>BQMI01000479.1:3600000-4200000 GCA_026005395.1 Asobara japonica | reverse complement strand
AGTTTTTGATAGATATTGGTTCAGAATATATGTTGTTATTAACAAGTTCAATTGTTCATAACGCTATATCTCGTAAACGGTTGAAGTTAGGGAAAAATTTTGTTAACATAAATGGTTCCTCAGACAAAGATGCACATTTAACGTTTAATAATTAAGGTGGTAGAGCCGTTAGAAAAAAATGATTCATGTGATGAGTGCATGGATGGAGACTAGATGGCGCCGGCGATCGCAAAAATTGGTCTCTTGATCATGAAAAAAATCACAAAATGGCGCGACATATAGAGAAATGAAAAAAAAATCAGTAAATACTGAAGTGAAAAGTCACGTAAATTCTTGAAACAGACATGATCTCGAAACCTCGAGTTACCAAATCGGGAAGCTTGCATTGTGTCCTCACTGAGGACATAAATACACTAGTTTTTTTCATTATTGACTTCAGAAGCTTTATTGACTTCAGAACTTCAAGTGATAAGGCTGAAGAAATTCCCAAAATTATAAAAAATGTAATCAATTGATTAAAATTTATTCTACATGATTAGTTTTTGAAATATTCAATTCAATGTAAAAATTGCATTTTGGAACAGTGTGCTCTGCCTTTCTTCAATTATTTAATTTGAAACGTGGCATAATTTTCTTCTTTAGAATCTTTCGTATTCTACACAATTGTCTTTGTTGTCGCCTGTAGCACGATTGGATGGAAAGAATCTGTGCACCCAGCTTTCTTATCGCCTCTGCTGTATGATCCTCCAAATCGGTTTGAGTTCCAACTTCGTAACACCTCGTTTCTTGATAATTTATCTGTACCAAGTGAAGTACGTGTTAGATTGTGTGCTCATTTCTCATGGACTAACTATTCAGTTACCTCAAGGTACTTCCTCAGTGCAACTTCAAGAAGAAAGATCTGAAAAATAGAGCAATATGCTAACGACTTAAAATTTGGATTCTGTCTTTAAGTACATTGTAAAGTGAAACATAGCCGAATATAGAATACAGCGATTCTTAACCTCACCTGAGCTTTAGATTTAAATCCAAAAACCTCAGAGGCTTAAAAAGGGCTACGAAACTTAACAAAACGACAAACTTCCAGAATAGGGGAGGTGGGGGCGAAATGTTCACTTTAAAAGGAAAATTCAACTGGTTGCATTTTGTACAATGCAGAGAATTAAAAAAAAATAGACAGTTCTGAAAGAGTCAAAATTTTAAAAGTTTTGAACATTTTAAAAATTGCAAAAATTAACAAAATTCCAAAAATTTTGGAAATTTCAAAAAGTTAAAAAAATTTTGAAGTTTCAGAAATGCCAAACTTTCCGCCAATTTAAAACAAGTAGACGGTCATCGAATGCCCACATTCGAATGCATAACGGTTATTTTCATTCCGTTTAACGTTACATTTTTGTCACCAATTTCATTGGTGGTATGCTTCCGAATGGTACCGGCCTTGTCATATCCAATTTATGGGAAACATTTCATATCTCTGTTTATTTTGAACCACTAAATATCACTGAATGGAATTATGCCCTCTTATAGATGATGTGATGAGGAAGATTTCAATGAAAAAATAGTATATTTCGATACAAGTGCCATGGGGTGTTCACGAGTGCGAAGTTGGCGGCGCGAGGCAAAGCCGAGCGCTGCCAATCGCACGAGCTGAAACACCCCGTCGCACGTGTGTCGAACGATAGTTTTTGACAGTGATGTTACGTTCTACGAATGCCGAAATAGTTACTTTTCGTTTACTAGTTAACGAAAAGTAACTTTTCGGTACGAGCTGAACGTAGCAGCAATGTCGAAAATAAATAAATTGGTTCAATTTATTGAATTTGCACATACATGTAAAGGTACCAAATGTAACATTTGTACGAAATTTTAAGTGTCTATGATGAGAACTGTAGGAGGAGATGTGCGAACAAAAAAAATTTGCATGTTAACCAGAAAAATTGAAATAACTCGAATCTTTTTGGGCACCGGAATATCGTTCCCAATTACATTCTATAGACACTATTGAGCTGAATGTTTTGAAAAAAAAATCAAAATCCGTTCATTAATTTTTTAGATATTGAATAAAATGAATTTCGAGTCAAAATTGAATTTCTCAGAAACTAATGAAAATTTTCAAAAATCCAAATCACTTGCACATATAGATACCAAATGGAACATGTGTGAAATTTCAAGTCTCGATGACAAGAACTGTAGGAGGAGATACGCGAACAAAAATTTTAAGTGAAAAACATAAAAGTTGAAATAACTCGAAAACTTTCTGCGGACGCATATGTGTTTTTTAATACCCTCTTATAGATGGCGTGATGGGGAAGATTTCAAAAACAAAAAATGAATCGGTTCAATATTGAAGCAGATATGGAGCAAAAACCAAAAAAAAATGAATCAAGTTTTCTCAAAAACTTATGCTTCGATCGAGCTGAAATTTGGTATGGTGCAAGAGGGATTTAGAAATTTAAAATTTTTTAAAAATTTTAAAAATTTCAAAAATTTCAACAATCTAAAAATTTAGAAAATTCAAATTTTGAAAAATGTAAATTTTCAAATTGTCAAAATTCTGAAATTTTTCAATGTTGAATTGTTTGAAAATTTTAAAAATTGGATATAAATGAAAAATGAATTTTTGGGGGGGTGTCCATTTTGCCCCCACTTCCCCTACATTGTAAAGGGAAACAAATTCGACCAACTATTAGAAAAAAAAAATTGATGTTAATCGACTAACGCCTTATCGATCTTCCACACCAACTTTTTAAATTTTGTCGTTATATATCTCAATAAATGAGCTGTAAAGGGCCTTGAATCTCTCAGAATCGTTTTTGAATGTACTCACCGACCTCAAAATTTCAAATCTTTAGGAAATTTTTCACACCTTTCTTCTTGAAGTTTTGTCTCGTCTTACACATAAATTTTTATTAAAATTGTAGAAGAACTGAGACAACCAAGCTACCGTATTTTCACTTGGTGCGTTATTGTTTATTTATGGAGTTATATTTGTTGATTGTTTATAAATGAATTTGAATGCATTGAGTCACTTGAAACTATCACTATATTGCACAAAAAATTGACTTATACACTTTGAATTACACTACTTTTATAAGTAATCCTTATGTTGAATTAAAGTTATTTCAATTAATGAATTTAACTTTGTTTACTAGACCACTTGGCTAGGCACATTCAAAAGTAACGATTTTAAGCGCGAACTGAATCCGTGAAATGTTCGAAGTAGACTTGTTTGTAGAAAATTTTGAGAAAAGCTACGTTGCCTGAACCAAAGTGGGTGGGATGTATTTGTCAACATCTTATTGGATGAAAAAACCGTTGACATTTTCTTAAAACATGATTGACTAAAGAAAATGACAAGGAAAAATATTGCGCGAGCAAGGATGCCAAATATGAGAACAATGAACCTCAGTAAAGGTTTGGAAACGAATGTCAAACACATGTGGGACACTCGAGCTCAAGAGAGAGTTTAAAACCGTTGAAACTGTATAAAAAAATGGGGAAATTCCCGAAGTTGACTGACTAAACCCTATAAAAAAAGGAACTCATTGTCCAAAATTTTGTCTCGACGTGATTTTCTCTCACGTCGTGGAAATTTCAGTATTTCTAGGGATAATTTATAGCTCTGTCAATGCTGTGCACAATTTTCTGTTCACAGTAAAATGGAAAATAAGAATTAACTCAAGAAACTAAACTTGATTCCACAAAATTGGATATCTTTTTGTCTACCTTAAATAAATGAAAATGTTGGTACGCAACATCCTGGGGGTTTTGAGAGGTTATTCGATCAAACAATCTCAGTACTAAATTGATTCAACCATGAATACATACTTACACGCATACGCCGGTTACAATTTTGAAATAAAACAAACTTCACTTAGTGTCCCTATCATTTCCGTGGACTGCAAGCGGAGCTAATTTTTTCACGCTGCGCTTGATGATGCCACCTTCAGTTTTCACTGACGCGACTCTGATGACTGCGTCAGCACCTGGATGAACCTCGATGACTCTGCCTAACTTCCACTGCATTGGCTTGAGATTGTCGTCCCTGAGGAGGACCAAAGAACCTTCCTCGATCTGGTGCTGCCCTGCGCTCCATTTGCGCTTGACAGTCAACTCATGCAGGTACTCCTTGTACCATCGTGACCAGAAGTCTTGACGTGTCTTCTGGATGTGCTCCCAATTTGAAAGGCGATTGGTTGGTACATCGGTGAAATCTTGCTCTGGAATAGCGGTGAGTGGTTCACCAATCAACAGATGACCTAGGGTGAGTGCCAGGAGATCATTAGGATCAGGTGACACAGGTGTGAGAGGACGAGAATTGAGTATCGCTTCAATTTTCGTTATCAATGTATCCAACTCTTCAAAAGTGAATAATTCGTTCCCAGCTACTCGTCGTAAATGATGCTTAAACGAGCGCACTGCTGCTTCCCAGATGCCACCAAAGTGCGGAGAAGCTGGGGGGATAAAGCGCCATTGAATGCCCTTATCATTGAGGTACATGGATACCTCAGAATTGTGACCGTGCGATTTCAGCGCCTCCAGTAACTCCTTCATCTCATTGTTGGCTCCAACAAAATTTGTTCCATTGTCGGACTGAATAAGTTGGCACCTGCCTCTTCTGGCAATGAAACGCCGAAGAGCTGCGATGAATCCTGCAGTAGTCATGTCACTGACTAGCTCCAGGTGAACTGCCTTTGACACCAGGCAGATGAAGACTGCAACATATGTCTTAACCTGGCTGCGGTTCCGGAACTTTTTTTCTTTCACCATAAACGGCCCGCAGTAGTCAACACCGACGTTGAGGAATGGCCTGGCCTTGTTGACACGTGTTTGGGGTAAGTCTCCCATGATGTACTCCACAGCTGGGGGATTGACCTTAACACAAGTGACACACTGCTGGATGAGTCGACGAACTTCGTTGCGTCCATCGAGTAACTAATAATTGCACCTGACTGCATACAGCGTGGCCTGGGCTCCTGCATGTGCTTGATTCCGGTGAACTTGCTTGATGATGAGTTCACTCACAAAATCCTTTTTCGGTAACACCACTGGGTGCTTCTGATTGTGCGGGATCATAGCGTTATTGAGCCTTCCACCAACACGAATGATACCATGTGCATCGAGGAAAGGGCTGAGCTTAATCAATCTGCTTTTTTGATCTACCGTTTTGTTTTGTTGAAGTTGACGTAACTCTTGCGGAAACGCCCTCTTCTGCACGAGCTTCATAATTACTCGCTCGGCCTCAATTAACTCTTCCAATTGAATAGAGCCCTTGAATTTATTGCTCTTCTTGAATCTGAGCAAGTAAGACACAATTCTTTTGAGTTTGTTGAATGATGAATACCTTTCCAACAGGCTGGATCCATCGATGGGCGTGGCCATGCAGGTAAGCTTCTTGACCTCAACATCCCCATCAGGTTGAGTAAGCCACGTGGTCGGCCACTTGCTTTCAGGCATTGATAGCCACGGTGGACCGACCTTCCAAAGATCATTCGTGATGAAGACGTTGGGCATCTGACCACGAGATAACGCATCTGCGGGATTCGATTCACCTGGCACATGTCTCCACTCACATCCTTGGGTGATTGACTGGATTTCTGCAACTCGGTTGGCCACAAATGTTTTCAATACTTCCGGAGATTTGTTGATCCAATGAAGAGTAATCATGGAGTCACTCCAGAAAGTAGTTTTCTCGATTGGGAGATTGATTGTCTTCGTGATGCTCTAATACAATCGTGATAGTAGCAAGGCTCCGCATAATTCCAAGCGAGGAATAGTCACGCACTTGACAGGTGCCACTCTTGATTTGGCACAAAATAATCTTGATTGCACATTGCCCTGGTGATCGATTGAACGAACATAGATGCAGGCACCATAACCAATATTACTTGCATCGCAAAAACCATGAATTTGCAATTTTTTGCCATTTTCTTGACAAATTTTGCGTGGGAAATGAATTTCATTCAATAAATTCAATTGAGAACAGAGTTCCGTCCATTCGGTATGAATGTGACTAGGAACGGACTCATCCCAATCCAGTTTAGCCTTCCAAAGGTTCTGAATAATGGTTTTTGCAGTCAGAACAACTGGACCCAATAATTCCAGTGGGTCATAAATTTTTGCTACCTCGGAAAGTATGTTCCGCTTGGTGACCCGTTGACCCACAGGTACTGGTTCTACTGTATAGGTGATGGAATCGGACTGCGCGTCCCAATACACTCCCAGTGTTTTGAGCGTCGATCCATCATCGATTTGCAATTTTTGATGAATTGCATCAGGTGGCAGACCCTCCAACAGTTGGGGTTCGTTGGAGGCCCAATGTTTAATGTTGAGTCCACCCCTGGTGAGCAATTGCGTAATTTCTTCACGCGCCGTTTGGGCTTCATGAATAGAGTTGAATCCGCAAAGTAAATCATCTACATACATATTTGTTTTGATGATACGAGCGGCGATTGGAAAATCCTGGGCTTCGTCCTCGGCTAACTGCTGGAGACATTGGACTGCTTGATAAGGAGATGAAGACAGCCCAAACGTGACGTTGTTCAGCTCGTAAACCGCAACCTTGCCAGCATCATTTCTCCATAGAATTCGCTGATAACGACGATTCTCTTCACGTATGACAAATTGCAGGTACATTTTTTCAATGTCCCCTGACAATGCATACAAAATACAAGTGGGTACGAAAGTGTAGCACCTGCCAGAAAATGTCTTCTTGAAGCTTCGGGCCCACCAGTAAAGTGTCATTCAATGAAACACCTGTGGTAGTTTTTGCCGAACCGTCATAAACCACTCTGACCTTGGTTTTCACGCTGTCCCTTTTCACGACCGCATGATGGGGTAAATAAAATCCCGTATTGCTGGGATCACGTACCTCTGTCAGGTAGTTGAGTTCACGATACTCGTTGATATTTTTCGAATATGCCTCATGCAATTCAGGATCTTTGGCAAATTTGCGTTCCAAAGCTTGGAAACGTCTGAAGGCCATGGCATATGAACTGCCCATTAGATTCTTTTTGCCATTGAATGGCAGGGCAATTATAAATCTGCCTGTAGGATCACGACTGTAATTTTGTTTGAAGTGGTCCACAGGTTCTTGTTCTTCAGTTGACACTGACTTCAATTTAGGAGTTTCTTCCATTTCCCAGAATTTTTCCAAGTTGAATTCTGTATTCATGTGGTGACACTGGATGGATTTTGTACCCTGGGGGGTTTGTATCGAGCCCCCAATTACCCAGCCTACCTGAGTTTTATGGAGGTAAAGGTCTGGTCCGCCTGGCCTTGTCATTTCAATCTGTCCAGTGCAGAATAATGATAAAGTTGGCCCTGTTCCTATTACCACGTCAATTGGAGCTGGTTTGTGGAAATCAGGATCCGCCACCGATAGATTTGTTGGGATATTCACTTGGTCCCTAGCAATAAGAGTATGTGGCACCAGGTCTGAAATCCTCGGAACAGTTGAAAAGCTCAATTCTTTCTGGAAGCCATTGATTGGGGATTTGATGGTAGCAATTACCACATCCTTGGTGTATGTTGCCATTTCGTTGAGGGTCCCGATTGGCAAAACACAGGGCTTCCTTGGCAGCTTGAATTTTGTTGCGAGTTCTTCTGTGATGAAGTTCGCCGGTGCACCAGTGTCCAACAACATTCGACATTGTTTTGACACATTGGATTTATTCAAAACATGTACTACTGTCGTAGTCATGACTGGATTTGAGGGAATCCGAGCCGCCATTGCAATTTGTGGATTTCCCGTTACATGCAGGAGAGAATTATGTGCTTCTCCGCATTGATTGTAGTTTCCGTACTTGCACTCATTTTTGTGTTTGTTCTGTACAATTGAATAAATGTACAATTGAGGCAGATGTCATTCTGCTTTGCAATTTTGATGCGTTGGTCCACTGGTAACTCTTTGTATCCTTTACAACGAAAGAAGGCATGATATGATTCGTTACATACCTGACAATTTTTACCAGTGGCTGAATTGAACGAATGTAATTTATTTTTCTTACTATTCGTTGATTTGCTCGCTGAGTCCATTGCAGAATTATTTTTTTCTTTATTCCGCGACTGGATTCTCGTCGCACGCTTAGTGAGGAAATCTAACATATCCTCTAACTTGAGGAGAACACCACGTTCTTGCTTGTCGTCCCAGGCATCGGCGGTAGCCTTGGAAATCTTGAGCTCCAATAGTGCCACAATCAGCTGATCACCGATGACTACATTTAGCTCGTTCAGTGACTCGATGTGTTGACGTGTGTTGTCAATTAATTTGCCTAGACCCTCTGCATCCTCTTTATCCTGTTGAGGCATTTTTAGCAACTGATGAAGATGTTTCGATACAATAACTCGTGTATCGGAGTATGCTTTGTCCAAAATTTCCCAGGCACGATCATAATTTTCTTCCGTGATCGAAAGCATCTGGATTTTTCTAGCGGCATCTCCCTTTAAACCGCCCTTTAGATAACCAAGCTTGTCTGTCGTTGGTATATCGGGTCGGTTACCGATAATTGTCTTAAAATCGGTTTTAAAAGAGATGTATTGTGTGACATCTCCATAAAATGTGGGTAATTTGGCATCGGGTAGTTTACTGCGTCGGATACTTGAATAGACCTGAGGGTCATAAACGGTCCAGGCAGGTAACTCTGGTGGCCTAGTGTCAGGTGGCCGTGTGGGAGGTGCACTTTTGTTTTTGATGACCTCTGCTTGACGTAGGGTTTCGAGGTACTCCTCTTCGACAGTGTATCTGTCTTCTATGCAGTGATGTTCGCCGTCTGGATCGAGCTCGTCGAGTTCCTCCATGAGATGATCAAAATCACTGAAAGTTTTTTCGTACTTCGCCATACGTGCTTCAATTGCTGATACATCCACAATTATTTTGGCATCAAATACTTTCAAGGCCTTTCTTGCGACTATCGTTACGCTCTTCCATCTAGATAGTTTTCTAGTGAGTTGGGCGATCCGCGCAGCGGTATCCTCAATCAATGTATTATCTGTCATTTTGCATGTGGTGAATCTCTAGACTTTATCACACACACACTACACTGTTGTTTTACTGTCTACGAATGTTTATTATTTATGGATTGATTTCAGTTCAATCCGGCTCGAAGGACCATTTTTAATGTCTCGTCTTACACATAAATTTTTATTAAAATTGTAGAAGAACTGAGACACCCAAGCTACCGTATTTTCACTTGGTGCGTTATTGTTTATTTATGGGGTTATAGTTGTTGATTGTTTATAAATGAATTTGAATGCATTGAGTCACTTGAAACTATCACTATATTGCACAAAAAATTGACTTATACACTTTGAATTACACTAGTTTTATAAGTAATCCTTATGTTGAATTAAAGTTATTTTAATTAATGAATTTAACTTTGTTTACTAGACCACTTGGCTAGGCACATTCAAAAGTAACGATTTTAAGCGCGAACTGAATCCGTGAAATGTTCGAAGTAGACTTGTTTGTAGAAATTTTGAGAAAGGCTACGTTGCCTGAACCAAAGTGGGTGGGATGTATTGGTCAACATCTTATTGGATGGAAAAACCGTTGACATTTTCTTAAAACATGATTCGCTAAAGAAAATGACAAGGAAAAATATTGCGCGAGCAAGGATGCCAAATATGAGAACAATGAACCTCAGTAAAGGTTTGGAAACGAATGTCAAATACATGTTGGACACTCGAGCTCAAGAGAGAGTTCAAAACCGTTGAAACTGTATAAAAAAATGGGGAAATTCCCGAAGTTGACTGACTAATCCCTATAAAAAAAAGGGACTCATTGTCCAAAATTTTGTCTCGACGTGATTTTCTCTCACGTCGTGGAAATTTCAGTATTTCTAGGGATAATTTATAGCTCTGTCAATGCTGTGCACAATTTTCTGTTCACAGTAAAATGGAAAATAAAAATTAACTCAAGAAACTAAACTTGATTCCACAAAATTGGATATCTTTTTGCCTACCTTAAATAAATGAAAATGTTGGTACGCAACAAGTTTCACTAAGGAAGTACCTTAATATCTTCGATTTCGATCGGTTCCTCTTTAATTTCAGATTGATCTGCACTGAACTCCTGGAGACATGAAATAAGTAAATAAGAAATTAAAATGAGCAATAAGTTATCGTTATCAAACATATGTATTTTAGAGGAATCTTGTAACTGTGAATAATAGAGACATACCTGCAGTACGGGCTCCTCGGGTTCGTTTTCCATACCCGAATTATCAATGGGAAGACCTCCATTGTCATCGGTTGATTCCTGTGAATTTGTGCAACGTTAACGACGTGGTATTTACATATTCCATTCTACTGGGCTAACTAGCGTTCCAAATAAGCGCTTTACTAACATCATCACATAATAATTTTAAGGCTAATAATTTTCATTTTTTGTTTGGAAATAAACTAAGATATCTGTTCGTTTTCCGGTAGAATTTGACAATGAATCCTCCACTTTTTCTTAAATTCATGAAATTGTTTTTTTCTTTTCAATATTCGTAAATTTTGAATTTCTAAAATGTCTGAAATTTATTGTTTTTAATTTGTTGGAATTCTGATCGTTTTCAATATCAAAACTGAATTTTTTTTCAGAAATTTTGGTAATATTCGGAACTTTTAAATTCTTTGAAATTTTTGAGTTTTTTAAAATTTGCATAACTACCGAAATGTTGCTATTTGATAATTTATTAAATGGTTTCCAACTAGCATCTACGACATTATCTGCCAGTGTGCTGGGGAATTTTGATAATGAATGCGAAATATTTGTCTAGGCATTCTTTTCCCTTATTTTGTTTCACCGTAATAATTTTTGACTAATTATTATTAAAAATGATTATTATTATTAATTGCCCAATATTTTGAATCTTCTTCATTTACTAATTATTTATTGACACTGCATTTTATTCTGCATTCACAGCTACCAAGTGACATCGCTGCTGTCAAAGCCAAAGTTGTGGAGTTGAACAGGAACCGACCGATTCAACCCTATATTATTGCTTCAGGACCAAGTGCATTATACTCCAAAAAATATTTTGTTGTAATTAATGATGAGCTCCTCGAGACTGAGTCGGTGGCAGAGGCAGTGGACGTATGTTTCAAAGCATTCTTCGTTTTCTACTTGGATTATCCACCAGCGTCTGCTCATATATGGCAATTGATTGAACAAGGAGTATACGAGGTACAATTAACGAGAATTCCTCGAATCGCAAGTATTGCTAAAAGTTTGCAAAGCGTCAAAAATGCAAAATCTCGACGTCTTCTGGCAACCTCCTCAACACCTCCTCCATCAAATGCAGGGGCTACATAAGCATCATTACCTACGATGAATACGTGGATGTAGGAAATATCTGTCCTGGAATTCACGACCGTAAAGTTTGACCGTCACTTTATTTTTCTCGTAAATTCTCGTACTTTAGAAGGCAGAATCACCATCCATTCTTAATGAATTGTCATTCTACTCTCAACGTTCGTTTTTGAATCTTATTAGTACGCATTGTTGAAATTCTGTCCATTTTGAGTTCCGGGGGAAGATTAGAATTGTTTCATTGGAGAAGGACTGAATGTTTTTAGTTCATTATTTTCTCAATTCTTGCGTATATTTTATTGTTAATGGAAAGTTAAAATCGCCCCCAGATATTTTTGTAAGTTTTATAATTTTTTTTAAACTTATCACATTTTTGTACTTATAGTTTTTAATTTCGCCTCCTAGCGCATAACAAGTGGTTGTGTCCAAAATTTACTTACAAATTTTTAGCCCAGATTCGGTTTCGTGTTGCCAAAATGTCGAAATACGAATGCTCATTCTGCATTGCAGAATTAACTCCATCAGAGTTCATAAATCACATAAGTAAACATCATAAGGATCAGAAACATCATTTATATCACTGCTGTTACTGCGAGCAAATATTCCGCACAGTGTATAATTATAAAAGGCATTTGATGAATCAACATTCACAAATTGAAAGTATTGAAAACCCCTCAGATCAGAGTACGAACAAAATTTCAACACAGTTTAGTGATACAACACTATTAGCCGTAACTGGCGACAATTTGGGTTTGCATCAGATTTTGGGATTCGTTAAGAGTTTTAACGCTCAATATGGCTGTCGTTTTTGCTTCTCGAAAAAGGCAATACGACAGCGCGAAACGTCAGTTAATCACCGCAATCTACGTACTGTCAAGAATTATATCAGTCAAGTAAATTCAGGAGCGAGAGGCATTGTTGAAAGGTGCGTCTTCAACTCTCTCACCCATTATCACGTCATAAGAAATCAATGTGTCGATGAACACCACGATTGGTTCAAAGGAATTTTTCGAAAATCTATTCAAAGAATTTTACACCGGCTAATTTACATGCACAATTTTTTTCACTGAATACATTGAACTGGTGCATCAAATTTTTTGACTATGGGCCTGGTCATGGCGCAAATCCGCCTCCTGACATCAGTGACTATACGGTAAAAAAGAAACAGATGAATATCACAGCCTCTGAAATGAAAACTCTCGTGCGCTACTTGAGTATGTATATTGGTCATTACGTTCCAAAAGATTGTCCGGAATGGAGACTATATCTCATAAAATGTAAACTTTATCACATAATCAGTAGTGGAGTTTGTAGCGAAGAGATCATTTCTGACTACGAATCACTCATTCACGAACATCACAAGCTGTATCAACAACTGTTCGATGAGAATTTCTCGCCAAAATTTCACCTGGTTTTGAAGCCCTACTCAACAGTGATGAGACAAATGGGCCCCGTTAAATTGTACTCGGCTATGGGACCTGAAGGACGCCATCAGAGTCTTAAGCAAACTGCGAATTCGACGCGATCCCGCTTGAATCCACCTCACACTGTATCTGTTAAAAATCAGCAACAGCTGAGTTATCATTTGTTCAGAGAGGAAGGGTTTTCATGTGCTGTGGCTCATAGTTCTAGTACTGTGAATTTCACCGATGTTGAAGAATATGAGACTCTAAACTCTCTTATCCCCCAATCCTCTGACACCAAAACCATTGCTGTTGAATGGGCAAAGATTCATGGCACGTTGTACGAAAAAAACATGTATTTGACAATTGAGCATGGCGTTTTTGGTAGAATTAATCATATTATCATTGACCGGGGATACTTCCCATGTCTTTTTTTTGTACACGAAAATGGACACAATCGTTTTTTTCTAATCACCTCCAAGCCTTCGAAGTTACGCAAACTAAAGAATGGGGATCAATGGATCATAAAGATTTAAAATCATATAAGCCACTCGTTACGCATGTACGACATGTAAACATAAGTAAAAAGTATTTATTGTTGATATAGTTCTTCATTTTTGTTCATTGTTCTATAATAGTTAATGTTTGTTTCATGAAAATATATTAAGCTTCATTTCAGCTCTTCCATAATTTAAGCCTCAAAAATGATCTGTTCCATAAAAATTTAAGGTGCATATAATGAGAAAAAAGATTTCTTTATCCAAGTAATTTTCCATTTACTGGAGTGGAGATTTACTGTGGGATTTTTTGGGTATGTACTTTCCTTGAAAGAATGTACTCGAATAGAACATCTTTTTTCTTGCTATATAAAAAAGTCTTAAGTTATCCAATGTAGGGTCACCAGGCCAGTTTCTGGACGGGGGTCAGTTTCTGGACGGGGGTCAGTTTCTGGACGATTTCATTTTCCACTAACTATCCTGTAAATAATCACAGGAAAACTGCATTGATTTTTTCACCTTTCAATAGTATCACTTTCGCAAAATCATCTCACCAATTTTTTTCGGTATCGGTCGACATTTGACGGAGAAAAAAAAAAGTCGGAAGGAAACAGTGATGAGCGCGCGTGGCGCTATTTGTAATTAGCCAACAGTGAAATAGTGTTGAGTGAAAGATGTAGAAACAATGCACTCATGATAGATAAACACGGTATGTATGATTACACTCAGACAATATTCCTCATCATCTTAAGAAACAGTGGAACAAAAATTTTATGGAAAAATAATAAAAAACGACCGCTTGATTCACATGACCAAATTCTAACCTAAAGTTAGTTCTTGGACGCCAAATTTTTAGTTTCTGGACGCAAAGTAACCTACATTTCAATAAATTATTGTTTTTCACTGCAAATAATATTCTTACAATAATAGTTTAAATAATGATTGCAGTAATAATTTTTTTTATCTTTTGAAACATTTTTTTCAGATGCCAAAGTCTCATACACCACACAACAAAATACTAAAGTATTCTAATGAAGATTTACAAAAGGCTCTGGAGGCTGTCAGGGGTGGAGAGACGATTGGACAGGCAGCTAAACACTATGGAATTCCTAAGTCAACATTACATGCAAAGTTCAGTGGACGAAGTGATCCGGAAGTCCTGAAGAGAGGTCCCTCAAGTGTGTTAACAAGTGCAGAAGAAACTCGATTGAGAAAATGGATCCTTGACAAAGCTGCACTTAGCTTTCCTATGCATCCAGACGAAGTGAAAAATGCTGTGCAAAAAGTGTTGAAGGAAGTTTTAAGGGACAATCCCTTCACCGACGATCGACCAGGAGAAACCTGACTGCAACTCTTCCTGAAGAGGCACAAGGAAATAAGTTTGAAAAAACCTGAACTCATTTCGAAAGGTCGAGCGTCAGTGACCGAGGACGTTATTCGGGAGTGGGGCAGCAAGTGTTTTGACAAGGCCCAGTAGCATTTTCAATGGAGATGAGACTGGTGTCCAGGTCTGTCCTCAGCTTGGCCGAGCCTTGGGGGAAACAGGTGAGAAGGATTTTTATGAAGTTGCCTCAGGTAAAGAGAAAGAACAACTTTCTGTTCTTTTCACGATCTCAGCTGATGGTATGGCACTCCCACCAATGATTCTATTTCCTTACAAGAGAATCCCACTATCTATCAGTGAATCAGTCCCTACTGATTGGCCTGTGGGGAGATCAGATTCAGGCTGGATGGTTTCATCGACATCCTCTTCATATATTGCAAATCAGTTTTATCTATGGTGCCTTCAAAATCAAGTGGAATTCCCAGTAATTTATTTTCTCGATGGACATAAGTCACATATGTCCCTAGAATTGAGTGATTTTTGTTTGTAGCATAATATTATCATTTATTGCCTACCTCCTAATTCAACGCACATCCTACAGCCGTGTGACGTCGCAGTTTTTAAGTCGTTGAAGAGTAAATGGTCAGGGGTAGTTCGGGACTACAAACAACAGACACAAAAGTCAATCACAAAATCCACATTTGCTCCACTTTGTAAACAAGCATTCGCTCAAATCAGTGAGAACTCGATCAGGAATGGGTTCAGAGCTGCGGGATTTATCCATTTGATGCAAATGCTGTCAATTATGACAAGTGCATTTCAACTCGACGTAAAAGATTGAATGAGGATTCCATGAATGGCGTTAACACTTGGCTCGACAGTCAGGATAATCAGCTGACATTGGATGAGGTTGAGGCAACTGCAATTTTTTTTTTCTCACTATCTGGGGGCAGAGAAACAAAGAGAATTCTCACAAGGTACCTTTAAAACTGGTGAAGATAAAGCCTATCCATTGTGGAGAGCTTGTATGGATGGGCTAAAAGAGTGATCTGCTGAAAAACAAGCATTGTCTACAGATGATGATCATGAAGACATACTAGAAGTAAGTGGGAGCTGTGGTCCTTCGTCGCGTTTTCAAAATGGAACTGGATGCAGGGACAGAGGTGATGGGAACAAGGAGAGGTCAGTGGGCGGAGAGGCTAGTGGAAGTGGTGAACCTTGGTTGAATCCTGGAAATGAAGCTCGATTCAGTGCCGGAGGTGATGCCAGCAATATTGAGAAAACAGCAGCTCCTGTAGGTTCTCAAACTGGGGCTGGGACCAGCGAGCAATGTGAAAGAGACACTTCGGTGACCACTTTGAGTTCACCACCGAAATATCTCAGTGGACTTGGGGCCAATCATCAACATGGCGGAGACACCACTGGATCCACTGAGAGCGTAGAATATTCTACGAAGTCTCCAGGAAAATCACTATTTAACTCACAGCCGGTAATGAATCATGTTCCGGATGATTCTATCGTATGTGACTTAGAAAATAATACCAGTGCTAATTCGATATTCGTTTTTCTCCACTTCGACGATACTGTGATCATTGAACTTGATGAAAGTTTAACTAGTCAGTTTAATTATAGAGGACCTGTAGATTTAGGTGAATTTAGTGGGAATGATACTATCATTTTAAATGATGATAAAACCACGATCTCCAAAGATGACTGTAATATCCTTGATATTATTAATGTTGACAAGGATATTGATAATATATATTGTTGACAAGGTATAAGTACCTCAATTGATAAGCATGAAGTCCCTGTTGATAGTACTAAGGATTCAAGTCTTGAGACTGGTAAGGTTCATTCAAATTATTACATAAAACAACCATTATATTTTTCTATTCACACTTTCTGTTATTCTTTTACAAGACGGAGTATCATCTAAAGCCTAGAGCCAGAGTGGTGGAGTAAGTGGAAACGACGGAGCAGCCAAAATGGACAGACTGTCTCCTGCACACCAGCAATTAGATTCGGCATCTGAAATTCATGTTTCCAAAGCGTGGGATGTAAATTTGCGATATCCTGATCCTGGAGGAGCGAAAAATGATAATAAACAGAGGAAGAAGCTAGATACTCCATTTTGCCTAACTAGTGCAGAGTGGCGTGATCGCGAGATTAATAGGCGAAACCACATTCTTCAAAAAAAAATAGATGCAAAGCACAAGGCGCAGGAACGCCTCACGAAGAAGAGCGAGACTGAAGTAAAGAAGATGAAAGCCAAGATGGAGAGGGAGAATAAAAAAGAAGAGAAGCAGAAGATTAAACGAGAGAACGAAGCTAAAAAAGAGAAGAAGTTGAAAATTAAAGCAGAAAAAGAGGCTCAGAAGACGCCTGGAAAGGGAAGAAAGAAGTCCATGGGGAAAAATATCACCTCTTCTGAGGAAAATATCTGTGGTGAAGAGTAACTAATCCATGGGTCGTGCAGTTGTTCATTTTTCAATTTAAAAAAGAACATTTATGTTCGAATAAAAGATAGAACAAATGTAGATTCCCACAACCGTCCATTAATTGACCCCCGACCGTCCACAAACTAACTGTTCCGCAGAAATTCACTTTATTTCCTTCAACATTCTTTCTTTAATTATTATGACTGGAAATAATTTTTTTCAGCTAGTTCAAACATCCGGCAGACCTATGGAACCCATAGAATCCAGATTCGGATCATTCTCTTTTTTCAAATCGTATTTTTAACCTCAGATTCCTCTTAATCGTCCAGAAACTGGCCTGGTGCTCTACAGCCATGCCTTTCTACGAATGTGAGCAACGTGAGAAGCCTGAAAAGACGGAATGGTTGAGTAATACCTACTATCTTTTGGAATATGGAAGTCATGAGCAAAGTCAACGAAGGAAATGTTTGTGCTTGACTCTCGCGTTAATTATTGACACCAACTATATATTTTCGAGTACAAGCTACTCAATTCCTGGAGAGAAGAATTTTAATGGTAGCAGTGAAGAATCTTAGTATTTTGTGAAATCTTCTAAAACTTCGTTGCGGAAGTGTGGCACTCGAGGGTACATAGTAATATGGTGAACCACATGATGATATTTCTGGGCTTAAATTCATAATTCTTCCTTGAGATTCATGGAATCAGTATGACAAATTTAATTTCCCTATGTATGGTTATGAAATGGATGGCAAGAATTGCAATATTATTGAGTCGATTGCATTTGTGCGGTGCCGTGAGTGAAAAAACCAGTATATGACTCATAAAAATAGGAATACATCTACCTCCAGTGGATGGGCATGTGTCACATATATTTTTTGACTCTAGAGAAGACAGGCACGTCATGAATATAATGTATATGTATTGATTTCTAGTTTTCAGAGGATTCCAATAACTGAGTAGGGGGGTAACATCAAAAGTTCTAATCATACTTTTACTGGTGACTGACAGAGGTCAACGATTATAATCTATTAATTTTTTGTTGCTATATACACATTGGTGTTTCATAACAGGTAATTATTCTCGAGGCATTCCGGGTTTGCATGCCATCGCGCTCCAAGTTTCTTCAAACCAGAAATTCAACGATGGAGACAATACGCCGATATATTGTATCAGTCCCTTCACATACTCGTAGTAGGACCGTTCTTACTACCCTGCCATGACATCGACTCCTACTCAAGAAATAGGATATTTGGAATGCCATGTTGAGCAATGGAGTGAGCTCAACTGATCGTCAAGAATAATTGAATTACTTTTATTCTCAAGTAATTGTTTCCTACTTTCAGGAAGCATCAATTGTTGGCAGAAAATATATGTGACTTGAAAATTTTCAAGTCGGAATTTTCTTGAGCCAAGAACATGTTTAATTCTTGAAATTTACCTTTTCTGTCAGTGTATAGATTCTAGTTCACCGTAGAACATTTACCCAGTATCGCTTGTTACATGAACATGAAGGATTGATTAAAAACTCATCTTAACTAAAACGAACTATTCTGTCATAACTTCTATTGTTTTAACTTCTCTATGGGAGTTCTTGAATTGCTCCCGAACTTGGCAAATCAACATTTCATCCGATCTTTTTTGTACTCCCCTGAATAGCTGGACATTCTTTCAGAAGGGAGTACTGCAAACCATCTATGCGGCTGGGATCGACTTCTGCAGTTTAAGTCATGGTATTTCTAAACACAAGGGAAACCTCGCGTAATCACTGTGCTGATTGCGGCGCCTATGATGGATACCCACCACACCATGTGTGTTTTTTTCCTTTCTTGAAGAAAGAAAAAGAATAAAGGACGCCAAACTCCTTCCTCACGCTTCCTTTTCTCTCTTTCTTCATTGAAAACAAGGCAAGGAAATAACAAATTGAACGAATTTTTTGGTTTGACCCCTGGCCTAATCTAGCAGAAGGCCAACCTTCTATATTGGAGTATCCCCAGATCACGACGGAACATCTGCGAAGCCATACTTCGTTGTGTAGGGGACGATAGCCGCGGGTCTTCCATGCCAAGAGCATCCTCCGCTTACTCTGGATTTTTCCTAAGCTGCTCCTCACGGCGCAGCTTTACCAGAACCTCCATTGCAAAACCGATTGTTGCGTTCCACGCTGACTCGGATGACAGCATGCTTTCCACAAGATTTCCACCGTTAATGGGTTTGCCTGCGGCAGTTTCCCCTATACATCGTTGCACGTTGAACCGCGAGCATGCAAAGAAAACATGATCCGCATTTTCATGAATTCTCTGACACGGTGGGCGATCCGGGGAGTCCTTATGCTTGAATTTGGGAAGATATTCCCGGAAGCGCCCGTGTTCTGAGAGCATCTAGCTTAGATAATACTTGCCTTGTCCATGTGATCGTTCAAGCCAAACATCCAACTTCAGTATTAATGCTGTGGTTTCGTTCTTATCTCCTCAGTTCCACCGGGCTTAGGTTAGTTAATCTTCTGCGGGTGTAGAGGCACCTACACTCCTTCGCTAGAACTTCGATAGGTAGCATCCCAGCAATGACGTGTACAGCGTCGTTAGATACCGTTCGGTATGGGCTAGCCCTTGTCAGGGCACTCAGCCTGTAGACTGGAACAATGTGCACTCGTGCTGCTTGACTTCGTAATGTATCGGCCCATATAAGAGTACCATATGCACGGAGAGAAAAAAACGTGAATTTTCGTTGTGCGTTTCCGTTGAAAATTACTGTGCCGCACAACAATCGAGGTGCAAACTGCAGACTCACGAAAAATTACCGTGCTGCCTAGGAAAACTTCTTTATCGGCTGAGCACTTGAAATTATCTATTGCTTGTTCCAGTAAAATTACAGAATAGTACAGGAAAATTTCCCTGATGGCCTCTGAAAATTTCGTTGACAGCACTAGAAAATTTGCTCAATTTTATTTGACTGCTGATCAAAATTTCCTATATCATGATTTAAAAACAAAAAATATTATTAATATTTCGATTTTAAATTGAAATAAATGCGTTGGTAATTTTTGTATGAAAGATTGTTTATTATGTAGATGTATATACACAGATACTATACATACACATTAATATCATAATTAACTAAGCTTAGAGTCATGGATACACTTTATATTAACTTTTACATAACTTAACATTTATATCCAATTTTTGAGAATGAACTTTGCCCGTTGGAGGCTCGAATTAAGCGAGTTGAACAGCAGCCTGATAACCAATCAGAGTCAAGGATTTGTCATACATATGTGGTCTGATACACTTGATGGCATTTAGTATGCACATCCTAAAAAACTGAAAGTAATTCCTTAACTCTTAAATAAAATTTGGATGGAGATCTTAGAATTACTCTATCCACCATATGAAGCGTAGAAAATACGTCTGGGATAGTCTACCGTATTACTGGAAAAAAAATATAAAAAACCATTAGTACCAGATCTGCAAAATATACATTCATATGATGACGCCATAGACGAATTTGACAATATTCCAACGCTACGTGCAAAATGCTACATGATCACACATGCCGACAAAATTCATTTTAATGCCTATATTTCATTTCATGCCGGTACACCGGTATCTATCGAACGAAAAATGGGGAAAAAAAAGAAAAAAATACTTACATCAATTATTCAAACTCGGAATCCTTGTTTGTTTCACTCTATTTACTATCTCACCAACGGTTTTTTGAAATTTTTGGAGTTACAATCTCCACCTCACTATGGTTTCGTACGGATATTCTGAAATGCATTCTGGTAGACTGCGCACTTGATGGTACCGGGCGCAATGGCACGATCCTTCGTGGGCTCTCGTTCGACGTATAGAACGCTTTTCGGAGACGCTTAGCATTCTGAGTGCTTGTGATGTCAACTTTGAGGGCTCCGTAATCAGAGCCTTCTCCAGCTCAATGGTTTGTTCCTTCTTTCTTCTGGCAAAAATTACGAGAAGATCTGAGGTTTTTTTGCGGATTTTATCCACCCATGCCCCAGGCGCGTAGGTGCTCTGTCTTTCTTTATTCGGCCCTATATTTCAGAGTACATATCCTTACCGGTCAGGCGAATAATCAGCGCATCAGGTCGGATTGCTGTTTTTTTCTTCAACTGAAGTTTACTCTGCGTAACTTCTGGGACGGGTTCTGTTTTTTCCTTCGTCTCTTGCCTTTCTCCCAAACACTTCCATCGTTTTCCGTTGCAGAATTCGATGCTTCTTCCGTGGCCCTGTTTCCTCTAGCCGAGTCTCACTTCTCACCAGCTCTTCTACATTGATGAAGACGTTGTTGGAGCCTTGTCATCGGCACTCTTGCTTTTTTCCCATGTTGTCGGCGTTACTTGGGATGTCTCCGGTTCTCCCATGAAATTATGGCAACCCCCGGGATTTACTTGAGACAATCTAGAACCTGGAAGCGTGAGCCATCCAACTGCTGGCAAGGGTGTTTTACATTCCCCTATTTTCGTCATGGTTCTTAGCCGCTTTGCGGACATTTGGATCTTCCTAGCAAGCTTTAAGATCTGCTCATTGATAGTTCGCTTGTTTTTATCCGTGTGGTAATTCGCTAGTGCTGCTATTTCGCGAGAAATCATTTTCAGGCTGGTCCCATGCGTTGTTCTTAGTAGTTTGGATTCCAATTTCTCTTTTGGGAGTTGCGCGCGGCGGATACACGTGTTGAGTCATCACTGTTCATTTTTGCTTCGTAGGCTATTATGGGAGGCACACCCCTCGCACCCTTTTTTCTAGTGTTAGGTTTCTCCCATGTGTGTGTATTACGTATTCCGGAGTTGGAAGGATTTTAGTTAAAATGTATCTGGTAAACTTCTTGTTCCTACAACTTTTTTCGGATACTAAACATGTCAAAAACTCCACGACAGAGAAGACAAGCTTTGCTACTCATGCTAAAATGCACATTTTATGCTCAATAACTTCAATATGCAACGGGGGGAAGTGAGTTTATACCCGGTTCGATATTCACCCCTCATTTTACCATGACGTATCACAGATAGAGATGTTATTTATAGGGCCGGAACGATTCTCCATGAAGCAAAGAACATTTTATATTCACAGGGTTTTCCTCTATCTCCATCATTTAATCACATCGCGTCTAGGCAAAATGAGAAATCAGGAAGTTTTCGTGTGGCACCCATGGGCCACACTCACAATCCACTTGTTTTTATTGGTTTGTCATGGCAATTTGCTTCATTGAAGGTGGATGTGCAATTGCCATTAACATCGATTCTGGAGCGGGTGTAAAGAACGGGAAATTCTCAATTGATTTATTTATTTGTGTTACTCACGTCCTTAATTGCAATTAATTTGTTTGAGCTTATTTATCTTTACACTTCCCACAACATGCGTCAGACTGCTTCTCGAGATCATTGGGCTTGTGATTGGGTGTCCAAGGGCCGAGAGAAGCCGATGCGTAAAAGTCCATAGGGTAGGGTTTTTCTTGCTCATATGTCGACAGATTCAGTGACACAGCGCCCTCGTATGGGGTGAGAAATGGCTTTTGGAAGGCCGTGCCCCAGTCTATACTCAGCCTTGGACATGCAATCTGAAAAATATAGAGCAATAAAATAGTGGTAAGATATTATGAGCATTCGAGCGACAATGAATAACGGTAAACGGAAGAATTAAAGGTAAATCTATCTATATCAATAAATTATGATTTATTTGAACTTCCTTATATGTTTTTTCAATCTTCTCAATTCTTCCAATTAAAAAAAAATTGTTTAAATTCATTTTGTATGAGTTTTTTTCTTATTTCAAAGTTTTTTCATGTCATAATATTTACAAGTTCTTAAAAATTTCAAAAAAATTTGGAAACTGTAAAAATTTTGCAAATAGTTGCAGGTGTATGAACTTTCAAACGTCAATAAATCTTGGGAAAAACTGGAATTTTTATATTTTTTGACTGATTGCAATTTCTTAATATTTTTTTGCAATATTTTATTTTTTGTTATCGTTTTGTGCAAATTCAAGAAATTCTGCAAAGTGTTTAGATTTTGCAATGAAAAGGCCATTGGCATTGGTTTCACCAATTCTTTCGAATTTTTTGAATATTTAACTCTTTTTTCAAATCTTAAGCATTCATTTGGTCCTTTTATTTTTTTGCATTCTCCAAAAAATCTATTTTTTTTATGTTCTCCTAATTTGTTTTAATAAGAAAAAAGTTAAGCCGGTTCGCCGAATTTCCCAAAGTACAAACTCCATAGATCCAGTAAAAAACATCAAAATCCAGGATTACCTGAATGAATGAGTCCAAATGCTGGAACATTGCTATTTTATCTGGAAATATTTCCGAGAGAAGTATATTGACGTTCCTTTTCCCCAGTGACTGAATTCTCTTCTCTAACACTTTGAGAACCGCAGGATTGCCCTGTCTTCCAAGAGTACCCAGAACTAAACCAATGGTATTCGCGTCCTTCGCCCTTTCTATGGCACTTTGTCGAACCATTCTCATCTGCTCATGATCGTAAAACTCCTCAGTGAGTTTCTTATCATAAGGATCGTACCTGAAGGCCTTTAATTGCGGATTTGCAATCATCGCAGCTTCCAGGTGAAATCTACCATCTCCAATGTAAATCAAAGCATCTGCACAACGAATTTTCGGAGCTGTACAGCCTAAAATCTAGATAAAAAATAATTATTGTTATTACCTCAGAACCCTCTGTCGGCGTACATTGAGAGAGTCTCCCATATTTTTTGGGACTAGTTTGATTTTGTTGTAGTTTCCGTTTTTTGTTTTTTTCATCAGAGTTTATGTTTGTTGACAAATGTTACAGTTTCAATGAGTGAATGACAAGTTCATAATGGTTAATTAATGCCCAAGCTGGAATAAGTTAAGAGGCGACTTGATAATTTGTTATAAGTGTTTTTCCTTGTTTTTATCTATCAATCATGTTTGGACAATTTTTGCGTGGGGAATTATTTTCTGATGATTCCTTTCCCAGGGGAAAGTTTCTCTAGGAAAAAATATATTGCTTGTAAATTTTTGGAACCCTCAAAACAATTGATTCCACAAGCGATAAAAAATAAAGTCTACTTTTCCAGAAATTCTAACGTTTTAGGAATGCCTGATCGCCAATTGATAACATTCAAGCCTAGTTAGTGTTAATTTTATTTCAAAAAACCTTACAAATGACCATTGTAAGAGGGCCTTCAACCGTTCGTTACGGGCATTTAATTTTGAAGTAATAATTACTGAAGCTAAGTATAAACAGCTCGTGTCCTTAAAATTCATCGACTAAGAAACAGGAACAGGAAAAATTAAACAAAAACATATAACTCGGTTTATCGTGAATTGTAACATTTTAGAATCAATTAGCATTTACCTCTCCAGGGCTCAGAGGCTTGCTCTGCGGTACTGTTGTCTCATAACCGGCATTTCTCATTTCCTTAGCAATAACCTGAAGTGTTCCAGCAAATTGAATAGTGCTGACAAGAGCAATCTTTGTTATCACTGGGAGAGTGGCTTGCAGACAGTCAATGCAGTGGGCAGTGTCGATTTTTATGTCCACGAATATGTACAGAACTTTGATGCCAGCTATCTGGTCGATTGGGATGAGACAAGAGTGGCCATAATGGATCAAGAGGTCGATGTTCAGCGCTCGGGCTGAATAATCGTCGACGCAACAAGCACCTAACATACAAAATCACTTGACTGAGTAAAAGTATTCCTCCAAAATTTTGGATAGTGGTGAAAAAATTATTTTTCAAAATTTAGAAAATTGGAAATTTTAGCATACAATTTTAAAAATTCCCAGATATTGGAAATTTTTAAAAATAACAACTTGGAGTTTTTTTTTCCAATTCCGAAATTTTTGGATAGCGAAGATTTTTTCTCAATTTGAAAAATATCCAATTTTTAAAATTCTAAAAATTTACCAGTTTGAAGAAAAATTGGAAGGTGCCAAAATCGAAACATAGTAGAATTTCGGAAGATCAGTAACATTCACAAACATTTTAGGATCTCAATTTGCCAAGCCTTCTGAATGTTGGGAGAGTTTTCAATTTGGAAATGATTCCAAGGATTCAAAATTCGAGAAAATGTCAAATTTCAAGGATTTCAGATTTTTTTTCTGAGTTTATTTGTGGTCGCTATATCTTTAGAACATCTATGGTTCTAAACGACCACTTTCAGAGAATTGGAAAGCCCGGAATAATTGGAATTTCAAACCAAAAAGGATGTTTTAAATAATTGTACACATTAAAACAGTAAAAACATTCCAACATTTGAGAATTTTGAAAATTGCAAATATCACAATTTTTTTCTGCTTTCAAGCATTTTAGAAAATTTGTTAATACACTGCCATCATCATAAAAAAAACTGCCGTTTCAAAATTTTTTTGCATTACACCGGAATCTATTAGATTCAACCATCAAAATTTCAAAAATTTCAAGGATTTTAAAAATTCCAATAAATTAAAAAATTCGAAAAATCCATAAACAAACAGATACAAGATATCAGAGTCTCCTATCACATGAGAATATTTCTTGTTCACCATAAGTCACATCGCCCATAATGACAGTCTCAGCCTCCGTGAAGTCTTCAATGATGTCCGCTATAGTTGTGGAATAGAGCAAAAGTCCTTCCGGCAATTGTAAGGCTACTCTTTTCGATTTAGTCTCCCGGATCCTCCAAATAGTTTTGTGAATTTCAAAATTGTAATTCTGTGGAAGAGCTGCAATAGCGGCATTCAACAGAGGATCGCTCAGAAGTTCTTGAGGAATTTTATTAACTCTAACAGGCGCCTTGAAGACCTTCCTCACAGGCTTAGCCTTCACCACCACCACCGCACTCTCATCAACACTCATTTCTCTTATTTTTGATTCACCTGAAAATATAAAGTATAAATTAGTGTATTCTAACAAATTATAAAATCCCTAGAAAATTGACAAATGCATAGTAGAATAAATATTCAACAAAGAGACAAATAATGCTTTTGAAGCTGCGAAAAAAATTATTAATACTGAAAACTTTAATATCAAGAACTACAGAACCAGATTAAAAGAGGTAACACACACATACACATACATACGAGCACGTTGACAGAAATTTATATTTCTGTGGCGTGGTAGTTGTCACTAATGGGTAACTCTATTTCATAGAGATGATAATAAACAAAGCAAATAGCAAGGCTTGTAAACTCGCCAGTTGCCCTATATAATAGCACGTGGCACGCGTTAAGATCTGCGCAATGACAATTCGCTTCAGCCATCAATATAGAAAAGATGATTACCGTAATTTGTCTATTCCTCCAATTACTCGATTAACATTTTCTGGAATTATCCCAACACTCTTCGAAAATGATGGAGCAAGTAGTAAACGATAATGACAATGATTCCACCACTGTTCTCATGTTTATTTACCATATAACAATGACCACGTGGCGCCATCTGCCGTAATACACTCATGTGAAAATTGCATTACCGGCCATTTCTTGAAAACTATGCGAAATTTTTGTGAAAACATTAGTTACAAGAAGTTTCAAAAGCTACAAAAATTGTCTCTGCAAAAGTTTCAAATTCTCGTTATATTCCGAAGTATTCATAAATAACCGATTCATTTCAGAGTGGAATCGAGAGTCGCGGCAGCGTATCGGCCAAGTAACCATTTTTTTCACCTATTTGTCCATTCCCTCTGTCTTCTCATCTCATCTCAGAAGCAGACCAACCAGCCGAGAGCTGCTGCATATTTATACACTTCCCAACTACTCCCACCACTACGCCTTAATAAAAACATTCAATTCAAAATGAATCGGCACTAATTACGCGGAACAGAACGTCACTTTTATCATATAAATCACGTATGCCCGTTTCACTCGTATCCCTACTTTATTTTTTGGATTTTTATTAACGTAGATACATACCACTGAATTTTTCTTATTTACATTTTTCGCGATTCACAAGTTCTTCACACAGAATCAAGTTTGCAAGTTGCCTGTAACCTGAAGTTGGCATTCACGTCAGGTTGTACGCGCCAAAGAGAATTGACTGAATAAAGTAGAGGCTCAGTTCGTGGCGTTTGGCCGACCCCCAAACCGCTAGATGACTCGGCCACGGTATGGCGCCGCAGTTCATTTCCACCGCTAAGTGAACCATAGTTAGCGGGGGAATGGAAGATAATTATGACAATCATATTGGTATCGCTTCCTTTTTCAATGGTGAATAATGGTACGTTATTTATATAATTTTCGTATGCGTAGTTTTCGCAAAAACAAATTATAAAAAAGGATTTGGTGCAAAAAATATAAAAAAAATTAGTTGGGTAGAGAATTCAATGGGAAAAAATTATTAACGCTAAAATAATTTGTTAACTATCGTGAAGTACAATTGCTATAGTCGGATTTTTATAAGAATTGCCTTCGGGTTTCCATCTGCGAAGGCGCAAAACGGCTGGTTCGGGGGAGTTCGGCGCTGAAGCCCGAAGGCAATCCTTATAAAAATCCGACTATAATGATGGGTTCTACAGTTCGCGAGTCTATGCTGAACGAGGAGTGGGGGTAAGGCCACGTGGGCCAACTGACAGAAACCGAAATTGGACAATGCGCTCTACAAAAGCGGCTCTAGTGACTGCGGTTAGCGTTCAAAATGAACTCCAAATTTTGAGTTTGATGCGTTAAACAATAAACGGGATGTGGGTGTGACCCTCTACGGGTCGAACCAATAACTTCCCGATCGTTCCGCCGTATATGTTATATTCACAATTTCCGTCGATGTCTCAAATTATGGTCTTTATGAAGTTTTCGAAATTTCTAAATATTAAAAAAAATTATAATTCGTAATATGAAGTAGTTGAATAAACAATACCATTTGTTAGCAACATTTAACTAAGGGTGTTGAAAAAAAAAGTCATTGAACATTTTTACGTGTGGAACGACTTTTATTAAACACTTTGTTTCGTATCTCCAACCGTACTTGCGATAGAGCGATCTAAACAACTGAATTTGTTAATAACACCTAACTATCGGTGTTAGAGAAAAAAGTTATACGACATCAAATATGTTTTTGTGTGTGGAACAATTTTCATTACTTAATTTATTTCGTATCTTCAACCGTTCTCACGCCGCTGCGATATAAACAATCTTTTTTGTTCTTAACAATTAACTACGGGTGTTAGCAAAAAAAGTCATAAAGCGTCAAATGTGTATTTCGTGGCGCGGAACAACTTTCATCGGACACTTTTTTTCGTATCCCAAACCGTGCTTGCGATAGAGCGATATAAACAATTAAATTTGTTAAGAACAAGTGAACCAATTATTTGTTGAAAAAATCACTCCTTTCAGACCTGGATACCACTGAAACGCGTCAATCAAAAAAAACAAAAGGAAGTCCCTCCGGTGGTTCCGCTGGAAACGTTAAACAAAGTTTTTGTTTACACACACACACATACAGATACCTCTGAAATCACTTCAGGATGATGGAAACGTCGAGAAATGTGAAAATTTCATGGATCTGGCACTTTTCATTTTGGGGGTCACTACAATACCTTCATTTTTGCATATGTATTCAATGGAATATACGCGCGTAAGGAGGGAGAGGAAATCATGATTAGTTAATTAACCATTTGAATTGTTATCTAAGGTGATGGTGGCCTTTTTGAATGTGGCAAAACTTGGAAAAATTGAGTGGATCTTCAAAAGACCACTCTCGAATTATGTCACCACTTAGAAGTGCAGAAACGTTCATTAATAAATGATGATTAATTAATTAACAATTTTAATTGTTATATGAGGTGATGGTGACCTTCTCGAATGTGACAAAACTCGGAAAAATGGGCCGACCTTCAAACTTGACCATAGTTAACCAAATTTTTTGGCAATAATAATATTTTACTATTGTTGACCATTGAATTCTCTACACAACTGATTTTTATCGATTTTTCGCAACAATCCCCCCCGTCAGTCATAGGTTACTTTTTCATAATTTGTTTTTGCAAATGCTACGCATACCAAAGTTTCATAAATAACGTACCATTGTTCACCATTGAAAAAGGAAGCAATACCAATTAATATGATTGTTTTAATTATCTTCCACGCCGCCGCTAACTATGGTGAAGCATATAGCATGCATTCGTATTGGAAAATATATTCCAATATGGGAGAATCGCCTATTTGAGTTTTTTTTTTAAAGTAGTGAAATCTACAAAAAAAAAACAAGGTGAATTTTGTTTAAAAGAACGTCAAGTAACCATTTTATTATGTTGCTGATTATCTCTCTGGTATGTGAAAAACATAATGAAATATAAAAGAAGCGCCAAGTGAAATATACTTATGAGCAGAAAAATTAGCACAGGCAAGACCAAGATACTTGGCACGGTTGGTAGAACGGACCAACATGAAGGCGAAAACTCGCTCGCTGAGTAGGTACTAATACTCAGTGAGATTCTTATTGCAATTTGTATAGCTAGACTCCCTGTTTGCTCGCTATTATCATGAAGAATAGAAGTCTCTATTCTGCATGGCTATTATTAAGTGATACTCAGCAGTGATCATTGATAAGCCAAAAACGGCCGCGCCAAGTATCTTGGTCTTGCCTGTGCTAATTTTTCTGCTCATAAGTATATTTCACTTGGCGCTTCTTTTATATTTCATTATTTTTTTCAGATACCAGAGAGATAGTCAGCAACATAATAAAATGGTTACTTGGCATTTTTTTAAACAAAATTAATTTTGTTTTTTTTTCTAGATTTCACATATAGAGAATGTAGAGTGATGAGTCTTAAAAATCATTCTCGTAGTGCATAAATAATTATTACCTGTCGAAGGTAATAATATTGTAAAAAAGAGCGATTTTGGTACCATACAATGATAATGAACACCTAATTGCTAGTGATAGCAGATGTCGCCACCTGACAATATCACTTCTAAACAATAGTGTTTATTTTTTTGTTCATGCTCCATTTCTATAATCCCTTCGTCGGTAGCTTAATCTGATTCGCATTCGCTCCCTTAAGGATAGTTTCGCCGATCTTTCGATCTTGAGATAAATTGAGCCAAAAAAAAGTGGATGCAGGTCCCACCGAGATTTGAACTCGGATCGCTGGATTCAAAGTCCAGAGTGCTAACCATTACACCATGGGACCATTATTGGCTTTTTTGGGAAATTAAATTGAGATGGATCTCATGTCAACCAAATTGGAGATAATATGATTCTTGGGGCCTTAGATATGTTAGTATATGTTATACCAACCCCAAATGATATGCGAACAATGAAAATTTTGAATTGATCTCGAGGACTAGTTGGTTTAAACAAAAATTTGAAAAACATTTTTTTTATCTAGAAATTCGATTGTCTACAAAAAATGTTTAAGACCGTTTTTATTTGAACTCGTTAGAAGTTGAGATGATTTTTCACGGTTCTTTAGTCGCGCAATGAAAGAATTGCTCATATTGACGCCCTGATTTAGGGTTTTTTGTTTTCGCATCATATGTCGGAATGCGAAAAAGAATTTTCATGCAAATATTCTTTGTAGTGTACATTGATAGCTACAATGAAACCTTATATGAGCATTCGTTGATATTCATGGTTTCGGAGATATTTGCCAAAAATCATTTCATTTCATTAAATTCATACAGGTTTTCTCTCAATGTAATGGGGAAGTACCAAACATAAAAATCCAATTACCTGACATTTGAAAACCGGAAGTTACAAAATGGTAAGGGAATTGTTTCTGATTTGACTAATGCACTATCCGGTATCCCGAAAGCCGGATGAGGTCGAAAGATGGCCGCCATGGTGTTAGCGCGAGGTGCCTCGTTTTTCGCGTGCTAATGTACTCGGGGGAAAAAAAATCTCCCCGATAAAACGTCTCTTTTATACGGTAAAAGACCCTGAATCCCATAAAAATGTCAGTGTGTGTTCAATTGGCCAATTTTTCAGTCAATCCAGTGATTGCCTTGTGTTAATGAAATCTTGTGATTGAATAAGTTATTAGGTGAGTGCCAAATTGTGAGAATGCGGTAAAACTTCCCGCTCATAAACTATGGCAATTGTTCAATTCCAAGCAATGTTTTACCAATCATAAATTCCTTGAAATATCATTTTTGATTGCGGCCTACAGAAACCAAAAAAAAATGCTTCTAAAATTCGGCGCTTTTATTAATTATATAGCGAGTTAAAAGGTTAATTGGAGGCATTGAGTGAAACCATTTTTGATGGTTAAATCGTTGATAAATTGTGTGTTGTGATTGTTTTGATGCATCTTTCAACTGTCAATAATTGTTTATAACATTTTGGAGAGCCAGTTTTTTGTGATTTTTGATTACCGCGTATTTTTTATCCCAGCCAAAAGTAAACAGTGGGGACCGCGTGCTAATGACATGGATTATAGTTTTTCAAGATTTGTTGGCAATTGCGAAATTTACTCATGGCTATTTCATGCAAGCTAGTCACGTTTTTTGGTTTTGTGAATGAATTTCACAATTGCCTATGGGACAAATCAATGCACATGTGTGCCTCATTGACCGGGGTGGGGGTTATCAGTGAAATTCATGATTTTATTTTGTAACATATTGACACACCAATTACTCATTTAAGGTGCTTAAATTGTAACCTACAGTCGGGTACTGGTCTCTCTTTGCACTGATAAATTATCAAGTTTTCTATATCAAATTGTATGGAACATGTTTGACACAAATTGTAATTAATAGCCTACATTTTTTTGACATGCCCCCTTGTAAATTATGAAATTATGATGATGAATATTGCTCAATCGGTTGATGGACAATTTGATGATTTTTATAATATTTTCTTACTGGAAACTTTCGATTGTAATCTGATTCCATGCGTTGATATGTCACAATTTTTGTCATATTTTTTAAAAACAAAAAAAAAACAAATCAATTTTTGTTTGTTGATGCTGATATGAATTTAGATTTCTTTCAGTTTTGATTTACATTTTCAGTATGAATCTATTTAAACTTTTGCCATAAAAAAGCATTTTGTTAATTTTTCATGATAATCGTAGTTTTTTTTATTGTAAATTCTTTCCAAGTATATGTTTTGTTCGGTAATACTGCAATAGTGTAATGTTAACAACTGGTCTTGTTTTTTTCTAGTGTCAATAATAAATAACCGTTTATATAAGTTTTTTTTTCTAGGCCGTGCTAGTTTGAAATTTTTGTCACTGAATTGTTGCGATATATCCAGTTCTATGTGAGGTGTTGAGTATGTCGTCGAAAATTAAAGATAATTATGGGGCATTAATGAGTCAGTGAGTTCGGCTACTACATTATTGAACATCACGATTTTATCAGTCAATAGGAGACAACATATGTTTTCCTATGACAAACGATTTTTCACTTAGCAGCTAATGATATTTCTGTGGAAATATTTTTTGTAGGATGTCAATATAAAATTATAAGGATGCAATAGAGAGTTTGGGAAATTCGGATGGCAATACCGGAGTACGTTGTTTTTTCAATTTCCCGATAAGAAAATTACTGTAATCACTTCAAAAATGAAATGTAGGAGATTGCAAATTTTGTGTGTGTGTGTGTTTTTTTTTATTAAAGAGAAAAAAGAGAAAGAAGGAAGCCAACCGCCTTACTCACGCTTCCTTCTTTCTCTTTCCTTCCCCTTTTTCGTACTTTTCCCTTTATTAAACAACCTTACAAAATTAACAAATAAAATATAAAGTGCAAGGGACAATACCCCTTGGCATATACAATACAGTTCGGTTGTCCCCAGACCACAACGGAACATCTGCGAAGCAATACTTTGTTGTGTAGGGGACGATAGCCGTGGCTTCTTCAGTAGACAATCCTTTCCGGTCTTCCACGACATACTCCGTTCACTCTGGATGTTTCCGTAGCTACTCCACGCGGCTCAACTCCGTCAGAACCTCCATTGCAAACACGCCGGTCGCGTTCCATGCTGCCTCTGATGACAGCATGACTTTCACAAGATTTTCAACGTTTATGGGTTTGCCTGCAGTAGTTTCCCATATACATCGTTGCAAGTCGAAATGCAAAGGAAACATGTTCCGCATTTTCATGTATTCTCTGACACTTTCTGCAACCCGGGGAATCTTCATGTTTGAATGTGTGAAGATATTCCCGAAAGCATCCGTGTCCTGAGAGCATCTGGATTAAATAATAGTTAACTTGCCCATGTGATCGGTCAAGCCAAACATCCAGCTTCCGTATTACTCGATGAGTCCACCGGCCTTTGCTTGAGGCGTCCCACAGTAGCTACCATCGCTCAATGCTGTGGTTGCGTTCTTACGTTGTGTGTGTGTGTGTGTGTGAAAGAGATTATTTGTTGTTTAACAATGTCGATAAGGTATTATTTTTTAATGCTTCGTAGAAGCTGGAGAAAAATACGATGGCAGTACGACATTAAAGGTTCGGGATTTCGCCAGGTCAGAATTTCGGTGTGGGAATCGAATGATGAGTAATGAGGACCTTATGAGAGTAATGAAGAACAGGTAGTCATTATGGGGCGGACATCTGTAGGGTTGCTACCTGTTTTTCATTACCCCAATTACGTCCTTATTATTCACTATTTGATACACAGACCAAAATTCTGACCTACTGTAGTCTCAGAACTTTATTTTGGTACCAAATATATATCTTTCCACACCCTCTGATCTTAGTAAAAACGTAAGCATAAAAACAACAAAATATGTAGAGAATCTAGGGAACAAGTTTAAAAAAATGTTTGGAGGCTCGGCCTTAATTCTGTTAATGGGATCATTGTGGTCGATCCCACAGGATGATGTTGATAACACCGGGGATGAAACTTGAAGATTTACATGAGGGAGTTCGTTTGTTAGTCACATTTTTCATTGCTTCGACTCAACCCTTTGGATATACTGCGAATCTGCTCAATAGCTTTTATGGCTAGCTATAACTATTCGTTCATGACTCGCTTCAAACGACGCGATGAAAATTCTTTTTCGGAAACAATTATCGTTCCACACTACAGTCAAAAATGTGTTCCTCATCGCGATTTGGCCTGTTAGACAGCTATAGTTATTTAAAATCAGGCAATTCAAAAATTAAGCCCACCAATTTGCACACTTAGAGTATCTTTCCCATGGTATGGAATGTTATGTAAAAACGGGTTTTACAGCGTTATTGAAAGGCCCCATCTGTTGCAGGCCCAGATCGCCATTGATGCGTCTCAACTTCTGAAGCAATGCCAGCCGTGTCCGTTTGCGACCCAGTGTCGGCGGCCCTCCGCCACTCACTCGATGTCTCCCAGGCGAAATCCGCGGATGACCTATCAGTCTCCTTATCTAGTAGCGCCTCGCGCATCCTCCAGACGGAGATCGTCTATGAGGAGGCGGATTGCTATCAGTCCAAGGTGCTGGAGCACCTAAAGGCCAAATACATGGTCCTGACCTTAACCTCGGACAGCACTGAGCCCATGAAGAAGTCTCTACCGAATAAGAGTACCAAGCCCTCTGGTCCTAGCCTACCGGAGCCTACAACAGTCCTATATTCACCGACCAAGGTCACTCTAGGCTGGAAGGGGGTTCTACCTGTGGGCTCGGGCATGTACAACGTTGGAAATACCTGCTATCTCAACAGCACCTTACAGGCCCTATTTCACGTACCCGCTCTGGTAAACTGGCTCTTATCGGACCCCCACCACAGCTCCAAGTGCGAGCAGAACGATGGAGGAGGTGAGTGCCTACTGAAACATTTTCGTTGTATTATTTAATGCCAATATATTTGTGTTGGATTTTCTTTTCTTTCTTTATTTATGCTTCGATCCGATTTAAGGTACTTTGCAAGCCTACATCCGGAAGTAGGCTTCAACTCAGGTTCATGATTTGATAATTTTTTTTTTGCTGCAACATTCCCTTTTGAACAATCAAATTGATGCAAACAACGTACCGAATTTTAAGATTTGCGCTCTTATTCAGTATGTTGTTATTATAAATTGGTTATATGAAAACTATTTTGAAAACCCTTTTGTGAGAGAATTAACCTTAAATAAATTCAGAAAGACTTTTTGAAGATGATTTCTAGTCTATCCAAGAACGGCATAAGTGAAAAACTATGTAAATTTCTTTGGTACCTCTCAAATTCCACATCCCACAACCCGCACTGTTTTGACAAACGTAAGCTGCCATGGCACTCAAATTCTAGGGGAATTCTTAGCGGGGCGCCATTTTTTGGACAAGGCACAATTACTGAGAAAACGATTCAACAACCATTCCGAAACGTTTTTCATAACTAATTTCTAGGCAAATTAAGCCAATTTTTTAATCAGACGTAGATAAAAGGTTGTTCTTCCTAGTGAAATATTTTTTCCATAGGGTCGAATGTGGAACTTTTTCATAGGCAATTAACTTCCGGTGAAAAATTCAGATTTTTGCTCCGTTCCCCTTTAATCGTGTACTTTTTTATGTACTGATATCTTTCTAACTAATACCGAAAAAAATCCCAAAAAAATTGAGCAAAAGCTTGCTCTTTCCAATAGATACAAAAAAACTACATCCAGAATGTGAGTGACGAGGCTTTCAAAGTACCTTAAGATATATCGCCACTGCTCCCCGCGGTATCAATGGCAACCGACATTTTTCCCCAAACTGTTCAGCATTCACTCATCTTAAACGCACGAAGACAATGTCCAATGGAGACTAGTCCTTGGTTTATGAAGTAATTGAAGGACAATTGCCGCTCGACGATGAAGTCGTACTAGAGCCTGGATAATTCCACACTTCCATACCAAAAGGAGAGTCCCCGTACGGGATTGGATTCTTGGACCTTGTGTAATAAATGCTAGTGATCTAACCACACGGCCATTGTCTTCGGTATTTGTGCTACAAATTTTGTTCTTGATATATATCTTCAACACATTCGATCCATTAAGGGTATTCGAGCGGGGTGGTCACGTCGGCCGTCTAATCTTTTGTTCTTTTGCAGGAAAAAAATCCCCGAAAAAGAAATGATATGTCAAATGCTCTCCTTTTTTTCGACTTGTTTTGTCTCATATTAAGAAAAAAATATATTGTTGTTAATGATTGTTGTTAATTATAATTTTTTATAAACAATGCTCGCGATCATAACCGAATATTTTTCATTCATTCATATAAAAAAACTTCTACGCATGTGAAAAATTTCAGAATTTTGGGCTTTTTTCTTCCATGTTTTTATCAAAATTTTGTCTGTATCTTTTTATGAACGAATATAAAGTTCATGTAAAATTATTGAAATATTGCAAATGAACCGCAAGGTTCGAGGGCTGAACAAAAAAAAAAAAGTTTTTGGTATTTTCCATACTTTGCATACTAGATTGCGTTTTTAAAAAATCGATAACAGCTAATCCTGGCTTGGAAAAAATCTGAAATTTTGTACTCAGCTTTTGAATGGGCCAACGAATTTGTCAAAATAAAATAAAAATTTTCTGGTTTTTTTGGTTAGCACGCTCGAATACCCTTAAGGATATATGCGTTACGGCCACAGAACTCCTCAGGGGTGCTTCTGCTCAGATGGAAAAGCAATTATCTGTTCAGACCCCCCTCCCCCCGGGAACCCGTCCCTTCCAGATCAGCATATACAGTATAATGATATGGTATAAAGAAAAATAACTTCTAAAAAATTTTGCTATCAATGGACGAGTAGGGGGAGAGAGGAGCCAGGATATCGGAGAAGGCCATTCGGATGTCGGTATTTGAAGTTACATTAAGAGAAAAATGTAGTAATATAGGTACAATTGTCGGTAATCTTAGGGGAGTTAGCTAAAAAATGAATATGTCATCATGTCTCAATGACAACGTTCCGCCGTTATACTGGAATGATAATTCAAATCCAAACTTTAATCCTATATAACTTAGAACACGTAATAGTTTGCTTCAGGAGAATATTCTGTTGGTTCTAACTGTTATTTGAAGGAATTTCGTCTATAAAAATAAATCCTGATAACTGCCTCATATTGGTCCCGGAAGATGGGTTTATAAATCTTTTTGAAAATGTGACCCTGGCTCTACCCCACGGTCTACCCACCCAATTCTCCAAATTCCTAGTTGTATACCAGTTTTTCATGCAAAAAAAGTGATAAAATATTTTGTAATTTCAGGTGAGTGCCTTACTTGTGCCATGGCTAAGACCTTGCAGTTCAGCCACGAGAAGTCAGGCAACGCGATCAAACCGTTTTATATATACAATAAACTAAAACTCATATGTCGGACGATGGTGCACGGTCAGCAGGAGGATGCCCATGAGTTTTTGAGGTACCTCCTAGAAGGTATGGAACGGGCCTACCTGAATCGTTACAAAGCGGGCAAACTCGACTCCTACTCCAAGGAGACCACTCCTATAAACCAGGTATATAGGTTACATTCGAATAGTATGTAGTATTATCTTATTAAGGAGAGACCGTAGGGAAATTCGAAATTTCTAGGGAATTATAGAGACCATATTGAAACCTTTTGATATCATTTGTACTTGCTTCGTTCATCACCTTTTATAATGTTTCTGGAGAAAATTTATCAATTCAAGGAATGAATTAATAAGCCAATATTCATTTCCAGGTTTTCGGCGGTTACATAAGAACCGAGGTCAAGTGTCTACAATGTCGTCACGTCTCCACGACGTTCCAGCACTTTCAGGATCTTCTTGTTGATATACGAAAAGCCGATACTCTTGACGACGCCCTCACGAACTACTTCAGTCGTGAACAGCTTGACAACAACGACTACAAATGCGAGGCCTGTAAACGACGTGTCCCCGCCACCAAACAATTCAGTCTTGAACGACCTCCCAAAGTCCTCTGCGTCCAGCTCAAAAGGTGAATGCCAAGTTAATTTAATTCAAAGACATACGAGAAGTGCCCGTATTTGCTCAGATTTTAGTTGCGCTTTTTCATATGATTCCTCTATTAAAACGGTTGTCCTTTCGATTGTTAACTCGGCGATAGGGGAAGTTATTGGTGTACCCTTGAAAATGACAATTCGGTTTTTCATTATATCTAAAAGATTTCCAACACTTCTAGATCAATTTTAAACATATTCGTGGGTGTGTATGTGTGGATCAGTATATAAAGTATGATGCCAAAAGTAGCTACCCGTTTTATATGTTAGGAGAAGGAAACCCCCAAAAATTAGGAGTGGAAGCATCACAGAAAGCGGGTGTTTTAAATATTTAAAATTCTTGGAGTACTTGAAATGCTGAAAATTCCTCTGTAGAAGATTTCGGCTATCCAGGTGTGACACCCACCTACACATGTATATAGTTCATACTGCAAATTGTCAAAACTTCTTAAAAGTGTCGTCAATTGGGGTGAAGGGGAAGGGGGCTCAATAACTTCCCCTGACAGAAACTTAAACGATAATAGATGTCACTAATCAATACAATGAATATTAGAACCGTTTAGCTTGCCTTATCATCACAACAAATTTAGTTTTGGAAATGGATTACATGTAATTTTCCTATTACAGGTTCAGTGTTATGGGCGGCAAAATCTCCCGTCACATAGGTTTCAAGCAGACAGTAGACATGGGGCCTTATCTGTGGCGCGAGCCCGGTGAATCCCCGAAAAAGTTAAATTACAAACTCATGTCCATGGTGACCCACATGGGGCCCTCCGTTAATTGCGGTCACTATACTGCAGTGGCTCAGGTTTCCTCAGGACAGTATTACTCATTCGACGATTCATGCGTGAGATCGATTAACCTATCAAATGTACTAAGTACGAACGCTTATATAATGATTTTTGAGATGGAGCCGCAGAATAAAACTTGTACACAAGCCAAGGTCAATGTAAATGCAAATGGAGTCAAAACAAATGGAATAAAGCCTCAAAATTCCGCGCATCAAAGCCTCATAAACCCCATGAGTCCCAAACCATCGACTTCGGGAATGAATGGAATTTGCAATGGTGTAGTCAAAGAGGGGAATCCCACGGAAAAAAGTACGTTTATTGGACCACAGTTACCGCCAAAAATGGCGGACAAGACGCAGCCCAGACTTGTTATGCATATTAAAAATGGAAAGGTCTTGAGTGGTAACAGTCTGGTACCGTATGAAGGGTCCAGTGATGAAGATGATGGCTTGGGGAAGAATAATCCTAATGCTTCCGGGTTTAAAGTAGCGTGCAATGGAAATGGTGGTAGCAAAGTCAAGGAAAAGGAGATTAAGGTTTGTGGAATGATGAATTTGGGGGGGGGGGGGTTAAAGGAATTGAAAGCAATGGTAAAACCATTGATCGGAAATTTCGCATTTTCCGAATTTTTGAACGTATACATTTTTGTTCTCCTGAGTTTTTGATTTTATGAAATAATTTAATTTTTATTCCCCGTTAGACAACCTCCCTTATTATGTCACTAATTCATTACAGGCTCTAGGGAGAGAGGGTAAGGTGAAGAATGAAAAATCACCGATTCCTGGGCAAAATGTGGGACAAAATGGAAAGGGAGTAGGTAGCCCTAAGATTAACGGAAAAGAAAGCAATGGAAAGGACAAGTGGCATCCGATTAGAGTCAATACTGTGGAGGAGAGGGTTATCACCAAGGCTACCAGCAGCATCAATGGTTGGGAAGTCACCAAGGACACACCCTCACCCACTAGTGGAGCTACACCCAATGGATGGTCCGTTACTGAAAACAAGTTCGTAATTTTTGGAGCTTTTGGTTTTTTAGGTTTTAGACATGATTTTTCTTGTAATTCATTTATCTTTTTATATTTTTTTAAATTCTCAAATATTTCTCTAGAAAACAGTCGATTTGAAGCCCAATAAATTGAATTTATAAAATTGCAAACTGAATTTATCAAAATTAAAATTTGTCAGAATTTTTAACATTTAGAAAATCACCAAAATGCTGGAAACTTTCACTTTTAATGTGATTTCATTACATGAGAAGATTTGATTAACCTCCATTACAAATATTCGACAATCTAACTAAAAAACTAACATTATGATACACCAAATTTCTAAAATTTTCAATTTCTAAATTTTTTAAATGATCAACCGGTGGAGAATTTCCAAATGTCCAAAATGAGTCAAATCTCTCAATTTATCAAAGGAAATGCGTTTTTCTGTTGAACAAAAATTATTCAAAAAAACATTCGAAGGTTGCAAAATTCTAAAGTTCTATGGATTCTAAAAAAAAAAAGTCTTGAAATTTCTGCAAATCTTTTGCTCTCGATGTGCTACGAAACTCAATTTTGATTTTTATTTTGTTTTCCAGGGAAGAATCTAGAAAATCAAATTACACATCATCAGCACCAAGTGCGGCAGCTCCACGAAATTTCAATGGTACAAATCATTCGGAGACAGTTTCTCATCTACTCAAAAAGTCTCATCGTGGATATGGCAATTCCTCGGGTCAGTTTATGAAAAAATTTCCCGTTAAAAAATAAAGTCGGCCCAAAATGTCAAGACATGTCAGTTCAAGCTCAAGCTTATGGAAAAAGTGTCACGCTTGTGGGAAAATTTATGCGCGTGAAACCGAAATTGACAATGAACATATCTCATCGAAATTGCACAATCAGTATGGCGGCGAAAGTCTCGTCGTTTGGATTTCCTGAAGCACTAATTTCATAATTCCATCTCTTATTTAGTGCTTCATTCAACTAAGTGTCCTTTTCGTTAGTCACTAAAAGGAAAGGTTTTTTGCGTAAAACTACTGTAAATTACGAATTTTTTTTAAATTTCAAAGCAATTCCCGAATATTACATATTCTCAAAGTTTTCAAAGCTTAAAAACCTTTTGATTAACTTCTTGATTAAATTCTTGCATCAAACGTGTGACATTCAATGAGAAATCGATCTTCTATTTTTGAGTAATATTCAACTCATCGGAATATTCGAAAATAAAGAATCCTTCCTATTTTTTATGGTAAAAAGGAGAAGCGAAGAAAAATCTCGGAATATCTCGATATCGCGTAAGACGAAATGTCTCGAAAACCGTAAGACCGAAACTAACGCCACACCAGTGAGTGTGGCGGAAAAAGGAAATGCGCGTGCGAAGCGCTCTCGTGGAAATAAAGGCTCCAAGAGAAAAATCGGTATTAACTATTTTTCGTTACTTTTATGCACACAGTTCTCAATTGGAATGGCACAAGATCCCACCTGGAGCGCGAAGTTGATATGGAAAGGAGAGAGGAGCGCAAGCGCCATCATGATCCAGACGATGAGGATATGGATCGAGGTAGAGCGAAGAAAATGAAGAATCATCGTGAATTCGAGGGTCGCTCGAATCCCGGCTACAATCCATTTCAAGAACACCAGAATAACAAAACGTGGAATCGACCGAATAATGGTTACCATCGACGAAATTATTACAACACTTCCAATCACAATCGTCCACGTCACAGTGAGAATTATCGGCACCAGCAGCATCGATATCACGGGCACAATCGTGATCATTGGCAACGTAGATAGAATCATAGAATTAGGACAATTTAAGTGTTAAAAAGAAAATGAGGGAGAACGATGAAACGAGTTTTAGTTATGGAGAACTTGTATATTTTTTTTAATTTTTTTTAGCAACTATGTAGCCTTTGATTGAGGAAAGTTGCAAAAATTTTTTATTGTTATTTTCTTATTCTCTGCACGACCTGACAGTGGCGATGACATCAAGATGATTTTTGATGAAAATGATGCTATGGTTCCAACTAGACCTTTTCATTTCAGAAATCTAGGGAACGAAATGACTTCGTTCAGCTAAAGGAGAAATTTTTCGAACTCAATTTTTTAATGCATATAAATTATATGATCATTCGCTGAAAGTGTAATATTTAGGGAAATTAAAAAGCGAAGAATTTGTACGAATAGACCTGGTGACTTCTTAGAATGAAAAGGTTTATTCACTATTGTAAGTTTCAGATAAACATACACTCTGGAAATGGCGATAGATTAGAAAGAACTTTCGAAGTGCAGCAAAATTCTGATTTATGAATTCTTGTTAGTTGTTTACTGATAGGACTACAGAAACTATCGCAAATACAACATTCCCATACGAAAAATGTGAAAAAAATTTAGCACGATTCCTATACATGTTTTTTTAGTGTTCAAAATTGTACGGTGGACAGGCGACGCCATTTTGGTTGATATCTCGTTGTCGAAATAGTTCGTTTCTCTTTTCAGGAATTTTGAAGAATCTTTCTTAGGATGTTCAAGTTTTTTTTCGATGTTTCACGTTTCTAAAACTCTCAAAAATTTGAAGATTTTCTAATTTTTAAAAAATAGTTTTTGCATCTTCAAAACTTTGTATTTACTGAGTTTTTTCGAGTCTGAACCTTTTAGAATGTATACAGTTTCCGAAATTTAGAACAACATTCAAATCCATCTCTCAACTATTCGATATTTTGTAAACGACGGTGTCACTTTTTTCACATATTATTATAATAGAAAATGGTGAAGCTTCACTTCAAGATTTTGTTCATTGGCAATGAATATGTAATGAAATCAAGATGGTCACCTTATTTTCAACATTTTTTCCAAGGGAAAGTTTCTTCGCATTAGTTTTCTAGCATCTTCCTTGAACGAGTTATGGAAATTCATTGATAAAAACAATTTGGTTGTTCCTGAGTGATGTTTATGGTGTAACCCCTTAAAGAGTTAACCCCTTAATTGCTCATACATCAATCATTATTTTTACATTATTGCAAGCATAGTTGCTCCCATGAACACTTTCAAACCATAGAAAAAGTTGAAAAATAAATATGCAAGTTCACTATTGTCCTAGGCAATGTCTCTTGGGACTTCAGCACTGCATTTTTTTTTTTTTTTTCTGTAAACAATATACCGAGACGAAAGTTGCATATTTGGGTCCTCAATGTCTCTTAATTATGCCGAGTATTCTTAAACAGTTAAGAGAACAAATGGAAACATTTATTTCTGTCGTTTCTGTAGCTTTTCCCAAAATTGAACAACTTCAAATTTACCGAGCGGAATATTTGATCAATAGCTGAGTAACTAATGGACATTTTTTTAAAAAGTTTGTAGTTTCTGAGAAATTTGCGAAATAGGGTTTTTTTACAATTTTCCGAACTTTACGACATCATAATTTGCGTTAATTTTCATTATATTTTCCACATTTGCATTTCGAATACTGTAAGAACAAAATAAGACTCAACTTGCCATTAACGTGAAGTTTCTCAAAGGATAGACCTTTGATAAGTGAAAACAAAAGCAAACTATGTAAACACGTTTATCCGTCCTAATTCACTAACCATTTAATTCGGCATAAAACATCCTTGATACAGACTAAAAATTGTGGGCTTTATTGATATAAAACAGCCCAAAAAAACAGAACTGAATATACAAAATTTGCATTTCTTTATATCTACGATATATTTACCGATCAATGAGTTGAGTCATTCTTTGACTATATAGGGTGATTCAGAATAACTTTTGATAGCAAACGGGTCTTACTAACTTGCTTAACCATGATCGTAATTTTGGACTGAGTTTAAGTCTTGATTTTGATCTCAGGACTAATCCTAGATCGTGTCCTGCACTGAGGCTTGGTCCAGGACGTAGGCCTTATCACTGCCTTGGTCCTGGACTTGGTACTCGTCCAGGACCTAGTCCTGATCCTGGATTAAATCATAACCCAGGACCTAGTTGTGGCCTTGCGCCTAGTCTTGGTCCTGAACATAATCGTGATGCAGATTCTAGGTCTGATTTTGTACGTCGACCTTGTCCTGAGTTTAATCTTGGCTCTGGAGTAAATCCTGCTCCAAAACCTAGTTGTGGTCATACATCTAGCCCTGGTCTAAGACTGAGTCCCGGTCTTGGGCCGAATCTTGGCACTTGCGATAAATCGTGATTCAGGACTTAGTTGTGCTGTTGCCCCTAATTCGGGTACTGGACATCATCCTGGTCCAGAATCTAGGTTCGATCTTGTTCGTAGTTTTATTTCGCAGTTCAATCTTAGTGCTGGAGTAAATCTCGGTCCAGACTTGAGTTCTAGTTTCAGTCATATTCCCGGTCTTAAGGGTGCCTGTGGCTTTTGATCAAACTTCTGGTCTAGGACGAATCTTCGAATACATTGTCCTGGTTCTGGACTTGGTACTGGTCCAAGGCTTAGTACTGTTCCTAGAGTGAGTCTGGATCCATGACTTGGTTTTCGTCTTGCACGTTAAGTCTTAGACGTGATGCTGGGTCAAAATCTAACTCTGACCATGTTCATGGTCCTGGTCTGGGGCGTACCTCTGGTCTTGATCATAATCCTGATCCTACGGCTAATCTTGGCCCTAGTTCGAGACTTAATACTGACCCTGGACCTCATCCTTGGCGTGGCCTAGTTCTGGTCCTGACCTTGTTCCTCATCCAGGTCCATCATCTGGTTCTGGTCATAGTAGTCCTAGTCCTTGACTTAGTCCAAAACTTGACCTGAATCCAGTTCGGGCTCTTCCCAAGATCCGATGCATTCGACGTTATTACATTTTTACAAAATAAACAAAAAAGTTCAACCTATTGATATTAAAAAATATTTTGAAGCATCTTGTATTTTTATTCAATAGATCGTTCGAACGATAAATAACAATTGTACCAGTAAATCTACATCTGTTAAAACATCAATTGAACAAGTCGCCATCCGCAACACCCAATTTTTACCACCACCATGAAGAGAATTAATTAGGAGCGTGAGATTTTTTTTAAACTCTTCTGCCTTTTAAATGTTGATTGTAATTTACATTTTTTTTTTTTTTGTTAATTCGAAGCGTTCACTGAAGCGTAAAATGCCTCCAAACGCTTTCAGCAGTACTAATTAATTATTGTTATAGAGAGTCTACTGTGAGTTTTGATTTTTTTTTAGTTAGGTCAACTTTTGGAGATCTTACTTTGGATTTAAAAGAGTTGAGATGAAGAAAATATTAATTCCCTGAATTTCTTTAACTTTTCAAGATGGGACATTTTCAAAAATTTGACGATTTTTTTATTCAACTTTGTGATCAATTTTGTTTTCTGCAAAGCGTCATGTAGCAATCGATGTCATTTATAGTACTTGCTGGAGTTTTTTTCATTAAATTTTTTTCATCAAAATTTGGTATATAGATATTTGTATATTTGCAAAATTTGGAAAAACTCACAGCAGTCTTGCTGTAATAATGAAAAAAGAAATACAAATTTACAAAAGCAAATATTAAGGAAAATAATGATTATTCATAGTTTAATGATAGATGTAAAATGAGAGAAAATGTAATTTTAAGAAGTTTTTCCAATTGGCAAAGGGACGAATCATGAGGACAGATGTTCATGTACACCGGGGTGATAGTTATTAAGTAACCTCCCCATGTCAATTTGTAATATTTTTCCTATATACCCGTATAATAGATGAATAGGCCCTCGGTGTGCAAATAATATAATGGAAAGAAAAAAAGAATAATACCTCGTTTTACTATTCTACGAATTAATACTAGCCAAAAAAAGATAATTGAAATGCGACAACAATGTTTATTAACTATAGGGGCGTCATTGTAAACGACTAGGAATTTATGAGAATTAAATAACATGTTTTATTTAAAGCAACCGGAACACAAAAGAAAAACTTAATTAAATGAGGAGAATTTAATTGCTCGATTTGCCATTATGGGGAATGGGTTTTTATGGAAATATCTCGCAATCTATGGGAGATGGGAAAAACTTTATTCCACCTTTTTTATTGGCAAGGATATTTTCTACAAAATGAGCTCTTATACGTTTTCTTCTATCTAGCATAGACTCCGAGATATTCCAATGAAACCAGGAGAAAAAAACACCCTCCGGTTTTGATATCTCGCGGGATTCAATGAAAATAAATCAATTGAACATTGCCAATAGAATTGATTTTGATTTTTGGGATAAAGAATCTCTCATCACACAATTGTATAATAATCTATCTGGTCTGAAAAAAAAATAAATCCAACTGGCTGTTATAATAAAAATGAGAAAAAATGAATTTCAAGTGAATGAACCAAGCAATAATTTGTGTTTTGTTTTTTCTTGGCTCCTTCCCTGTTTGTTTTTTTTTAAGTGCCTTAGTTTCTGGGGAAGATGGAGGAAGAATGTACGGAATTTATTTTTCTCCAGGATCAGGCGAATCTTCTGGAGACGTTGGTGAAAAATGTAAATTATATCTCCATTTTTCGATTTTTCGGGACAACTTGTGTGAGATAGTTTACAAAATTTTGGGATGGACGGGGTTATGAGAAACGCCAGTTAGATTTTTGTTTAAGACGCTTGGGATGTCATAAAATGTAGAATGTCGTCATCACGTGGAGATTAAGAAATGCTATAAATTGTCAAATTTTAATGCGCCAAATGCACGAAATGCTCCTGACCAGAGCTACCATAGGGAGTACAAGAAAGAAGTACGGACATCACGGACGGTGTATGAGCGTTCGCAAGTGACCTGGGCAAGCTTCGCAGCATTTCTTTGAGGAAACGAGTAAAATATAGATAAAAACCGTGAATACATAAAACACTCGGCATGCAAAACTCTATGGGTTACCCATTATGAATTTCCCGTGTATTTGCAATATTTTAGAATGTATTATAGTCTATATGCAACGGGGGAAGCGAGTTTGCACCCCCGTTGACTTTCATCCCCCGTTTTCTCACGAAGCATTGCAGATAGCGATATGATTTATACAAGCTGAATGACTCCTCATGAAGCAAGGAAGATTCTCGACTGAAAGCTTGTTCTTCTATCTCCATTATTTAATCAAATCCAATCGACATTACAAATCGCAATTTTTTTGTGTTCTGCAGAATCGGTTGTGGGCTTTTTTTGAAATGAAAAATCTTCGAATTATTTGCAGCTGTCAATTTTGAGACATGAAGCTCCGCAACTCAGCCTGATTGATGCGGAACTAGAGCTTCTTCTTCAGAGCTTTAAGGAGATATCCACTAACTTGGCGATCAAACTTCAAGGACTCAACCAGTTAGCGGAGCGCATGGAAGAAGAACAGAAAAAGCAAATTGTTGAATTTGTTGAAGACATTCAGGAATCTTGGAAGAGAACTGCGAAAGAAGTAATGAAAAATTAGAAAATTTCATTTTATGTAGAACAGACATTTTACAAATTTTGAACGTTCCCAAAATATTACTAAATCTACTATACACATAGTATATAATTAATAAAATATATAATTGAAAAATACAAAAATAGTACAAATTTACAAGATTTGGATAAGATCAAAGAATCCAAGAAAATTTCAATAAATTTCAAAGTTTTGAGAGAAATATGTTGCATCTTCGGTGGTGTACGAGGTTTCCTCCAAAGATTGCGGTAAAGTAGAAATTCACTCATGCTATGGTCGGAATTTTATAAGAATTGCCTTCGGGTTTCCATCTGCGGAGGCGCAAAACGGCTGGTTCGGGCGAGTTCGGCACTTAAGCCCGAAGGCAATCCTTATAAAATTCCGACCATAGTTTACCACTCCGCTACCTACTGGGTTAGTCAGATGGATGATCAACAATTAATTAAAAAATATACAGATTACTGAGGAACACTCGGGTCTCACAGTCGCTAGTAGATCAGCTTTGGGCCTGACCTTGACATCAATTTTAGCCGAAATAAGACGAACAACTGCTTCAATCCAAGTGTCCCTCCAGATTGGCGAGATGATTTATGATAGCGATTTCCTCATCCAGGGCTTCCTCTACTGCAACGAAATTTTCAAACTTCTGGGGGAAATGGATGGCTGCGATAAGCGCATTCGGCAGTATCTTGTAACCCCAAAAGTCACTTGTCACCTCCAGGTGAAAATTTTGAAATTTCAGCTAGTGGGCTAATACACATCCACCCACACACACATACACACTCACACAAAAGAATCTGACATTTAATTCTCTGACAGTAAAATGTCAAAAATTTCACTTGACCTTAAATATTTGTTGGAACCCAATCAAGAGGCGTTCAATACAATGTCCACATAAATCCAATGCATTCCATTCTTTCCAGGTACTTGATTCCCGAGTCGATGAATTTTCTCAAACGAACACTTTGCTACCAACGAAGGACGAACAGTTACAAGTTTTTTCCAAAGTTTCATCCCTCCTAAGTGGCGAACTTTTTGGATGGAAACCCGAGAATCCATCAGTTATTTTGCAGCAAAATCATTTCAAAAAACCAGTTTTCATAACTAAACATACGAAACGCACTCAAGTCAAGCGATTAGCGAATTTACCGCTATTTCATTCAGTCCAGAAAAACAAATCTAATGATTGATCGTGGGAACAAAATAGGATTCTTTTTTAGCAGGATCTCTAAATCAATTCAAGAAAAATTGTTTTTACACAAAAGTTTCGAGGCTGCAAATTTTGAGGTTTCGGAAATTTTAGTGTTTTTGAGATTTCACAAAATTTTTTTTTTTTTTTTCAAATTTTTGAACGATTTGCGTCAATATTTCTCCTACTATGAGGTAATAGTATTTTATTCAATTATTCTAAACTCTGTACTTTACACAAATTGGAGGACCTGAACCGATTATTTTAACCTGCATTTGAAATTAATGTTCAGTGTTAATTTTAAATAAAAAAATAAAAAACAGAAATATAGAGAAAAAACAACATTCTTTTGAATGACTACAGTCATCCCAGGTCTATAGGGTCTACCACGTGGAACCAATTAATATAACTCAGTCAATTGGAGAAGCTTGATCTTGCATTTCATTTTATTCCATTATGTACCTAAGATTAATCAGGATGATAAAATGTCTCCCTCTCACCTACTTACTTACATAGATATATCTATTTATATATATATATAGTTCAATATGATACAATGATGAACTCAACTGTCCCCAATGCCTCAGAAAATTAATCAATGTACAAATTTTATCAATGTCTGAGTATCATCTGAATATTCTGCATATTCCGGAATTATTTAAGACTAGATTTATGTAAATGATCCCGAGAGAGTAATCATTCAAAAACAAGTAATCTAGTTTCCTAGATTGTCAATTTTTCCATTTTCCAGGCAGTCCACAATGAATCTCTCATTTCTCGAGTGATGATTTCCTGATTTTGGGAAAAGTGCATGAAATAATACAGCGAATAATTTGTTTTTACTTTGATCATTTGTTTTAAAAAAATGTATGAAAATGAAGATGGAAAATGTTATATCAGAAATGTGGTTTGATACCATCATTCAAGTCTCATTATTCCCACAAGTGCCAATGAACAAAAAAAAATAATGAGATTCACATTCTAAAACTTTCAAGCTTTCGTTTCCATTCGAAAAGTTAAAAAAAATAATATTTTGATTAATAGCAACGACTGAGCCACTGCTATTTCCCATCAATTCGAGCAATAGTTCTCAAGAAATATAAAGTAAAAGTGGCTGAAACTGTATAGAAGATTGTACAGAGTCAGAACTGCTTTAACCAATTTTTGGACTAGCTAAAACCATTCAATGTTCAGCCAGGTATCTATTCCCCTTTACATCACATTCTCCGAATGATTGCTCCTTCGATTGATCTTCTCGCACTTAAAAAATTTCCTCGATATCGGGCAGTACAGTGGGTGCGCCGAGTCTCAGTGTTAGCTCTCGTCTACGCAAAAAATCGGGTGGCACTATTTGGGCCCTCTCCGGGGCCCTAGAGCTAGGCGCTTCGTAGTTACTGATTGGGGCCCATCCCTTATCATTCAGGCACTTGTAGCATAGCTTCCTTTCACCCAAACACTGGACATGATAACCGTGACCGCAGCCAAAGAAGACCGAATAGTCGTTACAATGAGCCAGGGCGTGTCTACAAACAGGACAGATCATTGAAGCACTAGCACAAGCTTTACCCGACTCTCTCAAGGTCTTTTTCAGGGTCTCATGCAATTCCAAGCTGACTAGCCTTGCTGTAGTTTCCACCAGGACCTGCTCATACCTGGAGACAAATGGGACAAAATCAATTTTTGGAATCTCAATAGATTGTGGTCATAGCCATTCCCCACTCTGTCGATAGACTGCTCTAATAGTCGAGAGTCTCCTATTCATTAGAAGATAGTATTTCCATTTTGACGAGCACAATGTGTCTTTTAAACGGTGTTCTAACCACGGGAGATCAAATGCAAGACTCAGGTTATCTGAGGCTTACAACAAATAGCAAAGACACGTGGTTAGAACATAAATATTGTCACCTCACTGCTTGATCATAAGCTAACACTGGACATACTGTCTTTAGATGACTGAATGCTGTGGAACAAGTACGATCATTGCAATTTAAATTAAACCGCCGAAAATATTGTCGAGAAGCTGGGAACTCGTGAACATAGTGATATCATGATTACTAAATGCAGTTAATGGCATCGGCGATCTTTCTGATCTAGTTAGATTCTTTGTCAGTGACGGTGAAACAAATTACCCGTAGTTTTAAGACTCATCGACTTATTCCAAATGGAATAATCGATTTCTGCAATATTGGAATCACTGATTTCTGCATTGGTGGAACCACGGAAATCATCGAAGTACAATAGTCAATTCGACGTCTAATCAACCTTCCCCCATTATCCTTAACGAATCAACTTGTCACTGTATAACAAGATCTCTAGACATACACGATCTTCGAAACTGTACATCTGCTAGTTGAGAAGTGTTAAGTGGCAACCAGAAGCACTGCTAGGCCTCAAAACGGTAATGAAGTATCTGTTCGATTATCCCAAAAAATCATTCCATCGTGATTTCCTCTCATGATTTCATTGACTACGAATGATGGCATTGGGATTTCAAAAACCTCCATGGCATGCAATCATCGGATTTCAATGACTGCAGTGAGACCAATGTTTTCATTGATTCCAATCATCACTGCACCTTGATTTCCGCGGCATGTGACACCATGAGTTCAGAAGTCTCCAGTTCCTCACATATTATTATTGAAACGTTGGCGAAATTACTTAAAAAGAGTCTATCAAATTGATTTTTGAAAGTATTTTACACACACATAGTATCAGAAGATATTTCCATAAATGAAGATAGTCGATTCAAATAAAAATTTTCTTGCAAATCTTCGATATGGTAATGGTACCAACATAATAAAAGGTGTCTCATTAGACTGTGTCTATACCTGGAATGCGTAAGTACCCCCGTTAAAAGCTGTCGAATATCTCCGATCGTTCCACTAGTCGCCAGGGGATGTTTCAGAATTTTCTCCAAAACTGTGGACAATGCCGTCGTTCCACTCAACGCCTCCAGGACGACCTTGAGTAATCGTCCCCTCAGTCTTTCGACCGCTTTATTATTGCCTTCGTAAGGTTGAAGAACCGTCTCCGCCAAGGGCATCCAGCTCAAATTGCCAGCTGCCCTTCTGCACAACCCCGACACCTCCCCAGTTGCTCCCACTATCTCTTCCTCCCCCTCCCCCTCATCGTGGAATATCCTCAGTCTTGCCTAGAAATGCAGAAATAAAAATTAATCATTTCTGAGACTCATTATGGGGGTCCTTACAATAATTTCCCTAAACCGGGACGTTAACATTTAAAAATCCAAAAAAATTACAAAAGTCAAAACTTTTGAAAATTTTAAATGTTCAAAATCCTCGCGTGCCTAGTAAAAAAAAATCGACGTTTCGTATTTTGAGTCTCACCTGCAAATCGCCATGCATCAATTCGAATGCCTCCTGGTAGTTCCCCATTTTCTCCAACATAACGGCGATGGCCTCTTGGTGATCGGCGTCTTTTATAATTCTCAAAGCCTCATCCAACCTACACCCATGAGTCCCTCTCACGTGACCTACTACTCCCCCAGGATCGTGTCGGCACATAAGATAGAGAAATCTCTCCGAATGCTCAGTTGTAAGCTCCAATTTGCTCTCATCCTCTTCTCGAAACTGATTGATGTGATATAGTGAAGACAGAAGAGCAAACTCCAGTTGGTCATTTCTGACTTTCTCCAAAGTGGAAGTCAACCTGTAGAAAGGTAAACCCAATTAGTGATTATGCCGTTTTCTATATTCCTCATATTCGTGATTTCTCTTTTTAATAATCCCTTTTTCTGGATTTCATATTTATTGCGAATTCTCTTCATAATAAGTTCTTCATTGCGCCCAATTTTATAGGCTTCTTTTCTTGCTATAGATGCAAGTTCAAGGTCAATTTCGATCATGGAACTGTGCGTTCTATTTGTCTGAAAATTGCCATTCCTTAGGAACATTGAGAGATGATTTTTTCCGCAACTTCGAGAGAACCAATAATGCTGGAGGCCCACACTAAATCAAGAAGTTATTGGTGTGGGCGGTTCCTATTGATAATAGTTTGACAGCTAATCTTTTGCACATAAAAACGCTCAACGAACCTTCCAGGCGCCCTCGCCGCAATAAGTCCAGCAGCTCTGTCAGAATCTATCTTCACAAGTGCCTCTATATGAGCACTTAAAACCACCTGAAAAGCGCCGTTGGGAAGTCTTTCGAGCCACTGCCACACTTCATGCTGCCTGTACTGATCTCCAATAATGCATTTGCAGACGGAAACCCAATCGTCCCTCGCTGTATATACGACTTCGGCCACCCTTAAAAATTTGGCCCTCTGGGATAGATTCAATAAAGCATTATCCGTGATACCATTTAATTTTTTAGTATTAAGAAGCTCCAAAAGTGCATTTTCCCTGTCCAATTTTTGGTCCCTTGTAATCATGTCCCCAGCATCCGAGCAGAGGACCTCAATCAAGCGATTCATAGTGGCTGCTTCTAATGAAACTGTTCCCTCGGACATCTCATTTGCCACGAAAACAAGAACGGTTGCCCTCTGATTGCTGTTGAGATAATCAGGGCTTTCGGGACTCACTGGGCTTCCAGGGATCACGATCGAGAGAAGAATGTCGACGAGCCGTTGACGCTGACGCAGTCCCATTTCAGTTCGGAACTCGGGCTCCTGTAAATTAGTAATGTAAGTGAGCACAATTCTTGGTACAATGACTCGTTCTACCCATCTTGGAAATTGGTCCGACTCGACCCAACATTACCAAAAAATACCAAGTTCGAATATGTCATTGTTTTACATGTCATATTAAATTTTCAGATTGGCGAACTGAGTAAAGCTTGCCAATAGAGTTTATCGACGTGTCTTATGGGTTTTTAAGTCTGAACAGGGTTGTTCCGGAATGAGCGTGGAAGGGGTAGTCTGTAACTCTCCATATGCGGAAATCTCAGCCTATAAGCTGGAGAGTTATGGGGAGTGCACAATATACGTGAATCATGTGCTTACCTGGAAGGCCATGGAGATGACATCGAGAAAGCCTCGCGGATCGAAGCGAAGGAGGGTTCGCAAGTATGGATACTGCCGCTCGGTGTCCTCAGCTAGGCTTGAGTGCTGAGATAAGAGGGCCCGAAGCACTTCAGCCTTGGCCTTTTGGGGCTGATCTTCAGGGAGCTCGCCTCGAGGAAAGCCTCGACCCGCTAGGCAACAGCTTGCATAGACCAAGAGGGCATTGCCCAGGCGTATGCATTCCCTGGGGAGTACATCCTTCGTATCCTTTAGGAAGCCCTGAAGGAGTGGCGTCAGCTGGTGGATCGGCGCAGCATAATCCCCTAAGGCTGATGTCTGGAGGTGGATGAGTGCCTCCCAAAGGTGCTTATTCCTGCAGATAGTCGTTACCTGACAGAAATTGTGATGTACAGAAACTTTAGAAGTGATGTGTCCTTACCCAAAAGACTTTATGTATTCTCCGATTCATCCTGACAACGAAAATTGATTCTCTAATCATTGTGCGAAGTAGATATAGGCTTTAGACGAGGGACCTACAGGTAGCCGTTTGTGAATACTGTCTATAACGCATCTATGAACAAAAGCGAAGCCCTCCATAAGGTAGTAAGGAAGACCGTATGTATGTATGTGTGTGTGATGAATTTCAGTGTTGATTGCTTTTTGGAAAATCCGTGCGTTAGTCAAAATTGTTTTTTTTTTCGAAACAAAACAAAAAGAAATATAAATTTTGCTTGTAAAAAAGATGGTAACTGACTTTCTTTTCCCGAATAACATTCCGTAGAAAATGTTCAATAAAAGTTTTTTAGTGGAGCAACCAAATTTCATGAGATATTTGTTTTTTTTTCAGGGTAACAAATACTGCGCGCGTAAACGAGGCCTGATCTACACATTGGGATACTCGATCGGCCAGACTCTTTACCTGATGGATATCAAGGCAGTCCACATCGAGGAGTACAATCACAGCCTGAAGGGGATCAAGCCGGTCCTCTCTGTCATATAACTCGACCAACTGTTGGGCGATGAGAGGGGGTAGGCGCGGGGAGACACTTCCGTCTAGCAGGGGAGCTTCTAGAGCCCTCAGGTAGCTGGACTTCAAGGTCGGTGTCTCGGAGACCAGGTCCCAAAGCGGACCAAATAACAAATGAGTGTTCTCCAACTGAACTGCATAATCCACACAAGTCGCAATAATCTCAGAATCGGATCCGTAGTCCCCAGGAGCTCGAATAAACTCATGCATATACTGGAGAAGGACCTCACTGGTTTTTATAAAGGTCAAACGTTTCCGAACCTTCTTCAGGCCACTCAAACCCACTACTGCCTTTCCCTTATCCTGGTAGAACGATAGTCCCACGGCAAGTGCCTCTGGAAATCTTTTTTGGAGGGTCAAGTATCTGAGCCTCTCCGACCAAGTTCTTATGAACACAACGTGGAGTCTACGGGTACCTAATAAGGATGGTCGACAGTTTTTAAAGACAATTGTGTTGTATTTAGTATTTTTTCATTTCTGACTAAAAAAAAATAGTCCTTTATGTTAAGTAATATAAATTAAAATAGTCAATGACGTTAATATAATGATGAATTTGGGAAGACCTATATCAAATTAGTCTTAATGTTTTGTATAAATTTCAGGCTGTTTTGCAAATTAAAAAGATGCGTAAGCTATTTCATGGAGGAAATTGAGAAGAAGAGATGAAGGATTTTAAATGAAGTAGTAATTAAAACAAAATTTTGAGTCACATTACTTAATGGTGAGTACCTAACAAAAATGGAATACTTACTTGCAAGCCACAAAAATAAATGTCACATAAGTGTGGCATGAAGATGACGAATTTATCACATACAGAAAATAATAAAGCTCATGTTTGAATATTTACCCAACAAAAGTAACTGATTTCCATAAGTGATGACAGTATTGTAGCATGCCCGTTCACCAGCTAGGGCCATAGCTTTTGAGACATTGCCACCTGTGGATAGCCCCTTGAAATGGCTGGAGGCATAGGAAATTCCCACGGGATTCATATCAATGGTCTCCAGATCTTCCTGTGTCCTCACGTCGATTAAATGAAGACGTTCCTGTGTGTCTAGTATAGCTAACGACCTGGTGTTCAGCCAGCTCAAGTTGCTGATTGTATATGGTAATGTCATTCTCCTGAGAGGTGTTAATCTCACTCTAGAGCCAGCTTCTGAGCATACCTGTAGACAAGATACAAGGATTCTCTCATAATATACATCAATACCTTGGAAATTATCAAGTTTGAGACCGAATGTATTCGAAATTGTAGAAACCTCATCATCCTCGCTCACTATCGTCAGATATCTAAAAATTCAGAAGAGTAGCAAAATTTTCATATCGTTGAAACATTATTATAGATCATCTTATGCTCTACCAAAAATGTTTTTCACAAAATTTTGCTACCTCTTTTAGATGTGAAGATGTTCGACGAAAACTAACAAGCATATATGGTAGTCCGACATGAATGGGATAATATCGAAACTAATGCTTCATTTGGTATTTCAAGTGTTTTGTGTGTTGAGGCAAATTAAGATTAGCATATCTGAGATGATATGGCATTTACGCACCTGGTAAAAATGCACTGTAGTATCGCGCGCTAACGCCAGGACTGGATCCACAACTCTGCTGGCATCAGGCGCCTGAATAACCACCAGCTGCCAGGCCACCTAATTGATTTTTTGAAATTGATGAACTTCGTAATCTATTGTACGTGATAGCAATGAGAAAAATGGTCTAGGAAGAACGGGGACTTATAAGGCTTTAAGACAGGATTAAGGCAAAAAAAAAAAATTACGAGAATTGTGTATCTCCATAGTTCATAATTCTAAATCTCACAAATCGGAAACACTCGACAAAGACATGAACATACACACACATACACCGTATCAAACGTGTGTCCGAAAGATGACAAATGTCGAGAGGAGTGGAAATTTCATATATACTGTCTCCATTATCACAATAACTTCCTTCATCGGAAACTCAAATTGAAATGGAAAATAAAAAAAATAAAAAATGAAAGTAACGTATTGCTTCCACATGGAAGCACAAAATAAAAAAGAAAAACCTGTGGAGGTGCCACTGTTGGTCCCGCTAAAGGATGAGTCAGGACCACCCTCATGCGTGGACGAATGCAGACGACTATGACCTTGGACAGTGTTGCCAAGGCAACAAGTGTGTAGTTCTTGAGCGGGTGCCTCGGCAGGTTGTTCAACAGAAGCGGCTCCATCGTGCAGACCTCCCCTCTGGAGCCACTGAACAAGCACTTGGAGTCACATCCTCTTACGCCCATAACTCTGGTAAAACTCAATTCAAAAACTGAACCCCCACTGTCACTGCAAAGGGCGAGAGTCGGCGAATCTGTGAATTTCACGTGGAGGACTGCAGTTCCTGGAGGGTGGACCTCGGTCAATGTTCGCAGGACCTTTCCATTCGCACTGTCTATCATTAGAATGTGACCGCGAGCGTAACCCGCGAGCAGCCGCGAACCGTCGTGGTTGAATCCTAGCGACGACACTGCACCCTGGTGACGCGCTTCCTGGTTACACCACCTGACGTTCACGTAGAATATCAGTAAATTTTCCGAGTTTTGGAGATCTTTTAGATGTTTGGAATTTTTGAAGATTGGAGCAATTCTGGAGTTGTTGAAGATATTTGCAAAAATCTCCCCAATTGTCCCAAGATTGTAAAAAGGGTGAAAAGATTGAAATTAACTTTGAAAAAAAGAGCAAAGTTTGGAAAATAACTTCAAAATTTGGAATTATAATATTTTTTCAGTTTAAGTCCCGGGGAAGGTCAGTTCGAATTTGTAAAATATATTTTTTCCCATAAAAGGAGCATATTTTCTATCATCAAGGGTCAAAACTAGAAAAACCCTCAATATTTTTTCCACACCTACATTCGTGAAAAATCGCTTCACACGCACCACAGTAAATCCAAAACGCATTGATAGAAAACATTTCAAAGATCACAGCACCATGCTCTTGACGGAGAACCTCGGTTTAAAGAATCATATCACTTCACGCCTGTTCTTCCAAAGTGATTAAAGTTAGGCTCAATAATTGTGTTCTTAAACTACTGTACAATCATTGTTACATGTGACTTAGACTTGAATCCAGAAATTATTATCAATTATGCCGATCTTGGAATCGCTCGATTTGTATATGTTGATAATCATGAAAACTCAAGGTTACTTGCAGCATCTGCTGGAACACCACTGCTGGAAGCTGGCTTTAATCACATTGGAATAACAGGCGTGGTGAGATATGATTTTTTCAATCGAGGTTCTTTTCTCAAAAACATGATCTTGTCATCTTAGCAGATATATCTTTCAGTGAGGCGTGTGAATAACCATTGCCTTCTTTTTTTAACATTCATGATGCTGACCTTAACGCTTGTTTGGAGTCGAAAGCTAGGAGGAGGCCATGACTAGTGCCCATTATGAGCATATCTCCACCAGCGGCTACAGCACTTGCTAGGCCTGCATTGACTTTTTCTGAGGCGGATTTTATCTGAGATGTAATGCCCCGCATTATCGCGTGCTTAAGGACGATTCCGGAGAGGGGAATGTCGGGATGGGGGGTAGGTTTGCTCAAAGAGTTTAGGGATAGAAGGCTGCCGACACTTGTTGTCTCGCTACCATCTACAGGTTCTGTCGAGACGGCTGTTATGTCCAGGTCAGTTGCAGAAAGTTCTAGGTCCTGCTCCGTGAGGATACTCTCCAAGGTCGGCAGGTGGTCCACTGCCGGTATAGAGTACTCAGCATCGTCCAACTGACAATTACAGAGATTTAGATGGATTTTTATATTTGTCTTTGGCATTCGTGTTTTTGGAATGCTCGTGACGGTTTGAATTTTTTGGAACTTTTTGAATGTGGAATTTCAATATTAGTATAGTTGACAAATTCGTAGGCCTAATACTTTAAAAACATTATAGAAAAAACATTATTTTCATTTTAATAAATGTCGGTGCAATTGTATGGAATAAACATTGCATACTCCAACAATTTTTTGTACAAATTATTACTTGTCTCAGTAACCAAAAACCGGCAATTATTATTACTAATTTTGGCGATCTATCTACAGTGGATTTTATTTTTGAAGGATCTGTAAAATATTTCGTTGACCAAATTGTTTAGGTAATCAGTTAAAACAACACGTGATTATTGCATAGATAGTTGTAATATCGCAAAAAATGATCAATTACGAGGCCCTGATTGGGTCTAGGTGCAGCTGGAATTCATTGATAATGTAACCTCTTGGACAGTCCTCTTGTTTTAAAGACGTTGGGAGACCTGGGGTCAGGTTACCTCTTCGATGTTCAGGTTTATGGCGTCCAGGGCCAGGTTCTCCTGGGATCCACCCCCTGACTCGCTATCCTTGTCTGCCATTTCTTTCGGTGTTAGACAACTGTCAAACTATAACCGCGCGGAACACGCGCCATTGTTGGCTACTGTACCCATATATTTATGCCATTGGAAGGGAGGGGGTGATCCACAGGCAGCCGTTGGCGGGATTTTTGAAATAGATACGAATGAAATTTTGTTCAAATTGGAAGTAGGGTGATGTTGGGAGGGTATGGGGTGATTTCTTAGCATTAGGGGAATGTTTTTTTTTTTTTTTTATTTACGCTTCGATGCGATTATGCATATGTGGCGACCCTCCCACGGTGCCGATGGAAACCGAATTCTTCCCAAACTGTACAGCATTCACTTAGTTTGACCCAATAAATGCAATGCCTACCAGACTTTACATCGCTCGGGTCAATCTACAATTGAAGGAAAACCACGGAAAACCTCAATTTGTACAGCCGTTTCTTTGACGAAACTCCCGTTCGACTATGAATCCCTATGAACTCAAACGCTGGACAATTCCACTCTACTATACCAATCGGAGAGTCCCCAAGCGGGGACTCGATCCGTGGACCTCGTGTGCCAAAGGCCAGCGCTCTAACCACTCGGCCATAGCCGTCGGTGGGGGAATGTTTGATGTATTGTAAATGTCTATTTTTGTTTTAATTTCTGAAATTTTGGAAATTTTGAAAATTTTTGTTGATTATTCATGAAGAATCTAAATTTTCGGAGGTCCGTTCACCTCCAACAATTTCGCCATTTTTTCATCTATATATTCCTGTTCTACAGTTGAAGAGTTCTACAATTTTCTATTTTGTCACACCAGATGTTATACCCTCTCGGATTTTCACTTTTTGTTCCCCGTTCCCTCTACATTTTAAACCCTTTAATGACAATGATAAGAATAAAAATAGTTTTCACTTTATATCCTTCGTTGAGAAATAAAATATGAATGCAATGAAATATAACAAACCCAAACTTAAATTACTAATGGGAATAAACTCTATTCGTATACCTGCTAGGGCTTTTACTATTTATTTCCATCCTACCCCCTTTAAAGAGCTGTACAGTATTCGCCCAGTTTGTCACCGGAATCAGAGGGAAAAACCATTATATACGAAGAAACCTTCGATTTGCACGTTTCTTCTAAGAAACTCCTGATCGCTTATACTGTGTGAATTTAAGGCGTCAAAAAAACAAATATCGTTCCCTTACTGCTTTTGAACAAGCGATGTCAGGTTCCAATGCTGCACTCCCCCCCCCCCTTCCGGAAGTTCAATGCCTTTACATTACGATGAATATTAGGCGGCAGCAATGAACATTAAACAAAAGTCGATGCAAAACGTTGAAATGAGGACGGGGCATCCCGAAAAATTTCGACTCGGGTGACCACAACCGTCGGCAATCAAATTAGTATATTCTCCAAATCAATTTGGTTCTCTAGCGATCTAGGAACTACGGAAGACCCAAGATGTAGCGTAGACGTATGTTGGCCTATAAAGCAGATAATCTCTGCAAACAGGATGAAAATGATGAAAATAACGTAAGGAAATAAAAACCACTTTAATTTCTGAACCAATTAATATCAATCCGCATTGATCAATTAATTTTTCAATGAAATTGCCGAACCAAGGCTATGATATTTTAAAAGTCACTAGATTGACGGGAGCTAGAGGGACATTGCGCGGGAAATCAATGTAATTTATTAAGCTATGTTATTTTCATCATTTGCATGCCTTTTAGGCCAAAACCGAATATCCACACACATCTACCCTATTCCGTTTATGCAACCTCACCACCAACCAGATCACCAGGGCCGTTACAAGTCCTCGAGGCCCGCTTCTAGATGCGTGATAAAAAAGCATGAAAAAGGGTCTAAAAGCTTCTTGTATCCCAGGCAACGTAAATATTTCTATGTGAGAAGTCCATCACCTCCCTTAAAACTCCAACATTGTCGAGTAAAAGGTCGGTTTTAGCCGAGTAAAAGCCATTGGGAAGTGCCTCAAAGCCAAGGAATTATGGTATCGCGTGAGTATTGATAACCATCAGCTAAATAAGTCACAGGTTAATTCATAAATTGCAATTTGGCCTTTCAGCTGCTACAGCTAGGTTGATAATCAGAAAAGGAGGATTTGGGAAAATTTGAGAATGAGCAATTGAGGGTATTTCCAAAGATTAATAACAAAACAGGTAACACGAATGTTAGTTGCTATGGTGTACCCAGTTGTGGGCATTAAATTACATGTATTATTGGTTTATTCTGGTGTCACGAATGAGCTTAGCGTGCAGCATATATAAATGTATATGCTGGATGCTATTATCGATTTGTGTATTATTAACAGATGTAAATATTGGTGAATGGGGCATCAACTCATGTCTAGTTATCTGGAATAAGCAGGTGGCTGTTATTCATGAAGGGTGAGTGATTTTCAACCCCTAGCAATCCCCTAGAAGAGTCGTGACACATTTTCAAAGCGTCTGTGACTTCCTGAAGGCGGAGCGGGCTAAACTATGACGGTTCAGGACCCAAATGGAGGCTATCACCTGGAGGAGTGTTCCGGAACATGTTTCTGCATGTTTTAAATTCCATTAAATCCGAAAACGTTGAGATATGAAATGATTTTAGAGGTTAAGTCGGTGCTGAAATAATCGCTAGATTCCCTAGTGGCATTTGGTGGGTAATTTGAAATACACTTTTGTCTCAGTGACTTGTCAAAGTGTTGTCTTACCGTGCAGACATTTAGTTTAAAAAAAAACAATGTGAATCTTGTGGTTATTTCTTGATAGCTTTGCAGCAACAAAAGCAAGTTGATGAATTTATGAACATAGTAGTTTCATAAAACAGTAACTTTTTTGAAAACGGGCGAGAATATGTGCAATTTCTGCACAATGTTCCGAAGTTTTAAGATTATACTGTTTCGCAAATCGCGAGTTATGTTATGGGGATCGTCAATCACGATTTTAAAACGTGATTCACAACCTCATTCCTTCGTAAACTAATTTCTTGAAATTGACAAACCAAAAAGAAGATTAACTAAGGTTTCATTATTTGCTGTAGCCTGTTCATGAAAAAGCCCCCCCCCCCCCCCGTGTCTTTTAAATCGTCCATCAGTGAAATATATCAGGCGCAAAGTCTCCCAAAAAGTCATTCATTATCCTTATTTTCAGAGAAATAACATCGCAAATTGGTCTCGGGAATTTCACAAATTTGCGGCTTGATCGTGTCACGCAATAAGTTCAGGTAATTTACTACTCACCATTTTTTAACTCAATTGCGAGTTGACTCGAGCTTCTAAATTAGCGGGTCTTGGGGTTGAAACTCGGGTGAATTTGTCAGTAAGAACTAAAACAAAGTAGATAAATCACCTGAAAAAAAATTAATGATGAACCAAAAAATACCTGAAATTGTCGACGAACTTTGTATGCAGTTTTTCCCATTTTTCCCCCTTCATTTTTACATTCTTAAAAATTTTTTATTTGATTAAATTCTAGAAAATAATTTAAAAAGACATCAGGAGGTCTTAGTAATTCTGCTGAATCAGAATTTTTCGGATTCATGGTAGGTTCAAAAAAATATCGTATTTTTTTTAGACACACACACACACACACAAACACCAACACATACATATCTAGCCGCATCGGTGGGTGCCTAGTAGTTCTCCATGCGGGCTCAAGAGCAGCTACTGTAGGGAGTACGAAAAGAAGAGACGGAGCCAAAAAACAAACAGACACACACACACAGACATACACGAGCAATTCATAACGAAATTCATTAGCAAATATTTGGAACGCCCTTAGGCATCCCCTAAATTTCCGCGAGATTGAATCATAGATCAGGAATGATTTCCAGTAAATCTGAATATCATCGGTTCGATGATAAGGCGCAGATAGGGAATGTCTTCTTGTTTTGTTATTTCCTCTTCACCCCGCTTTCCTAACTATAATTAGCTTGTCTTTCTGCCCGTTTGGGGCTGGTCTTTTTTTTCCCCGTGGGTCTTAATATTTACCCACGTGACGTCGCGTGCCGCGCTCGATGTCGTCGATGTCGAGCTCCGAGGACACGCCAAAAGCTCAAAAACTCAACCACCGCTAGCATAAACGGGGATTTGCACCAGTTTGCGAGGACCCTTTGACGAGTACACGTGATTGCTGAAAGCTTATTTGATTAGTTGGCAGTTTTCAGATCAATTTGTGTGGATTACATTGGGGCAGTATGTTGAGGGGCCGAAGGGTAATCGCTTTTGTCCATATTAATTTTCTGTCATTTCGCAGATTATTCTTTAATTTTCGAAGAAATCAAATATTTATGAAATTTTCTGAATATCTGGAATTTTTTATAAATATTTTAAGATCCTTTGGAATGTTTGAAAATTTGAAGAAAATTAGAATTAGAGAAAACAATAGAAAATTTTGAAAGTCATAGTTAAAAAAAAAAATTTACTTTTTTTCAAAAATTTCGTGGAGGTTTTTGAAAATTTCCAAAATGTTTAGAGACAGAAGCCAAAACATTGAAAAACATTTTTTAATTTCCCGATCTTAGGGAAGTTATTGTTATGGGTCGGAAAATCGAGATTGACAATATAACTTGATCTCCACGTTTCATGACCCCTAGAAACGTTGGTGTGTGTGGGTGTGTGCGTATGTGAGCAAAATTTTGTCGAACGATTTCTCCTAGACAAATTATGGGATTTTGGTTTTTTTATACTCATTCGATAGGCTTCCGCCTAACTTAGCCCTGATTAGATTTTGAACGTAATCGACCCAGCGGTTTTGTAGTTATTAACAAATGAATTGTTCATATCGCTGCGTCGTGAGAACGATTGAAGATACGAAAAAAATTATTCAATTAAATTTGTTTTACACACAAAAATACACATTTAATGTTATATAACTTTTTGGCTGCCGCCGATAGTTTATTGGTATTAACAAATTCAATTGTTTAGATCGCTATGTCGCAACAGCGGTTAGAGATACGCGACAATGTGTCAAATGAAAGTCGTCCCTCACGTAAAAATACACATTCGATGTTTTCGACTTTTTTAGCTAACGCCCATAGTTAATTGTTATTAACAAAATCGATTGTTTATATCGCTCGATCGTGAGAATAATCCGAGATACGGAATAAAGTGTCGAACGAAAGTCGTTCCACACATGAAAATACACATTGGAAGTTTATGACTTTTATGCCAACAGCCATTGTTAATTGTTATTAACAAAATGAATTGTTTATATCGCTCGATCCTGAAAACGATTGGACGTACGGAACAAAGTGTTCAATGAAAGTCGTTCCACACATAAAACTGCACATTTTATGTTGTATGACTTTTTTTGCCATACCCATAGTTAATTGATATTAACGAATTGAATGGTTTATGTCGTTCTATCACGACAATAATTAAAGATACGAAAGGAGGTGTTCAATGAAAGTTGTTCCACACGTAAAAGTACATATTTGATTTTTTATGACTTTTCATGCTAACACTCATGGTTTTTCACAAATTGAATTGTTCATCTTACCCTGTCGCAAGAAAGGATATATTTTTTTAAATTTCACATATTTCGTAATTTTGAAAAGTTTGAAGCGTTCACAATTTGATACACAAACGGAAATTTTGTATATAACATATACGGGGGAACGATCGGGAAGTTATCGGTTCGACCCGTAGAGGGTCAAACCCAAATCCCGTTTATTGTCAATTAATTGTTTTCTTCGCCATTGGGCGGTTGCATTTATCACGTTCGCCTCAGACTGAAACAACTCAACGGCAAAAAAATGTTTCCCATACGTTTTACGACCTATTACTGTTCATAATTGAGCACATGAAGATTTTTTTCTGGCGATTGGGGGTCGCAGTTCGAGGCGACGACAAAGAACGCGATGGGAATCGCTAAAAAAATGTTTGCGCAAGAGTTACGAACCCTCTATTTACTACAAAGAGTTCGGAGGAGGGGGGGGGGGGGAAGATTGTGCGTAAGCGCATCGTGCGTGAAGCGTTGCCTGACGGCCTGCGTAACGACTAGAATTTTTTGGGCAGGGGGTGCGCGAAACTCCACTTTATAGAGCGAGTACCGAAAATGACTGTTCTGTAGCTTTCATGATAGTAATTTTCATTTCACGAAAACTTCACGCACTTAGTGACGAAAATTCGTATTTTTTGTGCAAGGGGGGCCTCAAGGGCAAACGAAGAATGGCGAAGAAAGCTGCACCAGCAGCTTTACAAACAGAAGTCGCGACTGATGAAGAATGGGCGAAAATCATGGAACGAAAAGGTCTTGTGGGTAAGCCTTCAGAAAGTGTTTAAAAGCTTCTTACGAAATAATTTCAGAATTAGGCAATCAAATGTAGGTAAGGGGAGGGGGTGGGTAGGGGGCCATAATGAGCTATCAGGGCAAAATAAAAAGAGAAAAAACTCAAAATTTCGAAAAAAAAATTCTTCAAAATTTTTCAAATTTTCAGAAACTGTTAAAAACAAAAAATCTTGAAACACCCCAAATATTTTGTTATTTTCACAAATTCTGAGGATTGAAACATTAGAAATTTTTCAAAAGTTACAAAATAACAAACTTTGACGATTTTTGAAATTTGAAAAATTTGAAAATGAAACATAGACTTAGCGGATTGGAAAAAAAATTATTTTTACAATTTCCAAAGTTCCTATGGAATATCCCACGAAGAACTAGTGGCAGGCTATACTCGTTATAATATTGAAATATTTGTTTAACTAGTTGTTGATGTATATTCGGATTGGTGTGGCCCATGCAGTGGAATGGTCAGCATTCTGAAGAAAATTAAAATGGAAATTGGCGGCGATCTCCTCAGTTATGCAATTGTACGTAAAGAAGAACCAAATTTTCCTCATCATATTCTATAGTTCGATTCTCTCACGATTTATGATTTCCCTAGGCCAAGTGCGACAATATCACGGATCTCGAGAGGTTTCGGGGGAGAAGTGAACCCACCTGGATGTTCATTCACGTACGTCTATGTTTCATCTGAAATTATTTTTATTTTTGGGATTGTGTGTGTGTGTTTTTTTCCTCCGCCTCTCTCTCTCTCTTCTACTCCCCGCGGTAGCTGCCCTTCACTATTTCTTGGAGTACTAGGGGCCCACCCATGCGGCGGGGGCCGATTTTTGCGATTTAGGACATCGTATTTCTAAACGCAGGGTAAACCTCTGGAAACCCCTATGCTCCGATGGCCGGCGCCTATAATGGACCCCTCCCTCCCTCTCTCTCTCTCTCTCTGCGTCGAATTAAGTTCCCGCCCATCCATGCGTCCTCATTTTATGGGTACCGCCGATAACACACACCGAATGTGCGATAGATACGCCGTGAATAAGTCAAAAATTAAAAAAAATATCACAAATTCAGGCAACATGAAGAATGAACAAATTCTTTCGTAGAATTTTTTGTAATCTTTATTTGTTGTCAGTGCATACTAGTGAGTTAGAGCCTGAAAAAGTTTAATTTTTGCTATCAAAGGGATTTGAATCAGCTCCACTCCAACGTTGCACACTCCACTCGGTCACGTCGGTTAATCGTTTTTATCAAATTGACACAATGTGGCAAAATTGTTGCTGACTATATAACTTTACGGCGCGGAATAACAACCTCGGGAAAAATTGCACGAGTAGCGAGGGGCTGAAAAGATATTTTCTTGAAAATTTAGAACGGAATGATGGTAAATCTAATGTTCGGCGCATATTGTCCGGAACTCCAGAAGATGTTGACTGATGAAATTGAGAAAGTTCAAAAGAACGAAGACCATGAATTTTGTATCCCCGTATCTGAGAGAAGTCCCGAGGAACAAAAACGTGAAAAAATAATCGAGGAGGAGAGAATCGCTAAGGATGCGGCTAGGAAGGCTCAAAAAGGTGTGTATAACGGCAGGTGGACCGTATATAATTCATTATATAATAGCACATGGCACATTCAATAATTTTCAATTTGTTACAATTTTTCCAAATTTCAAATGTTCAGTTTTAAAAATTTCCAAATTTTTGGAATCTTGAAATTTTTGAATGTTTAGATCATAAAATCATTATAAATTCGTGAATGAATAGGTTATGACAAATAATTTATTTCTAAGAAAAAAATGTTCATAGAATCCGAAGCAGTTGCCCGATATGAAGCGGAAATGCACCACCTGATGACTTCCTTACGCGATGAAACATGTCTTCTCTTGTATCCATGGGTTTTTAAAGACGAGGAGGGTCACCGGAGGGATAAGAGATCGAGCCCACCTTATGTCGATTTAGTCGAAAATGTTCTACCTGAAAATTACACTGTGGAGCAAGAACTGAGGAAGCGACTGAACGAAGATCTGATAGCTCGGATATTTGCTGAGGTTTAAAACAAAAACAGAAATTGCACCTTCCAAGTAAAACTGGCAAATTATGAAAATTAACCAATTTTGACATTTTCCGACATTAAAAAAAAAAGGAAATTTTACAAAATATTAGTAATTGTAAGATAATTTTATAAATTAACAAATTTGAACATTTTCAGGAATTATGAAATTTTGAAAGTTTTAAAGGTTTTCAATTTTCGCATTTCAACAATTTGAAAATTCTCAAATTTTTCACATTTCCTTAGACTGATTGGCTGGTGACACCGGAGGCTAAACAATTGTTAACCGAAGGTAAATGTTTATTCATGCGACTGAAAGTAGGAGAAAATAGGCCCGATATGGACGTGCAAAACTATTTGTTGAATATGTTATTTGGGGAGCCACGACTTCCGCCTATAGGCGATGAAATTCCGGAAGGCTGGTAAGTTTTTAACTGAACAATTTATTTTTCCTCTAAACGCATCTACAATGAATCCGGCACTCGCAATATTCTTAACCCGTCTCTAATCGCGTTATAAAACATCCGCAAAAATTTTCATTTCGTCGAAAATGTCTTCAAAAACATTTGAGCAAAAAATTTTTAACACCTCAAATAGTTCTTTCAGTTCATTCAGTTGGAGATGAAAACCATTGGTACCACACAGTTGAGTTGATGAGAATTATATTGTTCGGCTCGATCAGAATGCGCGCGGCACCATGTATGGAAAAATTCCGCGGCATTAACAAGATGTTTGGCAGATATTGTAAAAACCACGAATATTAACGAATGTCCATCTGGAGGTTTATTGTAGCTCTTAGTGTGCACTACAAAAAACATTCTCATGAAAATCGGGATATTTCCTTTACATTTCGAAATATGATTCCAAAACAAAACGTAAGAGATTCACTCAATGCGCGGCTAAAGGACGGGGATAGAATGGTGTGACTACTGGGACTACTTAAACCTTCGAAAATTTTTACAGTTCTTAACAATTTGTTATCATCCCAGATTTTTAAGTTTCCTTGAAGTGTTAGATTTTTACCTTTTTAAACACCATTTTTTTCTTGAATTTTAGATATTTCAATAGCCTTTAGAAATGTTTTTGATACAACAATTATGATTAACATAAAAAGAATGAAGCTTTGCAGAACGTCACAAACCGGCCTCAATTCCGCTGGGAAAGGAAAGTTTTATTTTTCCAGTCGTTTGGGCAACTCCAAATGCTCTAAACAAAATTGGCATTTTCAAAGCAATCTTTAAAAAGTATTTGGACACAACGTTCCCAGTAAGTAATGCCCATATAACGTGCATTTGATATTAGATAATTGTAAAAAAAGACGCAAACTGTTCACTAGTATTTTTCCTGATTTTGGACTACGTACTTCTGCAAAGGAATTTAGCTTTAAAACATCCAAGTTTCCTATTTCATTTTCCCGAAGGAATAGCCCACCAGTTCCATTCTTTTTTCAGTTTTCAATGTATGTGAAATTTTGAAGAGTTTACGTTATTGATAATGTTTAAATGCTCGAAATTTCGAAGTTGAACTTTACGTTGAAATATACTTGCGCCCGATATTTTTACACCGAATGTCTTTCAGTATGAAGATAAAACGGAAAAAGCCCCGATAATGGTCTTCAAGTTCGACAGTACCCGGAAAAATGAGCTGAAGGTTGTGCTGGAGATGCAGGAGTCTGAAGTTTTGAACTTCGGCATTTTCGAGAGAGATAAGCCTGGTGAGGCCCGATTGATAGCCACCTCCATCGAGGAATTCGACGCTAGTACAGAGGAAAAAACTGGGTACGGGCTAATGATTTATTCAACTCAATCCTAGGGATAACTCGGTTTTAACCCAATGATTAATCGATGAAATAATCGAATTAAACTTCAGAGGATTCTCAAAATGCTAGTTTCCTAAATCATTGCCATCTTCCTACGTGTTTTGTCGCGTAAGTATTTCGGGCGGCTTACTTACTATCAGAGTAATTCGTTCCGAAAAACGTGAATTGGGCTGGTGTACTGCACAGTTATGCTGGAAGTAAGAATTCACTTCTTCCCTAGAGAAGACTTGGATCGAAAGTCTTCTCCTTGATGATAAGTAGTCTGACGATTTGAGATCGACGGTATTGCAGGGCTATTTTATGCAGAAAAATGGGCAAAAAAAACCGAAACGTTATTAAACATTCGAGACCCAACGATTTGAGGAATTCATAGTCATTCGTTATTTATTTATCAGTAATTACGAGGATTTCTTTATCCCACAATATATGGAAATGACGTGGATATTACGTGGAAGCTCAATCGTCAGCGTACCATGGCCTCTAAATACTATCTAGGTCTTGAAATTTCGAGAACTCCCATACGTAGTTCTGCCACTGATAATTTACCTGACGACCAATAATTTGAATTCAGTTGAGAAAAATCTAAACTTTGATGTACTTCTAGGTATGAGGCCTTCGTCTGTGTTGTTCGAAAAGTCGGCTCAGAGGCTTTCCTAACATTTGCTGGTATCGGACCATACCACGTAAGTGAAAATCCCGAAATTGCTATTGAAGAAGCAAATGCGTACTTCCCAGAAGTGATACCAGCCGACGAGGAGGACGACGATGAGGAGAGGATAGAAGATGGGGAGATGGTAGGAGAAGGGGCAGATGCTGGGGAAAAAACTAGTTAAGACAGCTCACTTAGGGCCTCAATTCCGCAACAAAATTGAACTAGCAATTTAACTTACAACTTACTGTAAATAGATTATAAAATTGCTCTAGTAAAAAAATAGTAATGGGATTTTTTTAAATACAATTTTGTATAGAATTGGAGTTATCAAACGTTGAAATATATTCTGATTTTTTGTTGGGAGATCAGCCTTTTCATTTCACTTTAAAAAATTGAAAGTTGAACAATCATTTAAAAAAAGAAAAAATGTAGTAGGGATGGTGCATCAGATTTAACATCAAGTCATTAAGTATTGATTGAAAATTAATGGACAAGAAAATACATGATCACAACAATTTATTTCTCCCATCAACATACACAGAGAAACCCACAGGTTTCAATATTTGTCACAGGAAAAAATAAACCGATGCAGATTGAAAATAATGATCTACTTCTTGTAACCGCAGCTGCGCCTGCGTCCACGAGCCCGTTCGAATTTCCTTCCCTTGGAGCGAACGAATGGTTTTGTATGAGAGTGTGGTACACCAGGTGCTGGACCAAAGTGTTTCACAGCTTCACGTGCCTTACGACGTCCCTGCATGAGGACAGTTTTGTTTCCAGTCGGGGCCCTGAGTGCCAGCTGATCGAATGTGATAATTTCACCACCGGCCTTCAGAATTCGACCACGTGCTTTCTCAGTCACATGCAGAGCACAAACCTGTAACATGAAAAAATTGGTTAAAACAGGCATGCAGAGTGAGTTTGAAGGCTCAGGATAACACAATTAGTCTCAGGATGCAGTACGGAATTTAGCCAGAGACATTAGTATTTCATGAATTTGCGATTCTACGAAATATCTTGCTGACACTTTTTTGTAGAGAATTTCATTCAGGGAAACTACCAGATTTTCTGCAGGATTTTGCCCCCCCCCCCCCCTCATACAGTCACATACCCAATCAATAATGTGTTAGGATGATGTTGAACATAGAAAAATGTAGTTTATTTTTTGATTTTCGAAAACTAATTTGAAATAATGATTTGCAACGCATGGCAAAAAGTGATATTTCAATCAATCGGCAAGCAGAAATTCAAGAAATTTCTTGGATACTTCCAAAGTGATGCTAAACTTCCCAAACCCGAAGGTTAACTTGGGAGAGGTTGTGGTTGCTCGCTCAACGTTTGTAGTCGAGCCTGTAGCAGATCGCTGAGTGTGCATTTTTCAATTAAGAGGAAACAAGAACTCTATGTTCAGAACTCTATACATGGTGCTCATAGCTTCTGAACGCGATAAAAATCCAAAATATTAAAAAAATCTGTTGGTTTACTTTCACCAGGATCGTTGGACGTTTTGATGTGAAAAAATTTTCTCGATTGGCCTCCATAAAAAAATTATACAATATTTCTTGGTTGCGATGGAGAATAAAAGTAGAATGATAATTAATTTTCAACAGGTGTGAAAGAGCATTTTGTTTCTTTCTAATTTTTGTCGACGATAATTTGCTCAAAGAATATAAAAATAGATGGAGAACAATACTTTGGTCATGCCACCCTTTTACAAGGGTTATGCATGTTGAAGATTTTGAGTGCTTATTCGAAAAGTTCCCTAACACAGCTAGAATATATCCTTCTAAAATTTCATCAGCATACTTACGGTCAATTTGGGAACCTCGAACATCCTAGCATCATCAGTGACTGTACCAACAACAACAGCGATGCAATGATCACGTGCTGGCTTCTTCATGAATCTCACAACACGTGCCAAGGAAATTGGGGGCCTGTTGATTTTGCTCATGAAGAGACGTCTCAGGACAATCTTGTTGAATTTGGCATTGGTACGTCTTGCCAGGAAACGGTATAGCTATACGAACAAAAACGGTATTAGTTTTTGAAAAATAGAGGAAAATTTGCCTATTATAAGGGAGCCACGTTGACTGGAAATTCCTACACCCTAAGTCAATGCTTCGAAATTTGTACAAAATTTCCGCTCATTTTTCGCTATTTTGAGACGCTACCAATTTAGAATTAAAAAAATTAACAATTTCAAACTTTGGATAGGTTTTGAAATTTCACAAATTTTATAAATGTGGGGAAACGATAATTTACAGATTTCAGGGGCTTTGCAAGGTTCACAAAATTTAGGGGAAAAAAGATAAATAAAAATTTCGAAAATACCTTCTCCAGAATTTAAAAATTTGTCAATTTCTAAAGAGCCTCTTCGAGAAAGATGGATAGATAGATAGATAGATAAGCGTTTATTGTTTCGAAGTTTAAACAAAGCGGGTGTACATTTAATACCTTTCATTTGCTAAAAACCTATTTTTGATGTTCCACAATGTTTCTTCAATAATCGGCATAATTCTAATGGTCAAGAATTCTTTCAAAAATATGGCAAGGTTTTTCAAAAAAATCTTGAACGCTCTCTATTTTTTTCGCAAAAGGCTAACCTGCTTAAAATTTTGTAGGAAATTCCAAAGCTAACACTACAATATTGTACAATCGTGTTCCAAAAATGAGAAACAATATGAAACAAAATCTAAGAATCTGTGAAATAAGTTACTAATTTCTAAAACTCACATTTCCAACGAAAAATTATAAAAAAAAAATTTCCGCATAGGGTTGAAAAAAAACTGAAAAACATTTAGGGAAAAAGACATCTCATGATTCTTGCAAACGTCTATTACCTTTCAAATATGTGCAATTTTCAAAGATAAAATTGAGTAAATTGTATCAGCTAGTATAATTGACTTCTCATAGAATCCAAAGAGCCAGAATAGGAAAGCTGATTGCTTAGTTTACTCTAGCGAACTTTCAAATTGAACCAGTCCAAATTCGGACAGACACAGAGTGCAGTTCGCATTTAAATGAAAATTTTGCTCCGTGAAAAATGGAAAGCGATCATCTGTTCCAAATTCGGAGAATATATGTTGCGGTAGGTTTTTTCGGGTCTTACGAATTTCCTTCCTGAATAATAAGATGTAGTCGTTCAATAAATAATGGTGGCACTCACTTTTCAACTGAACATTTCCAGATAATAAAGTTTTTAAACAGTTGAACAAGAATTTCTAACAGCTCAATTCTGTACTTGCAACATGTGAAAATTAATATTTGACTTCCAACGAAAGAAACAGGAACCATGATGGATTTAGCATTGAGAATTTAGTAAATCATTTCTGTGCATTAATTTTTTTTTTGTTAATCTGCAATGTTTGAGAAAATATATAAGCCTTCAGAACTCTGACATTTTTTATACTAAAGTAGAGAAGAAACGTCTAGAAGAAATGTTTTGTATCACTTGAATCACTTTAGAAGGAAGGCTTAAGAAAATAAATTCAGACTTGAAGCTCTTGATGACCCTAACCTAACCTCAAAATGTATAATTTAAACACGATTTTTTTTAAATTACTAACTCCAAAAAACGGTTTCCTAGCCGATTTTTCGTAAATATCTCACAATGTAAATTAACTATAAACTTTTTCGCGAGTTTTTTTTTGTAGACCTCATTGGTTCCAATAAAAGTATCTGAAGAACATTTCTCGATCTCTCTTAGAATCCAAGGTTTTGCCCCAAATCTGGGACCGGTGATAAATTTAATTCTCTCATTAAATCCGAAAAATTGTGTCTTCAAAAAATAGCAGAAAATGGATGACACGTGATGCCTGAAACATGTGTATTGACACTTGGGACCTAACCTAATCAGCGCTCCCACATACCCCGCAAAATTATTCTCAAACACTCAATAATTATTCCTAATTATAAATTACTGTGCAATTAATATTAATAGATGATTTTTAGTATTTATTTAAGAACGTACCTTGACCAAAAGTCTCAAGTAGACATCCTGGGACTTGGGCTCCGTTCGCCGCACTTTGCGATCATGTTTATGATTAATGTCGATACCCTGTGAAAAAATACCATTGTTGTTAAATAAATAAACATCGAGAGTTTCACTTGGGAATAATTGTATTGCTCGATGATTGAGTTAATAAACGATTAGAACGGATTTTTGATGGAAGGTCTATGGATATTGAGTGCCTTACCATTTTGACAAATCGGAAAAGAACCACGGACCGCGGAGCGCGCACGCCTCGAAAAGAAACCGGAAGTTGACGTGAGGTCGCTAGTCGAGCTCTTTTCCCGCCATTTGTGGCGATATTTGAAACTGTCGTTCAATTAAGTGCCGTGCGTTGACGTCGACTTTGGCCAGGAAAAGGGGAGGGATACCTTTTATTTTTTTTTTTTCATATTTTAACATTTTCAAGCACCAATGTGATTTATGTACCAAGTGGCTTGTTTAAAAACACATAGTGAACCTCCGTGGTTGATGAGCATCCATAGTTGAATAAATATACTCACGTTAAAGAACCAAAAAAATACGTGTTGAGCTATCAAAGAAAACATTTTGAATGTGAAAAATGTGTTTTTTCAAATTTGGAAATTTCATTACATCCGATTTTTTTCTAAATGCTCATAGTAATCTCGAATTTCCCTGGCCTCGCCTAGAATTGAGGTTGAAAGAGGAGGGAGCTAGATTAATTTTGCATAGCGTGCCTGGAATAATATTTTTTCTGTTAAAGGTAATCGGAGTTTTCCAGGCGTGCAACATCGGACAACTGGCGGTTTCCCGTTGCCAGGACTGAGCAAAATTTTCATGCCCTTGTTTCGAAATCCCCTGTTTCGTAACGAAATACGTGAAAATACTTTTCGTCATAAGACTGGCAAAGTGTTTTAGGTCAAATGGCGAACTTTTTTTTGTCACTTGGTATGATAAAGCACGATCTAACTCAGCGAAGCGAGCCATGAAACTCGGTTTCGGAACGAAGTAACTTCGCTCGATTACATCGCGCTGTATGGGACCAAGTGTCCAAAAAACGTGTTCGCCGTTCCGCCTAAAAACTTTTCTCACTCGGAGGATCCTTTTTCAGGACTTATAACGAAAAATACTGTTCTTCCGATTGTGTTTAAAATCCCCGGCTTCACCTCGGTCTATAGACTCTCAATCGCAAGAAAATTTATTTTCGGCTTCGTGAGGGTTGATCAGTCGGACTCGGAAATACGGCGCCGCGCCGCTAACGCAACAAATCGTGATATGGGCACATACGAAAATTTTTCGTTTTGCGCTACAACAATTTTGGCTGTCATAGGCCACTAATGGTAAAACAAGGTACATAACAGCTGTATACTATTGTTTTTAGTTATCTTTATTAAATGGAGCCATCCCGGCAAAATGTGCCATGAGGTTACCGCGCGGCAGCGCGACGCGACTAGTGACATCGAAGAAAATTGCGCGAACAATGAAGATGCCAAATTTTCCAATTTTCACCACCTTTAATATATTCAAATGCTCAACACATTGTAAATGCCCGAATCGAGGCACCTGCATTATCAACAATCCTAAAAACCCGTAGTATCCCCGTAAGATGCCACCACCCCCATTTAGCCAAGTCCATTGCTCCAGAAATGTGTCGGGTATGCCTCGCATGTGCCTGGAATATATCTATACATATACGTACTTATGTAGGTATCTTTCTATATCTATATATATCAAGAGCGCTCTCTCAACTGATCAGGACAGCGTCGGCCAGTTCCAGTAGCTCTAACGCCGCGGTCGGAGGCGGTTATTTATTTTTTCCCGCCAATCGCACTCTGATTCAAAAAAACTTCGCCTGACACCCAAGGTGCATTTCACCCCCAAACTGCCCCTAAGATTGTTAAGAAGTAAACGGCAAATAGTCCCGAGCTTACGAAGTAAAAAAAACGCGGGAAACTCGGAGACAATTGTGACAAAACCGAGAATTTAGGCCCGGGCTTTGAATCAAGTGCAGCAGTCGTGTATTGTGCAGTAAAAAAAAACCAAGAGAGAGAGAAGAGACACCCTGCAACCCCTCGTGGTTTATCAATGGGTCCGGGCTTTGACGCAGTGCCACAATAATTTTTTGGCTTAATGTAAGCCAATTTGCACAGCAATCACTTACAATTTTATGTTACGATTTCAAAGAAAATTGAATGGACACAAATTGAGGGTTCAAGAATCAGTCAGTATACCCGGGGTGGAAATTGCAATTTTGTTTCTTAACTTTATGATTTTTTCAATGTTTCTTATTGCATTTGGCCGTTTTGAAAATTATACATTTTCGAGTTTGGAGTTTTTGAATTGGCAAATTTTTGGAGTACTGAATTCTTGAATTTCTAAATTTTCGAATTTTTGAATTTCTAAATTTTCGTACTTGAACCTTTTGAAAATTGTACATTTAGAATCTTTGAATGTTGGTGAATGTTTCCTGATTTTTCCATTTTCAGAATTTTGAAATTTTTCAATTTTTTGAGATTGAAAATTTCGAAGATTTTCGAGATTTTAAAATAAATAAAAATAGAAATCAATGTTATGATTTCTTGAGCTAAAGAGCTATCGTCCTTTTCTCTTGATAGTTGCTCCGTGTGAGTTTTATGCGGGCATTTATTGAACATTTAAATTCTGTGGATCGTTCTTAGATGTAATTATGTTAATGGCACATGTCAGAACCGGGGAAAATGTCAAGAATTTATGTGATATATTGTATATAACTTTTACGTAATTAAATAATCCCGGAGTGGAGTTCAGATTTTGGAGTCGAGATTTTCGAATCGTTGCAATTTTTTGAATTTACACGTAGAACATTTAAATTATTTGAATTTCGTAATTTTCTTATTTTTCAAAATTTATAATTTTTCTTGTACTTGTTTGAAATCGTTAACATTTCTCTAATGTTAGAAGTTCTCGAAATTTTTGACATTTGCATTTTGAAATTTCAAGTTAATTTCGATGTTTTTGCCATTTTTGAAGATTAAATATTATTTCAAGTTGAAGTCTTCAAAATTTCAATTTTGTTTTTCTTTTCAATTTTGTTGAAATTTATCCATTTGAAAGTTATTAGTGATTTTTGAATCTCCCATTTTTAATTACCTGACGGAGAAATTATAGTAATTGGAGGCGGAGAAAAAGTGGTTGAACCCTTCAATTAAGCTCAGTCGATTCAAATGATAATAAAAAAATAAATGAATAAATAAATTAATAAATAGGTGAATAAATCAATGAAGAAATAAATGAAAAAATAAACAAATAAAACTGGATAATTCTACCCTCAAACTTCTGAAACCTAATGTGGTTATCCATTATACTGCAGATCGCAAAACAAAAATATTAGCCATCGATCAATGAATGAATGACGTAATTAATCGCAAAAAAACTATTTTCCACGCTCAAGGTCCTTCTAATAAATTTTCCAGCTCCAATTTAATATTTTCGTTTCAAAATGAAAACTAATTGATCTTTAAATACACGTGGGTGATTTCTTTCAATTCTAGTTCAGTTAAGCTGAAGACTAGTGAACAATAAAATTAATAATTATGAAAAAATAAAGGTGAATTATTTGTGAAAACTTGAATACCAAACTCTAATAGTTTCCCCCATATGCAACGAATTTACAGTGGATACGTCTAAACATTGTTTCTAATTCCCAGTTTTTATTTAAGAATCTGACAATTTGTGCAAAATTCTAGAACCCCCGAAACTTCGTTTCGAAAATGATAGATTGTTCGGAAATATTGTCCATATTCGAAGGTTCAAGAGTGACCGCAGATGCCTTGAAAAAATCTTGTTTCAGTACCTTTTGGAATGTTCTCGAGCAGCAGAAAATGTAGAACCATCGACAAATTTCCGGAAGAAATGCTAACATTTTCCGGAATATGGCAAAAATTTTCTGTCCCGGGACTTTAAATTTCTAAATGGTCGTAGAAAATTCTGACCTCGAAGTTTCTGGAACTCCGTGGATCTTTAAGGAACTTCCTAGAGATGTTCAGATAGTTCTTGAACGTCTTGGAACAAGCGAGGTAATCCTGTAGCGCTGCAGGACGTTTCGAAATTCCCAAAAACAGATTGATTCGCAACCTTGGAACAGATGTAGATAGTTCCAAAACTTCTTGGAACATTCAAGAAATTCGTATAACACTCCAGCACATTTCGAGAACCAATTATATTTGTGCGCTTTGGGAATCCTAGAACGTTATGCAATACTCTAGCTTCCTAGAAATTTTGGGAAAGTTCTGAAACTTTCTAGAACTTCCCAGGAACCTCTTGTAACTTAGTAAATGAATTTAGAGAGGTCTGGAACTATTTTGGAATTTTCTTAGCTTTCTGAGATATCTTTAGAACCTCTGAGACCGAGCCAGAATTTTTTGGAGGTCCGAACTGATGCAGACCTTTTTCGAAATCATGCAGTCACTGACCCTACGCTTGTCCATGCGAGGATAGCCGCCCGTGTATTTTTCAATTTTCAAGAAATCAAAATTCCATATTTCCTAATTAATATTATGGGAAGTATTTAACGATATCACGATATGGCATTCAAGATAGGTAAAATCCCAAAATAGTCAAAATTCCATTGATTTCATTTCACCGAAATCACTGACGCTGTTAACTTATTCATTCGGATAATACTTCACGATTGTAATGGGAAAATAAATGTAGAGGATAATTAATTTTTAAATATATTAGAAAGAGGATTTCATTTTTGTCCAATTTTTATCTTTTTTGCAAATAGAGGAATTGATGGTACTTGGCTCATAGCGCGACCTTTTAAAGTTCACCATAAATATAGTATTGGCCCGATATTGTCCCGTAGTGACCCTTTTAGAACCAGAATTCAAGGAGGTCAATCATAATAACCACTCTTTTTAAATAAATAATTCAATTTTTCTTGCCTCTCCAACAATGTCAATAAAATCTTATAACGTGATGAAATGCCATTACAAACTAACCTCAACTTCAAGATTAAATTTTAATTAGAGCATGAGATTTTCTACTATTTTTCCATCCGTTTAGTTCGTTGATAGTGCATTTCCGAAGAAGGATAAGATTAGAAATAATTATCAATATGTTGCTAACAGTCATAGATTCTTTATTATTTCAACCGCGATTGGAGGAGAACCGCTCAATGTGCATGAGATTTTGTATCTTCAATTTCCACTAAATCACTGCATTCTTCTCCATATCTTTTCTTGTCAAATGAAATCATATTTGGGACTTGATAAATACTCAGGATAATTGAGCACTCAGCGCTGAGTCAGGAACATTCCTGGTTCACTTGGGAACTTCTAAAGTCTCCTGGAACACATAAATTTTTACGGCATTCCAAGACATCCTAGAGTGTTCTGGAACTCCAATGACTACCGTAGAGATGTGAACCTACACAAAATTTCTCCTGGAATCGAGACCATAGACGTATCCACATTGTTGATCTACATAGGAAATTTGCATATTTGTTCTATTACTTCAGAACATTCGTTTTATTCATTTTGGCGATACTGTACGAAATAATATTTATTGTTTAGGAACGTTTACGAATACAAGTGAACATCGTTAGAGTCGAAATATCTTGGAACGCGGAAGCCGATTGCTTATTGGTCGATCCGATCGACGTAAAGTTAGCGTCAGGCGCGCAATTCGCAATGAGACGCGCGCTTGCAACTACTGACAAGTATTTAATTGAAAGTAGTAATCCAAAATTTATTTGCCTCGCTCCCTCTATCATAGCACCCTAAGTACTTCCGTTGCGGCATGGTCCAAAACGAAAATGCCGGTCACCTATAGAAATCCAATTACGAAAGGGAAACGCTAGACCACTCAAGACTAGGTTTCAAAGCTACTCGTTTCGGTCCTAGACTATAGATTGCATTCAAGAAGTGATAGACAAAACATGCAGGTTTCCTATTCACCTGATTGTCCATGAATAATCTGAAACTAAACCCATCTATCAGTGTTGCCAATGGATGATACCATTCATATTTGAACAATGGATGACGACACAGTGCGTTCGCCCACTCTCCTCGAGGAGACCTTCTACATAACGTCCAAGAAAAATACATACTACCGGGTGAAATTGAGTGAAAAAGGACTCAGTTTGCACAAAGAGAGCAATGGCGCTACAAAAATTGAGACAATAACTCTGAATGATATCATAGGTTGTCGTTGCATGAGGTCAAAAGCTCGAAGTGCAGCAAGTTGTGCATGTCGTCCTAGTGTGTCAAGGAGTCAGTTGAGGCTTGTTGAAACCACAGGTGAGGGCTTTCAAACATGGGATGAGCTGGATACATCGGCTTATCTCTATATTTACGCATATGCCTTGAAAAAAGCACGAGTGAAGGGGGCCCGACGAAGGGAAAGGACAACGATAACCCTGAGATTTCGGTCTTTCGACAAGTACGAGGACAACTTGAGGGAGGCCAGCAGATGGAGACTGGCCATCAAGTGCCTGATAGCCAGGGTTACCATTCCCTGGAACATCATGAGTCCAAGTCACGGAAATCTCACTGATCTACTGAGCGGTGAGTAGGGAAAGTATGGTGACTATATAAATAAGAGATGGGGGGAGGGGGGCAAATTCAATCATAAAATCACTACGTAACTATGACATACTTTGGCTATACAGAAAAAAGCTATGATCTTAAGTATGTGGGTGCGACCGTAGCCTGTGGGTGCCTGCGTGTGCCTCCGTAAACATCCAGAAACCTCCAGAACCGCCCCCCCCCCTCGAGTTAGGTACCCGTCCGACCGTGTGGTCTCATTTTATGGATACCACCGATAGCACACACGGAAGGTTCCTGCTGTCGGTCGGAATCCATGAGAAATTTTTTTTGAAAAAAAAATTGTGTATGTGTGTGTGTGTGTGTTTGAACTCCGTCCCTCCCGTTTGAATGCCTCACGGTAGCTGCTGTCTGAGCATTCCTTCAGGGGGCGCATCGGACAGCCACCCTTGCGGCTGGGTCCGACTTTCGCCATTCTTAGGCTATCGTATTTCTAAACACAGGGTAAACCTACCTACAGAAACCCCTGTGCAAGGATGGCGGGGGTTAGATCCCCACCCAGCCGTGCGGTCTCATGGGTCACCGTGTGCGGGTGGAGGGCTGTAACGATGCCTGTAATTATGGATTGCGTAATCGAATCATTTCGATCTGATTGCAATTGCGTTGAAATCGTCTCGGACGTTTTTTAGCTATTAATAGTCCCAGAACAAAATTGAATATCAGTTAGGGCATTGAAAAAGTCAAAACAAGATTTTCATCCTTTGAGAGTCAAATCGCGATGGACATGACTAAATATCGTTAATAGCAATGTTATGATTGCAATTTCGTTTACGGTTCGAGCTCCATACGTATGCGTACATGCAGTTTGTACTAGTTACCTCGTTAATCTAAGGAAGGTAGCAAAATATTGATGAGATTCGTTTTCCTATACTGATAGAAAAAAATGATTCCGTCACGTGCGTTTTTCCTTGTGGCAAGATATTTTTTTAAATAATTTTCCAGTGTGGAATTCTTTATGCTGAATATCAGGGGAGTGACGCGTATATAGAAGTTTCTTGTATCAAAAAATCGTGTGATTGTACTGACTGCGGACGGTCTTCGATTAAAGGATATGCTTGTGTCAAAACAGAAAATAATGGAACTAATAAAACGATACAGGTGACAAATATTTGACATTTTGGGCGTAGTATATAACTAGTAATTAGATCTGACCTCTCGGATAGGCGATCAGGATATTTTCTTCTCAAATGAGATAAATCAGCCAGCACCCTTGTTATTAATCAAACTAAAAATTCAGTTGCTATGTGAAGTAATGATATATATGACTATATAAAATGTGTAGTTGAGCATAAAATATTGTCTTCTTTAACTGACTATAAAATTCGGTTAGAACACGTTATTCGTTACTCACTAAAAAGTAGCAAGTGACTTCCAATTATTATAATTTTGTATCAAACAAATCTCCAATTCAATTCATCCAGAAGGAAATTGCGAATGAGTTTTCTGTTTCTTGATACAAGTAAACGCTGCTTGCTTAGAATCTTTCTTTTTCCTCAGTAATATTTGATGAGAACAGCGTGCATTTGTAGATGCATTCTTAGTGTGCTACACTAATAATTCGTAATTCTGGACGAACTGAATGTGTCTGATAGACACAGGAACATATATATCGAAACTGTCAATGGAGACTCATAAATGAATATGGATTATGTTCTTCAAGATTCAGGCATTGCACGTCTGCAATAAAAAAAGAATCATGCCAGGTGCAAAAAAAAAATTAAGGCCATTTAAAATAGGAAAGGGAATACCCACACTTATTCACATTAATTATTTTTCCTTCTTTCCCGTTGAGTTCCATATATATATCGAGTTATCTCGACGATAAATTGTCGGCATTATACTTGGCCATCCTACCAAATCAAGACTTGCAGATCTTCACTTTCGACTTTATTCAGCTAATCTCAATTTTAACGCTTATCTTGCGTTCAATTTTTTTATCGTTATTCAAGATTGAGGAAGAAATATTATGAGTTAGTGCATCCACGTCAGAATGACTCATTGTTGGTCGCGCTACAAGTGCAACGCTAGTGTACATCGATTTTGAGGTTTTGTGGTCAGCTGGCTAAATGAAAAAAAATTGAGGAAATTCAATGTTGTTGCTTAAAGCCCTCGAAATATGATGATAGTCTTCTCAGCGATGTGGATTTCTATAGACATGTGGAAACAAAGTGGGGTAAATCAATGGGAAGACTAAAATTTCTAAGTTACACACACATACACACATACTATTACTACTACTACTACTACTACTACTACTACTACTACTACGATAGCTCGAATGGCGAAAGCCGACCCCAGTCGCATTGGGTGTGTACTTGCCCCCGTAGTATTGCCGGCACAGCGAGACATCGCGACGCATCCTGTGGGTGAATGCAAATAAAAGAGGGGTAAGATGAAGAAAACACACGCATATGTATCGACTCAAAATTTCTCGGGGATCATTTTGGTATATATCAAACTAGTCACAGGACAATGAAAAAAAAATATTTCAATTTCGTGATCATAAGAACTTCCCGAAAATTGGTAAGTTAATTATTTCTGAACGTTGAACGAATTCGTTCATAGCTATAGCACTGAGCCACGTTAAGGAAAATCTGAAAAAAAGTTATTAAAATTTTCCACGCAATGTCTAGGAAATAAGTGCCATAGGTCATCACTCATGAATTCCGATCGGCATCACTCACTCAGTTCTTGCAATGACAATATCCAGTTTTTCTTGCAGTAGAACAACAGACAGGGGAATTTGAATAGCTTGTATCAGTTTTTCTGATACTAACGATGAATAAAATCAACATTGATCTCATGAGTCTGCAACATTTATTTTTATCATCCAATTGTATTTTTACATTTGCATTAGATGAAAAAAATATTCGTCATTTAACTTTTTCTTTGCCTCCTTCCCACCTTTTTGCGGTAGCGTTTGACGAAGTGAGTAGGAATAGCTGCCCGGTAAATCATGCGAAAGAGCATACGTTTTAGTCCTATTCGGGAGAATTTCTTCGAAATAGATAGTTTCCGTTCTGCCCCTCACGTTTCCGCGCCTGCGAATTGGTATTTTATACTTCACAAATTTGGGAAAGAGTTTCGTCTGCGGATCGACCGGCAACTTATGTGCACTAAAAATCCCCAGATTCACAACGAGGAAACTATGTAGCTCCGGGCTGCGAATCTGGGGCTTTTTCCGTAATGATTTTCCGTATTTCGACTTTGGAAAGATAGCATACCGATTCCCAGATAAGAAAACGGTACAGGTTAGTACGGAAAATATCTATTTCACCCTACAGCTTGAAGCGAATCATAGACCAAGTGGTGATATCTAACCATTTAGCTAAAGGTCTTGATCAGCTGTATGCCCGAATCGGACTAAAGGGTCAGTAGAAAAGAAAATTTCATCACGTTTCGGAGGGCAAAAAGAATTATAGTCGATCAGGGCGTCAGGAGAGAGAGATATATAGTAATACAATTTGCTATATTGTGTCGTACCTAGCTGGTGCACTAATCTCAATATCTAACTTGACGATAGAAGAACCGGTCATCCCCAACAAATGAAAATTCAATGGTTCCGCATAACTCTTCAGTTGAAGATATTTCTGACATTTTGACATAATTTTTAATAAAACATGTTTAAACTTTGTGCTTTGGAGTTATCCATGTTTATTTTAATTTTGCATATTGAAAAATATGCAAAAAAATATTGCGAGGAATGCAGTTTCACAAATTCTTGAGATGTCTAATCAGAACAAAAACTTGACATGATTGAGTTGCTCAATTTAAAAGAAAATCTAAAATTGTGCGAATGGTCGAACAAAACTTTTAACATGCATTGCTGATTTTGTTTCTAATGTAGAATTGTGTAAATGTTTTGTATGCATTGAAGAGGGAAAACAGTCCTTCTTTACTCCGATAATACAGTAGGCAATTATCTTCCAAGCCGAGTATCAAAACATGAATTCACTCGGGCACGACCACGGTAAATCGTTTTTTTTTCCTTCGTGTCGAAGGAGGGAGATGTACCGGACGCAGCCACGTGTGATCAGCCCCGAGCATTATGTAACACGAACGATATATGTTAGTGGAATCTCCACATGGAAAATTATAAAAACCGTCGGAAACGGGCAAAGCCACAAATTTATTCTGGTTGTCATTTATTCATTAAATTCTACTATTCTTACGGAAATTATTTCAATGAAAAGCCGTCTGCATTTGTTTTCTTCTTTGTATTTTTTGGACTTTTTCAAATTTCACAAATTCGGAAACTTTTGACAACGTTTTTAAGCTACTTTTGGAAGTTCCAAAAGTTTAAAATTTTTGTTTTTGGGTCGCAACAGTAATTCGATAGTTAGTCCGTTGACAAGGTGGATTGGCACAAAAATTTTCTAGGAAATAGTTTTCACAGAGAATTTGATTTTCGATAAAAAAATGTCTCTGTGATTTTCGCCTAAACCGAACTGCTCAGGATATATAGTGGAAATGAGTTTTGGGGATCACGAATGCGTGATAATCGATTGTAAAATTTGAAATTTTTGAAATTTGAAATTTTTGAAGTTCGAAATTTTTGAAATTTGAAATTTTTGAAATTTACAATTTTTGAAATTTGAAATTTTTGAAATTTGAAATTTTTGAAGTTCGAAATTTTTGAAATTTGAAATTTTTGAAATTTGAAATTTTTGAAATTTACAATTTTTGAAATTTGAAATTTTTGAAATTTACAATTTTTGAAATTTGAAATTTTTGAAATTTGAAATTTGAAATTTTTGAAATTTGAAATTTTTGAAATTTGAAATTTTTGAAATTTGAAATTTTTGAAATTTGAAATTTTTGAAATTTGAAATTTTTGAAATTTGAAATTTTTGAAATTTGAAATTTTTGAAATTTGAAATTTTTGAAATTTGAAATTTTTGAAATTTGAAATTTTTGAAATTTGAAATTTTTGAAATTTGAAATTTTTGAAATTTGAAATTTTTGAAATTTGAAATTTTTGAAATTTGAAATTTTTGAAATTTGAAATTTTTGAAATTTGAAATTTTTGAAATTTGAAATTTTTGAAATTTTTGAAATTTGAAATTTTTGAAATTTGAAATTTTTGAAATTTGAAATTTTTGAAATTTGAAATTTTTGAAATTTGAAATTTTTGAAATTTGAAATTTTTGAAATTTGAAATATATCCATACATATCTTATCAACAACACATTACCAAATATCCTAAGGTCACGAAACCTCGAGACAACTAAACATATTCAAAGTGATCCGAGGTTGTTCAGATTCTGGCAATTTCAGAATTCTCCAGATTTTGTTCCCAATCTAGACAAAATAATACGTAAATTTGTCATGAACCAGTGAATTACATTGTAACTAGTTTAACGATAACGATCACATTAAATTCATATTAAGAAACTACTTCAGGTTATTTTTATTCTATACTAGCCGCATAATTACAATATCTTACGATTTCTTGCCATGCCTATCAATGGTTGTCCAAGGTCTCTGTTCCACGTTTGGGAACGTCTTAATGACAGCTTTTGCTTTATAAAATCCCACGTGACGATTAAGGATATAATGTGTTTTCTAAAGATACCAACGAAAATTATGACTCTCTACAAAAACACACAAATCTACTTTGTATCAAATTTTTAAATACTTGAACAAAAAACAAATTGAAATGGAAATATTTTTCATTTTAAAGAAGAGTATTTCTTTTTCATCGCAATCCGAATGTAAAGAGAAATTTCCATCTACATATGCAAATATATAGTCTGTTGTATACCTCATTAATCTTCCTGAATTCGCGTGCCTCTCCCATGCGTGTTCACTCGCATGGTGAGCACCGCGCTGCCCGCATGTTTTGGACCGCTGGGTTCCCAAATCTACCGCGCTGATTTATCCGCATATGAATGCCAATGTACTGCACTACATGATTCGCACCGGTCGCTTCTCCATTCTCTCTTTTAACTCTAAAACTTGTTCAGAAAAAGTTGTGGAGTTGTGACAAACTGCGGGAGGCGACACAATTTGTTCAATTTCCTGACGCTGTGGTGTTAGTCAATACTCATCATGCAGTAGGATCAGGTTCAATTCCCGTGTTTTCTCAACTACAGTCGACTCTCCCACTAGTGCACAGCGCGGGACCGGACGCTCCACCGCCCTGTCTCACAATTGACCGTCCCCGACTTCCCCCACTCCCGGATGCTAGTAAGTGCAGTGAGGTAGCATTCACAGTCGCGCGGGACCATTTGCCTAGTGGTGGGGAGGCGGCGCTTGAGCAGATAGTCAGTGGTGGAGTCATGACGATAGTGACTACAGGGATCCATCAACTTGTGGGTCGTGCACTGGTGGGGGAGTTGACTGTAGTATCAAATGTGTGGATCATTTTTCGGGAGGCTCTCGAGCTATCGCCATTATTGCTATAAAATCCGATAACCACACTGAGGGAAAAATATACTTCGGCCCAACAATTTCATTTTTCAGAGTAATAGGCATTCCTAAAAAATGAAATTTCGTCGTTGCATTTAATCTCTGACAATTACAATTAAATGTAATCATGTGAATCGCTTAACTCCAAACAATTATATGACAACTGACCTGAGTTGAACATTATTTTTATTAATTTTTAGTAATTTGAAAATAAAAAATTCATTAATTCGGGATTCTTAATTATTACTGCACAAATTCACCTAAGATCCTCTGTCTCATACACGGAAAGAAAAAGCACATAATTATTAGACCCCTGGTGACTAATCTGAGGACGAAATTTCCGTGAGTCGAAAAATTAGACTCCTATAGTCTAAAATTTAGTCGCATTGGGCCGACTTTTTCTGTTGTTTCGGGATAGTTTTTATACTCACTGGGATGAATTTTTGGACTCACGGAAATTTCGTCCTCAGATTAGTCACCAGGGGTCTAATAATTATGTTTTTTTTCTTTCCGTGTAAGTATCACGTAGAGTTATATGATTAACATCATTGGTAGTTAATTAATGTCACTTGGGTTTCACTAAAACAATAAAATTCATTTTTTTATAAATATATATTTCTCTGAAATATGGTAATATTGGGCCGAAGTATATTTTTCCCTCAGTGCATGACTATTTCATAGAAAACAGCGCCGTGCTGACTATGTGAGTTCAGGAGGAGTAAATTCCCAATAGTAAAAGCTATTGCTATGCCCATTCATGACATTCGGGCGCGAAAACCACAATTCTAACCTCGTGTCAGTCGGTTATATCCAATAACTATTGCCGCAGACTGAAATATTGTATAACATGGGGTCTAATGGTGACTTTATAAACACACGAGGCAAAAGTCCTTTCACTCCCGTATAATGTGAGCCACGATAGTTCATTCCCCAAGTACGAAAAACTGCGATTCAACCGAGGAGAGGTTAAAAGGCGGACTCCCGTATCTGGAGGATAAAAAGTCTTTCTGGTGAATGTGGCTATTATCACACACCAGAAAATCTTTTTGGACCCAAACGCAATGAGTTACCATTACGTATTTTTCGGGAGACGAAGTGCTCCTACGAAGTTGCTTCATCCGCACGGTGTGGTCTAAAAAATGAAGTTTATGTGATATTTTTATGAAATATCCGTTATATCACTAACTCGTGCTTTGAGGCCAATTGATGCAGTTTGGTTTGGACATCGGCCTATATCGATTAATTCTATGTGGTTGCACCAAAACGTCAGTACGGCTAGTCGGTAGGGCCAGAATGTTGCACACACGCGAGGTAATAAAGCCCGGGGCTCACTGTAAATTAACGAGCCCGAGTTGAGGGTTGGGTTGTGAAAATGGGGGTTGAAGTAACACTATAAGACATATTGTCACGATAATTTAATTTTTTCTCATTTTTGGTGTTTTAGTATTTTAAGTTTTTTGTCTTTCATTAGACAAATAATTTTTTTCCAAATTTTGGTAATTTTTTGAAGCTTTGGAATTGTTTTAAATTTTTTAAATTTTGGAAATTTTGATATTTTTGAATTTTTTAATATTCTTGAAATTTTTAAAGTTGTATGAATTCTCGTTTTTTCAACTTCGTAAAAGGTACCATATTTCCAATTTTTTTCGATCTTTCATATTTCTGAATTTTTCTGAGATTCAAAATCGATAGCTTCAAAGTTTTCAAAATCTCCAGTGTCGCAAAATTCGAGAAATCCTTCAGACACGTGAGGCAATGAAGCCCAAGGTTTATGATGAATTAACGAAACTGATGTGAGGGTTGGGGGCATAAATGGGGGTTGAGGCACCAACGAGTCTACCCCCCTCCCCCTCCTCGTAACTCGTTGACCGGGTCATTCGTCAAACTGGTTCTCTCGCATGTTGGGGATTGATCAGCACAGCGTAATGTGAATCAATAAAAATTGAGGCGATCAAGCGAATTGAAGGACTCAAGGTGATCAGCTTTCATTTGATTTTTTTTTGGAATTGTTGAAAGTGGTTCAAATCAATTTCCAAAATTTACTAAATCAAAAAAACAAAACTTTCCACCATCCCAATTTTTTTTCACATTTCTAATTTCTTGTACCTTTTTCAATTTGAAAAGTTTCCAATTTTGGAAGATCTGGCGAGTTTGAAATCGTTAAAGTTTTGGAATTTTAATTTTTTATAAAAAATTTTACTTCTACAAATTGCTATTCTTTTCTATTCTCTACCCTAAGTTTTCTTCTTCAAGCCCTAAATTGCATCAAATATTCCTTCAAAAATTTGTGAAGTCTTTGAAATTCTTACAATTTCTATTTCATGACATCACATTATCCAAGAAACTTTTCTCGTGTTTGGAAAAGTCTCTGCTATTTTTCATCAAAACCCTTAACCCATGGCAAAATTCCATTCCCCATAGCAGAATGGTGTCGAGCCAAGTTAGTCATTTTTGCTAAACAAAATTTACAACTTGGTCCTAAAGTTCAACAGTAGCTTGTCCTGGGAGATTATGAAAAAAAAATTATGTAAATTTGAGAAATTGTTTGAATTATGCTTGGCAACTCCAACAATGAAGTTTTAATGATATTAGTCTCCTGTGAAAACCGAGGGTTTCTTTTCGCTGTTGTTTTTTTCATCAAGACTAACACGCAGTGGGAATAACAGGGGGATACGAAGGTTCTACGTCACGCTTAAAATCAAGTATAGATTGCAAGAAACACTATAGATTTGACATATTGGTTGCCAATATGTTTATTTATAAATGTACCGTCGGCTCTCCCACTAGTGCATTGCGCGGGACCGGACGCTCCACCGTCCTGTCCCACAAGTGACCCTCCCCTACTTCTCCCACTCCCGGATGCTAGTAAGCGCAGTGAGGTAACATTCAAAGTCACGTGGGACCATTTGCGCAGTGGTGGGGAGGTGGCGCTTGATGAGATAGTCAGTAGTGGGATCATGACGATAGTCACTACAGGGATCCATCAACTTGTGGGACGTGCACTCGTGGGGGAGTTGACTGTAGTGGAATACAAAAGAAGAATAGATGTTGCCCGTAATGGGCGGTCTGCACGACTGCCGAAAAATGGTCTCCCATGACCCCCCTTGTAAGCCTAATCCGGGTCAGTCCCACCAGTCTGTCAAGATGGGAGTGGGGCCCGACAGAAAAACTCTCCGCAATGTCACCCTCTGACGTCAAGTACCTTTTACGACCGAACCGTCCTTACGATATTGCGCTTTGTTCTTTCAAGATTATCTCAAAACTGCCAACTCTATTCTTGAGGGTGAAAAGAGGGCAAAATCGAGGGGCTACTCACTCCCCGATTGAGTGACACCATGACTTCAAAATGAAGTCGACTTCGGATGACTTCAGGTCTGACTTCAGTGATTACGATAAATCACTGAAGTCAATGACTTCAGGCATCAAATTGAGTGATTTCATGACTACAAATGACTTCGAATGATTTCGTAATTTTGAAAACATAAAATATGCACACATACACCGATTGTCGTACCCTCGCTTTTGTTTTAAGCCGTCAGTACAGCCATCTTGAGGCGAACGGAAGGAAATAAATGTGGGATTCTTGGAAAACTAATATGGCAGTCAGTTAGGCCCTCAATATTGGTTATCGGTGGGCGCGAGAAATTCAAGATCTGCAATTATATTTGGCAGATGACGCATGTAATTCCAGGTTTTGAATTCATTGACTTTTTTTAATGTTTTTAATTCAACTTAATTGACTTTGAACGACTACGAACGACTTCAACAATGACTACAAACGACTTCGACAAGCCGAATTCACCTGACTTCAGTGACTTCACTGATTTCGACTGACTTCAGTGTGACTTCCGAGTGACACCATGACTACGGGAGTGAGTAGCCCCTCGGGCAAAATTCCAAGTCGAAAGTTCTAAGTCAAAGTTTCACGTTCCAAAGGTCAACTGCTATCTCTAACACCCCCCCCCCCCCCCCCCATGAAGTTATTGAAGTGTGAAGCTGAACAGGTATAACTCTGCTTAGCGCACTGGGCTACTGCTTCCAGTTCGTAGAACGGTTCCAATCGACCGAACAGTCCCAAGAATTGTTTCCCGTGAAGACTCCGTTCCGAGACCTGTTCCACGTTAACCCTCTTTCGTGCATGGTCGTTTCCCCACCATGCCGTCACTTAGATGGGCGTAGCATACAGCCGAGTCTGTGTCCCCACGCGGCTTGCCAAACAGTGTCGTCCGCACAGGGCTCTTGTGGGAAATGGGTCTTATGAATGGCCCGTTTACGTTTTCCTCTTCTACTCAAGCTGCGGGCGCCCAAGGAGCCTAACGTGCGAGAACCGGCATTGCACTGTCCGCGCGTAGCGCCCGCAGCGCTAGGGAGTGGGGGTTTAGGGGTTTGCGGATTGGCCCATGATTCGTTATTCCTACTCTGACGCAAAAAGTACGACTAATTCAGACTTTCGCGAAACAGAGTTAAACTTCAATAACCTCGGGGGGGGGGGGGGGGGGGGCAATGGACAAATTGAAGAGGGAGAACTTTAGATTTGAAATTCTGCTCCTCTCTTTTCATTCTCAATAATGAAGTCCGCAGTTTTGGGACACCGTGTATACGTATCAGGTATATAAATCAAGTATGTTAAATCCACAATCTCATTGGCTCGCTGATAAGCTCTGTGTACAGAGTTTCCTAATCTTATTACCGTAGTTGCACTGCACTGATAGGAAAATTCGTGAAATCCGTTTGTTTAGTATCTATTAACGCAATACGTTAACTATTAACCAATCGCATTTGCAGTAACCACATATTCAGCGTTGTTACCAGGGTATTAAAGTAGCATCGTTGTGAAGCGATTTTTGAGATTAAAATATGCAATTAGTACATTTCCGGGTTAGCTGCGGAAAACTAATCACCATCTGCTACGGCCTAGATTGGCACGTGGGGGAGGGTGATTGGTTTTGCATGTCGTGCCTAGGACAATATTTTGTCCGGTCAAGGGTCGTAGTATTCGAAATTGCGATCCCATACCTACATACCTACATACTACCCGGAAAATATCTATTGAAGGAAAAATCAAGGATGAATCGAATTTAGAGAGAAAAAAATCGAAAATAAACTATACCGGACTTTTCTATCCTACCTTTATAACTATAAAATATTATATAGTTAGAAAATATATGTATAGTTATAAAAGTAGTTGAGGCTACTTTTATAAATATAAAATATGACAGTGACTCTCGCGGTCCACGGTCAATTTTACTACGAGTAATTCGTATCTCGGATTTACCGTAGATACACGGTAAATTTAGGCATATGGCAGAAGCCCGAAGAAATTTACCGTGGCCGATGTGATTAGACACTTCCATAAAATATTTATCTCCGTATTGCCGCTGAGTTTTTTCGTATGGGAATTGGTATTGCATATTTCCCAAACTTGAACAATTGAAAATCACTACGGAGAAATGTTGTCCGGGTTGTGAATCTGGAGATTTTATGCTCGCGCTGTTACCCTGAGCTTCCCTGCGGCTCAGCCGCAAACCTACGCAAGCTAAAAATCCCCAGATCTACAGCCCGGGAAACTTTTTCCCAGTGACTTTTACTTTTTCAAGTTTGAGAAACGTGCAATACCAACTCCCAGATGGGAAAAAGTGAGAGGCAGTACGGAAAATAAAATTGTAATTTACGTCAAATTTTTGTCTAATTTTCACAGACTTCAAGGACATGAAAATGATTAATTGATTCCATTAGAAATTTTCATTGTCTGTTCATTTCCTCGTGGCCAAAGATCATAATCCAATTTTACGTAATGGGAAATATCCGGATCTGCCTTAACAGCAGCCAAAATCGGTAATGAATCGAAATTCCTAGTATCAGGTTCAACAATGAATTAAAAACCACAACGAAATGCCAACGAAAAAAATCTGGCCAAGGTCCAAAGGTGGGACATTCAACCGCCAGCTGTTTTCATTGAAAAATAAATCTTGGTCTCGACGCGCTCATTTTCTGTCCTTCATTAATCCCTGACGATGGGCAATCTCTTTTCACGCTTCTGATTAAGCCATTTAAGCACAATAGACTCGACCGCTCGATTTTGTCGCCAGTCTCATCAATAGCTTAAAAAACTTTTGGGCAGTTCCATTTTTCTTCCAATTTGGTATATTTTTTAAACATTTTCAAAATTTTGAAAACGTCGAAACTTTCGAAATTTGAATTTCTAAATTTTTTTGAATTTTATAAAATTTCAGTAATCTGAAAATCAACATTAAAATGTTCAAGAAAATTTACCAGTTTTGAACAAACGAAGAAAACAGCTTCGATTTAGAAATTATTGAGAAATTTGGAGAATTTTGAAAATTTCTTAACATTTTATGATTAAACCAAAATTGAACTGTTGAAAATTTCGAAAATTGCAAAAATCCCAACAAATAGGGACTTTCACTTTGAATTTTGAAATCAAGAATATTCGGAAAAAAAATGCATTTCAACAAATTCAAATTCCAAAAGTCCAAAAATTCCTTTGAAAACTCGATTCTCTAACAATTTTTCCTCATTGTATACATATCATTACGGCGCGGCGCCGCAGCGCGAGAAACGACGTCCGGAAAAATTGTGCGAGCAACGAAGGGCTCACTATTGTCCCCTTCAATTCTTGAATCCTGGACTTGTCGTATATTAAAAACTCCAAAACTATGTATATAGAAATTTTCCATGAAAAACCTGTTCTTTCCGGGCCTCATTATTGCCACCTTGTTTATCACCTGGTTCTGCTGGCGTTCGCGGTTACTCGGTCAATTTTACTTAATGTTCAACGTCACGACGTGATAAGGCATTATGCACCTCTCTGGGTGAACGTAGTGCAGGAGTCATTACCGCGGGCAAAACTTTAATGGTTTAACATTTTCCCTGGTTACAATCCCTTCCGCAGTATTATGCGATGGTGAACGTTGAATATTGTATACCTATATATGTATTTATTATTCATGAACATTGAATTGTATAGCACAGAGTAAATCATGCTTGAAATGCGGTTGTTCATTCCCCTCGAATTCAGTAATTTCTTCATTCGGAAAAAGTCAACAGCATGACCCCAACTTTGCGATGAGGGAAGTTATAGTTTAGGTCCCGACAATGCGACCCGGTTTTTTTTTAAGTCGACATTTCAGAGTCTTTTATGAGATTTTCAGAGCATGTTGAACAGGCGGTCGACGTATATATAGCCCAGCACAGGCGGCGCGGTGCTCAGCATGCGAGTGACTTCGGATGGGACACGCGCACGAGTTCAGTCGGGTTAATATTGCCGCTTTTCATACTTGTAGTCTCGCCTATGAATACATTGTATTTCACGAGCGGGCAATCTTATCTGGAAAACACTGATACATGTAACATTAGCACTGTTTTTCTGGATAGTTTTTCTGGGAATCGGGACAGTTTATGGGGCTCAAGAGAAGGGAAAATTATTTTACTGACTTTGCTGGATTTTGCATCTATTAACTTTCAGTGAACAATTACATATTTGCTGGTGAATTTCTTATGAAAATTATCGAATGGAGGAATGCAAACTAGCTCGCCTTTCAACGATTAAATTTTGCCCCATGATGAAATAGTTTTATGTGAAATACATTTTCTGGATTTTTTGCCACATTAGGAAATTTTCTGGATATTTATCCAGATCATATCTTTCACTGAGGGAAAAATATACTTCGGCCCAACAATTTCATTTTTCAGAGTAATAGGCATTCCTAAAAAATGAAATTTCGTCGTTGCATTTAATCTCTGACAATTACAATTAAATGTAATCATGTGAATCGCTTAACTCCAAACAATTATATGACAGCTGACCTGGGTTGAACATTATTTTTATTAATTTGAAAATAAAAAATTAATTAATTCGGGATTCTTAATTATTACTGTACAAATTCACCTAAGATCCTCTGTCTCATAAATATCACGTAGAGTTATATGATTAACATCATTGGTAGTTAATTAATGTCACTTGGGTTTCACTAAAACAATAAAATTCATTTTTTTATAAATATCTATTTCTCTGAAACATGGTAATATTGGTCCGAAGTATATTTTTCCCTCAGTGTTCGATTTTTTTGGTGAGATTTTCCGAGAATCATTATATCACAAATGTTGATCATGGTGAACATCACAATGTTCATAATGATGAACATCACAAATGTTCATCATGGTGAACATCACAAATGTTTGTCATGGTGAACATCACAAATGTTCATCATGGTGAACATCACAAATGTTCGTCATGCTGAACATCACAAATGTTTGTCATGGTGAACATCACGAATGTTCATCATGGTGAACATCACGAATGTTCATCATGGTGAACATCACAAATGTTCATAATGGTGAACATCACAATGTTGATCATGGTGAACATCACAAATGTTCATCATGGTGAACATCACAGATGTTCATCATGGTGAACATCACAAATGTTCATCATGGTGAACATCACAATGTTCATAATGGTGAACATCACAATGTTGATCATGGTGAACATCACAAATGTTCATAATGGTGAACACCCCAATGTTCATCATGGTGAACATCACAAATGGTCATAATGGTGAACATCACAAATGTTCATAATGGTGAACATCACAATGTTCATAATGGTGAACATCACAATGTTCAGAGTGGTGAACATCACAATGTTAATAATGGTGAATATCACAATGTTCATAATGGTGAACATCACAATGTTCAGAGTAGTGAACATCACAATGCTAATAATGGTGAACATCACAAATGTTCATCATGGTGAACATCACAATGTTAATAATGGTAAACATCACAAATGTTCATCATGGTGAACATCACAATGTTCATGATGGTGAACATTGCAGTACTTACTATTATTTCAATCAATAATATTTACCTTGACCGTTTGATTTGCTGATTCACAATAGTGTCAATTATCATCAACGTCGCCAACGTCGATCAAATCACTAATAATGCTGTGGTAATGTTTTTTTTTTGCCATTCAATAATTCTTGCTGTAATTATTCCCTCACTCATGGATAATTTATTTTGCAAAGATTAATTCGCTCATTACTATTCTTATTCTGAGCCTATCTGTTTGAGACGACACAGGCAGGAATCACTAAATCCTTTTAAAATCATGTTGCACTTTTCACATTAAATTAAAGTAGCTGGAAGTTTTTAAACTTTTTTCAATTTTCGAAAAATTTGATTTTTTTGAACTCGTGATAAAATTGTGAATGTGACATTATACAATATTTTAATAAGTCAGACATTCTGCTGTAGATGAAACAAGCAGACAGATGTGAAACGTGACGAGGTGACATTCCGTGAACGCTCAATCGAGGGCCATTAAAAACAATATAACTTTTATATCATGTGCAACACATATCCAACACTCCTTCAATTTACGATTTAAAATGACAGTATGAACTTTGAGTCAAAGTATTAGTATGTATTTAGTGATTCCGGGATTTCATGGAGATATGGATAATTTATGGAGGTATATTTCCGGAAAATTTTTATGAACGTTATAATGTTCACCACAATGAACATTGCGATGTTCACTATATTAAACATTATGATGTTCATCGCAGCCTTTCTCGTTTCGTATATAATTAAATGAGGAGAATTTTTGAAGATAAAATATGACATTCATGCTCTTTTCTTCTGATTTTTATAACTTCAAGGTTTATTTCTATTTCAGCATGTTCCGGTGATCGAAAAAAGCTCCTGGTTTTGTTGAATCCAAAATCCGGACCCGGCCGAGGTAAAGAAATATTTCAGAGGCGCATCCATCCAATTTTGTCTGAATCGGAAAAATCTTACGATGTACATATCACGAAACACTCGAATTATGCGAGAGAATTTGTAAGAACGAGGGACATTTATCAATGGAGTGGAATTGTATCGGTGGGCGGCGATGGCATCGTTTTTGAAGTTGTTAATGGAATTTTGGAGAGGCCCGATTGGGATAAGGCACTCAGAGAGCTCCCCCTGGGAATCATCCCCTGTGGGTCCGGAAATGGATTGGCTAAGTCCATTGCATATGCCAGGGGGTAAGTTTTTGAAAGCACCGTTACTCGATCGTGCAATTTTTCTTGACTTCTAATGTTACACGGAACGAAAAGAAACATAATTATTAGACCCCTGGTGACTAATCTGAGGACGAAATTTCAGGGAGTCGAAAAATTAGACTCCTATAGTCTAAAATTCAGTCCCATTGGGCCGAATTTTTCTGCTCTTTCGGGATACTTTTTATACTCACTGGGACGAATTTTTGGACTCACGGAAATTTCGTCCTCACATTAGTCACCAGGGGTCTAATAATTATGTTTTTTTTTCTTTCCGTGTATATAGAATTTTTTTACTTTCTTAATTTCTCAAAAATTATTTACGGATGTGCTTATCGAAACTTTGGAATTTTTGATAAGAAGAATAAGAGTATCTCCTGACTACGCGTTTCACGGATAAGCCGCTGATTGTCATTCATTGGCTTCGAGTCCCAGAGTTCACTGGGCAAATTACAATTTCTCCGAATTGCATTTAACCCTTCGTTGCAGGCGCAATTTTACCCGACGTCGTTACTCGCGACACGCCTCAATGTTATATAGCGAGTCAAATTGTCCCAGATTGTCTTAATTTGATAACGATGGATAAAAATAATAGTTGAGACCTGCTTCACAACTTATTTTACGATTACTGACCTATGACAACCAAAATTGTGGTAGCGCAAAAGCGTGAATTTCCGTATATTCCTAAATGGCACGATTCGTCGCGTCAGCGGTGTGGCGCCGGATCTTCGCATTCCACTGATGAACTTCAATTCATTCATTGAATCGGCATGTTGGCGGTTCTGCAAGCCTCCAGCATATGGTTCTGGATAGGTCAACGGAGGCATTATAATTTTTTTCAGGACCTCTAACCTTTTCCGAGTTTCACACGACAGACGGAGCCTACCGGCGCCGTGCCGTCAACGCGAGTAATGAAGGTCTTCATGTCCAAAATTTTGGAAATACCTGAAACTCAAAAATTTCTAATTCGCGAAATTCCAATAACGTCAGTTTTCACAATTTCCGAATTTTCGAAATTTGAAAATTTAAAAATTCGAAAATGGAAAAATCAGAAAAATTCGACGCATTTCAGGAGTTTGACGAAGCTTTTGAAAGTTATTTGCAAAAATTCTCGGAGATTGGAAGACTTGCCACAATGTTACTCAAATTATTCAATCAATTTCGTAATAACATATTGCATTAAATCTGAGCTAATCGAAAATGTTGAATGAACCCGGAAACGGCCAGATGTTGCACTCATAAACTCAATATTACCATTCAACTTGTTGATTCTTTAGTCATTAAATTTCGTGTACGGACACACTGGCAATTGCTGGTGTCTCCATTGATTTCTTCTCGTGAAACAATTTCCGCGGTTTTGGGTGAACAATACTTCGTGTTGCCAAAGCTCACGTTTCATCGTTCGATCAATTCACCTCAACTCGGAATGTTATCGGCGGATATGGACTTCATAATTCTTATCACAATTACATGCTCTGCAAATCGCTTATCATTCTTTGTTTAACCCTGCGTAACACGCGGATGCGGCGCGGGTAGATTTCGATTTTCGTTTAAAACTTGGAAGAGGAGTTGATGGAGATTCTGAAAAACTTTGCCGCTGTTATCTAGAAACACATACTGAAATTTTCGACCATCGCCAATGTGCCAATTCAATGAACGATAGGGGTATTATAGGTCAATAATAGTAAACAGGTTATACAGCTATCTCCACTGTTATTTTTTAATCCTTTTTATCGAATTGAGACAATCTGGCAAAATTTTACTCACTATACAATATTGCGGCGCGCTGCCGCGACGCCAGTAACAACGTCGGGTAAAATTGCGCGACCAATAAAGCGTAAAATGAAATTCAAGAAAAATTGTCATTTGTCCAGTGAACTCTATAGGTCAAAGTCAATAACGAGCAGCAGCTTATCCGCGAAAGGCGCAATCAAGAGATACTCTTGTTGTTCTTATCAATAATTCCAGAGTTTCGAGAATTTTTTCAGTCCACTGGTAAATAATTTAAAAAATTACAAAAATTTCAAAAAATTCAAAAATTTTAAAAAGTCCAAAAATTTTAAAAAAATTAAAAATTTCGAAGATTTCAAAAATTTCAAAAAAATCAAAAAATTTCATATATTTCAAAATCCAAAAAAAATCCGCTTTCGTTGCTCTTTTCACCTTTTGTTTTTTTTTATTACATTACAAATGCACTCATAACACCATCATTTCCAATAATTTCATAACGTATGTGATAGAATGACGTCGGTGTATTTATAAGTAGCTCCGGTCTTCGATAAAGATCTCAATTACCAGCCGCGGAGTTTGAGGCAATTTCCATATGAGCGTTTTTGTAGAGCGTAATTGTCTACAAAAGTTCTTTACGGAGTTTTCCCCATCTATTCTTGCCTTCGAGATTTTCATCAAACAACGAGCCTGGAGATTGGTCGACCTAGTTCGTTTTACCACTGTACTACAGATTAATTGATTAGCTCATCATAAATATGTATCAATGTCGTACCAAAGTAATTAACATTATATTAAGAAATCTAAAGAAAATTGTGTCTTTTGCCCAGAGAACCGTACGACTCCAATCCAATGCTCATCAGCGCCTTATCCGTCGTGAAGAGCCGACAAACGCCCATGGACCTAGTGCGAGTGGAAACGCGTAATCATATACTCTACTCGTTCTTATCAATTGGCTGGGGATTTTTAGCAGACATTGACATTGAGAGTGAAAGCCTACGAGCCATCGGTGCCCAAAGATTCACAATTTGGAGTCTAGCCAGACTGATCGGATTGCGAACGTACAAAGGGAAAGTCTCATACTTACCATGCGATAAGATGCCAGTTGCGGAGAGCAAAAGAAATGGCAATATTTATGATAAGGACTTCAAGACCATCCCCCACTCCAGGAGCTACGAGGACGAGCTTGATCGGTAATTACATTAGAGTTAAGAGTACTGACGCGGTACTAGGAGTTGTGTTCTCTGGAATGGCGTTCCCGGATAATTGTTTCCTGCAAAAATTTACCCCCAGAACGGGTGTGTCACTTAGCCAAGACTCAAGATGTACTGTATGCGAAGAATTGATCAGACCACTAGGGAACTTTCATGTTTTTTTTTACTTACATCTTGTGTATCAAAATTATGCACTTGATGTTCAAGAAATGTCATTGCAATCGGCCGATACTGTTCTCTATCATTTCGAGAAAAATTGTAAACATCGATTACAACTTGAATTCCAAAATGTTAAAAACACGCTCGAATATTGCAAAATCGTTGACCTCTCATTGAATAAAGCATTGCTTCAGCAATTTAAAGTAAACAATAGTTTGTTTTTGTTTTTTCAAGATACTGCGGAGTTCGCGAGTCGAAGAGTTATCATGATGTTTTGGATTCTGTAACGTGTGACCTCAACGATATGTATCTGGATGAAAATGAAGTTATTTCCGAAAATTTAGCATTGGAAACTGAGACGCAAACGCGCACAAGATTAGACAGTTTTTATTCTACAACGTCAAGAAAATCTACGTACTTCAGTACGGGCTCTGCATCCAGTTATCACAGTATGGAAGATAGTGACAATTTAACGCCAGGTATTTATTTTTTTGTTTTCGAAGGTCCATGTTTGGTGCATTGAAACGTCCAAAAATTTCGTAGATCCAATTTTTTCTTAACTTATAAATGAAAATAAAATTGTAGGAATTTTGACAATTATAATAATTGTAATTTTTTTTTAAAAATCGGATCTATTAAACTGGAAAGTTTCAAAAGTTTCAAATTTAAAAGATCGGAAGAATCATGTTTTGAACATTTAAAGACTGCTAAAACCCTTGAAAAGTTTGACGATTGGAAAAATGCTAGAAATTTTAAAAAATATAATGGCATCGTCGTGTGCTTAATGAAACTTATTCATATCAACTCGATAGACGAGGATAATCAGAGCGGAAATCGAGTTATGTATGGGCCTCCGTCGGAACTTCCCGCATTGACAGCTCAACTTCCCAGCAATTGGGTGCAGATTCAAGGTAGTCTTTATATTATCATCATCTAAAACTATATAATGACATCTCAAACAATACAAAAGCCTTAAAAAATTCAGAAATTTCAAAGATCATAAATTCAAAAACAATAAAAACTTAAAAAATTGTGAAAAATCTGTAAAAGAAAAACAGAAAATTGCAAATGAAAAGATTTTGAAAATTTGAAAACATCTTAGCAGTATTGGAAATTGCGAGATATCCCGATTGTAATAGTAGATTACGACGGATGTGAAGTCTGTATAGAAATCGCTGAAAACGGAATGTATCATCGTGTGCACTATCCTCTTTTATTTACGTTGGAACGTGCAGAAGCGAAGATGATTGGACGTCAGGCGAAGCGCGGTGTTCGATAAACTCGACTTATTGCACATAACATAATGTCGTAACATAAACTCTGAACATAAACTGAAATTTCAAAATTCTCATGAATTTTCTCAAATACATTGAAATATAACCAATCTACTTTCCACAGGTGAATTTGTTATTGTACATGCAGCATATCAGTCACATATCGGCCAAGATTGTTTTATCGCCCCTCGAGCCAAACTCAACGATGGAGTCATATGGCTACTGATCATCAGGGCAGGAATTACACGTACTAATCTCCTTCAAGTGAGCCAGAACTAAAATTCCTTGTTGCTTTCTGGTTAAAAAAGCTATTGGTATAGAATGCATGTGTGTCTGTGTGTGTGTTTTTTTTTCAAAAAAAAAAAAGAGAAAGAAGGAAGCCAACCGCCTTCCTCACGCTTCCTTCTTTCTCTTTCCTTCCTCTTTTTCATACTTCTCCTTTATTAAACAAACTTACAAAATTAACAAATGAAAATATAAAGTGCAAAGGACAATACCCCTTGTCACATACAATACAGTTCGCTTTGTCCCCAGACCACGACGGAACATCTGCCGAGCAATACTTTATTGTTTAGGGGACGATAGCCGTGGCTTCTTCAGTAGTGAATCCGTTCCGGTCTTCCACGGCAAGAACATCCTCCGTTTACTCTGGATTTTTCCGTAGCTGCTCCTCGCGGGGCAACTCCGTCAGAACCTCCATTGCAAACACGCTGGTCGCGTTCCATGCTGCCTCTGATGACAGCATAACTTCCGCAAGATTTCCAACGTTTATGGGTTTGCCTGCAGTAGTTTCCCATATATATTGTTGCAAGTCGAAACGCGGACATGCAAAGAAGACATGTTCCGCAATTTCATGTATTCTCTGACACTTTGGGCAATCCGGGGAATCTTCATGTTTGAATTTGTGAAGATATTCCCGGAAGCATCCGTGTCCTGCGAGCATCTGAGTTAGATAATAGTTAACTTGCCCATGTGATCGGGCAAGCCAAACTTCCAGCTTCGGAATAAGTCGATGGGTCCACCGGCCTTTGTTCGAGGCGTCCCACAGTAGCTGCCATCGCTCAATGCTGTGGATGCGTTCTTCCGTTCTCAGTTCCGCTCGGCTAAGGTTGGTTGATCTTCTGCGCGTATAAAGGTACCGACGCTCCTCTGCTAGCACTTCGAAAGGTAGCATCCCAGCAATGATACACACAGCGTCGTTTGATACTGTGCGGTATGTGCTAACCACTCTAAGGGCACTCAGCCTGTAGACTGGAACAATTTGCCGCCAAGATGCTTGGCTTCGCAATGCATCACTCCATATAGGAATACCATATGTTAATACCGACGTAACAACTGATGATAGCAGGAGCCTTCTCCTCTGTTTTGGCCCTCCAATGTTTGGCATAAGTCTTGCAAGGGCAGTCTTCACTGCTTCTGCCTTACTGCTTGCATGTTGGGTTTGCAGTCTAAAACTAAGTCGGGCATCAATCATAATTCCTAGGTACCGTATGTAGGGCTGGGAGGTTATTTTGTGCTGGCCGACTTGCAGCGTGATTGTCTCCAATTTCTTTCGGCTTGTGATAAGAAGTGCTTCGGTCTTATGTTGCTCTGCAAGTTGTAAACCTATCGTGTCCATCCATTGCCCTATCTTGTTGAAAACATTCTCTAAAATGACCTGGAGCGTGAAAGGGTGTTTGCCCACGATGATTATGGCTACGTCATTCGCAAAAGCTACGAGTTGCGCCCCCGCCGGTAATGCTATTTTAGCAATTCGTCATATACGATATTCCACAAAAGAGGACTCAACATTGAGCCTTGGGGTACACCCCCCCCCCCCCCCTGTAAGCTTATATGTTTTAGGACCTACTTCTGTGTCATATCTAAGGACTCTGTCGGTAAAGTAATTAGCTACCATCTTTTGCAAATATGCCGGTACCAGTAGCTTTGACCGCCCGATCTATAGCATCCAACGTAGATCGTCGTCGTCTGCAGCCGTATTGAGCTTCGGCCAACAGGGGTTCCACCACTGCCTCAATTCTCTCGTGTATTATGCGCTCCAGGATCTGGCCCGCCGTATCCAGCATACAGAGGGGACGATATGATGACGGCTCGTCCGGTGGCTTCTTTCCCTTCGCAGTGTGTGTGTGTGTGTGAGTGGGTGGATGGGTGGTATTGAGTAATGGGGGAGGTGGTTCTAGGTAGGTGGATGAATGTGTGCGTGTATGTAATTAGCGCAAATTTTTAAAATGATAGTTGTGGTTTGTAACTCAATATTTAAAAAATTAAACAATTTCATAAAACTTAACAATGTTATTTTTGGTTATTCTCGAAATCATGAAAACCACAATTATTCGAAGTTGACTGATTTTTTCAAGACCCTATAGATAATTTTCACTTTGCAGTTTCTTTTGGGGCTGAGTGCAGGCACTCATCTGAGCTGTACCGGGGTGGAGATGATACCAGTAAGAGCTTTTCGAATCGAACCGGAGGGGACTAATGGCCATATGGCAGTTGATGGAGAAGAAGTGGATTATGGACCATTGCAAGCTGAGGTGTTCCCCTCATTGGCCAGCGTAATGAGTCCTTGACCATTCCCATGACCACTTATTTCAGGCACTTGATGAATATCAATCAAAATTAATGCGTTCATAATTCTGCTGCTGCACCACTAGAGTATTAGTGAGACTTGCAAGACATTCCTCACAATTTTTTTTCTGACCCAAAAAAATTTAGGATTGAGATGGTTTGGGAGAGACTGATAAAAATTGTATTTCGAGTATATTGGTGTCATGATTGCCTCGTTACTTAAGTCAACATTTGAGAGGTGTGTGGTCGTGTTCATAGCAGATCGCGGAGGAAAAAAATCCATATTGGAAAACATTCAAAACTCCTTTGCTTCCATTTTATTAATAGAGATGCTATGCCCAAGCTTTCTATTTTTTTAAGTCCATGGTTTTTTCCAAATTTGTAAAAATCTGAATTGTTGAAAGTTTCAATTTTTCACATTTTGAAGCGTTCCATTTTTATTTTGTCCCTCTCAAAATCTCATTCAGGCAATCGATTATGAAACAAATGATTATGTGACAAAAGAAAATACATAATTTTTGCCAGTCTTTCATCGAATGATTAATTAAGTGATGAAGAAACAGTGAATTTATCATTTGACTTTGTAAGCTTAGTTAGAGGAAATAGCATTGTAAATAATGTATTTTGAGGGACGAACGAATTGTTCAATTAGAGTAGGTTATTAGGGTAGAGTTGAAATAAAGTAATGAGGGAAAATTCAAGTCCTAGGACGTGTTTTTGTGCCAACGGTTTATTTTTGTCAGAAAGTTGTTCTAGGGATAAATTGAGAAAATACGCGGAGATATTATTGTTAATTATTCCTAAATAAAATTGGAAGAGTGGACGGAAAGTATGCTCAATTTCGGAAGAAATTTGAAAAATTTTGAAGTTGCCAGAAATTTGTTCCTTGTAAAACACTCGGAAATATCGAGAATTTAGAGAATTTTTTTTTAGTCTCGAAATTTAAAAAAAAAACAATTTTTTGAGAATACGTGAAATGTTTGCATTCTTGTTGGAATTCTTGAATTGTTCAAATTGTTGGAATTCTTGGAATTTTTGAAACCTGAAAAATTACCAGATTTTGTTAAGGATTCAAACCCTTTTAATTCTTTTTTGTTGAACTCATGTTTTTGCAATTTTTGAAATTTGTTTGCAAATTTCTGTGTCTCCAAAATTAGTGAAATCTTCAAAAATTTTCTCAAGTCATGAATATTTCATGATTTCTAAATTTTCAAATAGTTGGAACGAGTTTTAAATTTTGGAATTTTTCGGCAATGTTTTTCGCGTTAAATGGGCCAATATTCCGTACCTAATCAATTTAATTTCCTTCATCGTTATTGTTAACAGTACATTTTCTATTTTCCGAAAATAACAAAATCCTTGCCCTATCTTTTGTTCAAAATACTCCAAATACTTCAAAATTGTGAGTAGCCGTCCTAGTAATGGTGATAAAAGTATTAAATAAAGTTGAATTTATAAATCATGTGTTGCACACGATCTATGCGTTCCTATTCCTATATCCGATGCTCCCATTCCCCAGTTCATATTTCCCCTTTCCTATTCTCCATTTCTTCCCAGTTTCCTGTTTTCCTATGGTCTATTCCCATGCCTAGTCCGTATGCATCTTTCCTATCATTTGAGGTATAGAAAACCCATAAACAACTTATTAAACCATTTCGACTTCCATCGACACCCGACGACGAAGTTTCCTAAAATCTGCAATCAGAAAAGCGCATAAAAGGGGAATAGTTTTTAAATTCCTCAAAAATTATAATAATAAACATTTTATTAATCACCTATGGAAAAATGACAAAACGATAGTTCGTAACTTTCGCCATATAAAAACTCAATTGAAGTAATGAAGTTGCTTTGTCAGGAATGAGGAGAGCTTAGTGGTATTGCAATTTTGAGTTTTGTCAGGTTTTTCACATATCATAGTCAATCCTTAGCTAATGGCGTTAGGGGGCAATCCCCGCAGTCTTTCGTTTGGCTATTTTGTTTTTCTTAAGGGCAAAACTCGGTTAGTGAAAAACCTAATAATAATAATTGGTGCTTTTTGTGACACATATACTGTGCACATTCCGAATTTCCGGGGAACTTATTTGCATGCTCATGAAATACTGAGTAAAATTTAATACATCGTCGTTCGAAATCCTCCATGCTTAATCTCTGAATGTTGAAATTTTGAGGCGAATCGAATAGAATTTTTGAGCCAACTTATCATTATTGCTCTTCTGAATTCTCATTTCCTGTGATTTTTCTTCAATTTTTCTCCCTTGAGCACTGAACATACGCGGTGCGGGCATTTTTCTAGGCGCGACCCCTAGAGGGCCATGGCTACATTAGAGTACAAGGTGAGAAATTTCGCTTTCCGTATTGCTCCTCACTTTTTCTCGGCCGGGAATGGTTAGTACATACACCCCAAATTCGAAAAAGTGGACAGGACTATCGAAAAATCTTGTCCAAACTGTGAATCTGGCGATTTTTAGCTCGCGCAAGGTCTGCGGTGGATCTGCAGGTGAGATCAAGGCAACTGCGCGACCTAAAAGTGCCCAGACCATAATGCGGAAAATATCTATTTCCGTATGGTCTCTCGCTTTTTCTCTTTCTGTTATGCGGGCTCTGAATCTGGGGATTCTTATCTCGCGCAGTTGTCTTGGTCTCGCTTACGCTACGGCTCAATCGTGAATCTGCGTACACTACAAATCCCCACATCCACAACCTATCGTCGACAACGGAATTTATCACCTAGTGCTCTAAACGCGTTGATGTTGACACGGGCAGAAGCGCACATAATCATTAGCCCCGCGTGGCGCGACGTTTTATGAACTCCACTTATTGCATGCACATCGTAAAATAGAATAATACAAAACGCGAAGAAATCAGGTTAAGTGTGTCTTCTTTATTCAGTATTAACGAATCTCTGCCATTTATGAGGAAATCGTATAAATATAGTCTCCACTTTGTATTATAGCCCTGCATAGAAAAATGTTAAATCGTAAAGATATGGAAGTTATTTTGAAGGTGCGCCCTGAAATCTGTTCTCCGTCTGAAATTATTTTAATATTATTTTATAATTATTCCAGTGGAAATTCAATTATACAATACGGTTTTTCCGCATAATATCAAAATGCTATTCGTTGATGGCCAAGGTTTTTTTTTCTTTTTGTTTTGTCCATTCCTCTCTCTTGTAGCTGATGTTCAGAATTTCCTCGAAAGCAAATATTGGACATCGACACATGCTACCATGGCGGGCACCTGTGGTGGAACTCAGCCCCTACGTCGGGTTACATTCCCGCCCGGCACACACGGAATGTCCCTGCTATCAGTCGGAATCCATGAGACAATCTTTTATCATGTGAAAGACCTCCGGAGGCTGGACGCGAACGTTTAACGTAGTGGGCAGATACTTCATCCACTCCAGCAAAAGTACACATGAACATCATCGGTATCAGTGGGTATGTTAATATCTTTCAGTGTCAAGAGTCGTGAAAATATTTCCGAGAACAGAGGAAAACGCGAACTTCTGGGCGATACCTTCTTAAGGTCCTCAATCAGAAATACGTGAATGATAACATAATAATTTATCGAAAACGTTTTTTAAGTAATTCGCTCTATGTATTATTTTCTGAAATAATTTTCGTAGATTCCTCTCAAGTGATAGCAACAGAGCATCTTAATTTTCTCAACATTTTATTGACGATAATTTGATGAAAAACAGAACGATAGAGGAAATACGGCAGTTTGCTCATAGCCTGACGTCTCCGAGGTCAATCGAGCGTTATGCTAACTCGAGATGGTAAGAAATTATTCCCCAAAATTATAGATAGCTCAATAAAAGAAAATACGGATTAGATAAATATCGAGATGATGTCATCGTTTACGTTTTTCGGACTGAATGACTCCATGGTCACTCAGAGTGTCTGGGCAAACTCCTGTAATTTCCATGAACAATGTTAGAAAAAATTTCTAGTGAAAACAAAACAGCATTTGCCATACACTCGATGATTCTTACAAGTTGAAATAAAATACAAATAAATTGCACATTCGCTTTTGAAAGTACCTCGGAGTCCACTGGAGATATAAGAGAAGTTCTTAGGCTCCTTTTCCTGGATACGCCAAACAGCGTCTCCGATTAAATGTATCAACAACATACATTCCCAGATATTCACAGAAGCATCATTTTAGAATCTCTAAAAATCTCCAAAATTTTGAAGTTCAATATTTTTTTCAATGTTTGCAATCATGAACGTTTTTGACATTTCTTACTTTCATTTCCAAAACTCTTCATGCAAATTCTGACATCTTGTGAATTGCGAGAAATTTTCGAAATTTGAAAATTGAGAACCTTCCATACTTTATAATTCTCAGAATTTTAACCTCATTTCGGTGTTTTTCGATTTTTCGACATTACAAAAATATCCAAAAATTCCAAGATTTCTGGGGTCGAGCCCTTGCTAAATTTGCGAAATGTAAGCCAATTCTCTCACATCCCAAGAATGTTCGAAATCTTCAAAGTTTTCAACTGTTAAAATTCGAACGTTTCAAATTTTTTTAGATGTTTTAAAAATTCCAAACTTTTTAAATTCATCAAACTTTCAACGAAAAAAAAAAATTATCCGCTTTTAATAACACTTGCAATCTTCATATAAGGGCATTACATATCAACTCAGCCACCCTAATTTTTGTTTTATGTTATCAACTTCATTGATACGTTCACAGTTTTGAGTACTATTGAGATGAAAAATTTCTGGATATTTTTCTGCCTCATAATAACTCGTGCGTTTAATATTTTTCATGGAAGCTCAAGAAGACTTTCTCTCTGAATATAAAATTTAATACTTATTATTCACTTCATGCACGGGTCAGTTGAGAATTCAAAATTGTGATTGTTATATGAAATGCAATCACGGAATTTTTTTTTCACCCCAAATTTGAAAATGGCATTCGTTGGTGACTGATTTGGTATGGAATGTCCCGCAATTAAAACCTAAGAAGTTTCTCCATTCCACTCGAACTTCCTTTAAAAAATTAACGAAAATGAATCAATCAATGTAAAAGTGCAACACCAGCCTCAATTACGACTCAAACTGAGGCTCTCTACGTTCGCCAGTAGATCCTTGAGATCGTCCTGAATCTGATGGGTGGTATTTGATAGCGATAATCTTGAACACAACGAGTTCAGCGTCTCCATTTGTACACTGACATTTTTTTGCTGATCGAAGTATGCCAGGAGCATTTCCACCACTTTATGGACCTCCTCTTTTATTTTACCGATTTCCGCGCTTTGGTGCTTCTGTAGCATGCGAAGCTTTGTCTGAGCAAGTTGCAGAGGACTGTACCTGGAATATTGAAGAAATGGGAATTTATAGTCTCACCATTCTCTGTCATTTTTAAATTCGAAATTTATGAAGAATTTTTCAGCCCATTTTAGAATTTATGAAATTAACACAATTTTGAACATCACTGAACTTTAAGAATTTCCTTTTTTCCGATATTCATCATATCCCAATTTTCATAGATTTTCATAATCTTCAAATTTGAGAATTTGTGAAAATTTCCAGGAGTCGCAAACTTTTCGAAAATATTCAAAATTTTTGGAAATTTGGACAATTTTTAAAAATTGCCAAATTTCCAGGATTCGCAAACTTTTCGAAAATATTCAAAATTTTTGGAAATTTGGAAAATTTTTAAAAATTGCCAAATTTTCAAATATCCCAAAATTTAAAAACTTGGTCAATACCAAAATTTTCTTCAGTCTGACAATTTCCAGGCTCAGATTGACATATGTTAGATGTGGAAATATTGTCTTTTCGGAATATTCCACAATGTTATTTGTACATTCTGACGAGATGATTTATACATCAATATTCGATAATTCCGAAAGTTTTCAAAACTTCAAAAATTCACAACTTTTAAGCACTATCGGAATTAGGAAAAAAAAATCAACGATTCTAAGAATTGCAAAATAATAAAGATCATTGAAAATGTGGAAAATTTCCAAAATATTCAAATTATCCAATTTATAAAATTCTGAACACTTTCCAATTTTTCAGATTCGGAAAATTGCGGAATTCTGTAAATTCCGGAGCTTTTCAATGACCCCCAAGTGTTCAAACTACTCAAAATATGAGAAATTTCAGTGTCAGCATTAGTTGCAAAAATTTTAAAATTGCAAAGTTTTTTGAACCTTCAAATTTTGAAAAACTCTACGAACCTTTACACAATCAAAATTTTTAAAAATAGGGAGAAGAAAACTCATGAAAAAAATTTTCGAATTGCATAAAGATGACGTACCCATGACGATCAAAGGACATGACATTAGTGCCTGCCTTGAGCAGAAGAACAACGAGTGCAGTTTTGGAAGTGACAGCTGCCAGGTGTAATGGAGTGTTACCAAGTGTGTCCGTCATGTTGGGATCAGCCCCATAGTCCAACAATAATTTAACAATTTCCGGGTAGCCTGTGGCACAGGCGAGGTGAAGGGGTGAGCGTCCCTGATCGTCCGTATTATTCGGGGATACTCCTTTTTTTAACAAGCGAGTTAAAAGTTCGACATTATTCGTCCCAGCAGCTATTCGCATTCTCTTTTCCGTAAATTGGCCCTCATACATATCAACTCGAGACCGGTTCATCCTGCGTGCACCCCTCATTTCATTTCTCAGTTTCCTTGCCAAAACCCAATTGGTGAGGCAACGATTACTCGGCTTCAACAAGGAACTGGCGTTTTTGTCTGAAAGTAAAGGTGCATCGTAAAATTAATTACACCACATTTCATCACAACACTAACAAAATTATTCAATCTGTTTTTTCCACTATTCGTGCTATCTAAGGTCCTATCATAGAAACCGGTCACACTGCCATAGTCACAGGGAAGTCCTCAGACTCATTCAAAGTTATCCCAACCTAACATCAATAATTAACTTAAATGATTTTTTTTTTCATTTTTTTTATTGTTATTTAACGTCGCTATATTTGTACTCCTTCACGTACTAATCAACAATGGAGGTCTACGTCTACGCATTGATGCTCGTGTCAATCGGCGCGGCTGGGATTTGAACTCTGGATCTCTGAGTTACGAATCCGTCGCCTAACCAACCGAGCCATCGTAAGCCTCTCTATTAGATTATTTGTGAATGGTTCTTGGGTTACTATTAACTTAGAAAAAAATAGCACCGGTGAGAAAACATCAAACCTCACCAGCACTTAGAGTGAGACAGGAAAAACGACGAGGACGTGGCTGGTGTTGAGGTTCATAACTATCATCTGCATAAAATATATGTGAATCTATTTTGAGCTCAAAAGTAGTAAGGAATCGTGCCCTAATCAAATATGATTGTGACGAAAGATCAATAAAGAATGGAGCTATATCAACTTCTCAAGGTTTTGGAAATACTTTCAATTCCTGAACTTTGTGGACTACTCCCATAACAGCTCTAGACAGATGTGGAAAATTTCTAGAATTCTTTGGAGTATTTACAACTCTGGAAGGTATACATAAATTCCAGAAAAAATGGCATTTTTCCATATAAATTCTCAAATATGTTCGAACTGTCCATTTTTTAATGGAATACTAATTGAATATTTTATTACTGTAACTTGCGGATTGTTTTTTTCATTGCAGTAAATTCTACATGCATTTAAGCTTTCATACCTTGCAAACAGGCATTACTGCTTAGTACCCACGATTTCTCTTGAAAGTGCTGAGGTGCCTGGAAAAAAAAACAAAATTTTAATCAACTTGGGGCAATTCACGGAGAATTCGTTCAGTAATTTTTGCTGGATATCCTCCAATCTATGAGGCAAAAAAATCGACAGAAATCTATTTTGTGGTTTCAGAAATTTGCTATAAAAATGTTTCGGTTGAAAATTACTTTCTAAGATTTTCAGCTGAAGAACAATTCGGCGTGATTCTCTTCATGCGATCGAAAGTAAATAATTTTGAACTTTGAAAAATTTCAAATGCTCAAAGAAATAAACGGGACGAGAGTGTGACCCTCGACGGGTCGCATCAATAACTTCCCGAAGGTCTTTGTAAGTGTGTGTGTGTTTTGAAAATTTTGCAAATTCAGAAAAGTTCATAATCATTCCAAAATTTTACGAATTCTAACACTGAATTTTTCATTTCAAAATTTTGAAATTTATTGAGCATTCCCCAACTTCCGTTTCCTGACAGATGTAACAAATTCTGAAAATTTTTATTATTTAAATTTTCTTTCTGATTTTAAAAACTTTTGAAAATGTTTACAATTTCAAACGGCGTAGAATTTGTCAAAATTTTTTGAAGTATAAAAATCAATGAGAAAAAAATTATTCAAATCTCAAATTTGCAGATTTTTCGAATTTCCCAGAATTAAAAATTCCCAAATGTTTCAAATTAACAAAGAAAGAAAACTTGTATAGTTTCAAATTGAAATTTTTGAATTTATGATAATTAATTACCCCGTCGAATGTTCGAGCTCTCCTATACTCGTAATTGTTTGGTGGAAACTCAGAAAGAAAATGAAGAGCCAATGGAGAACTTTGGTTAACGCAAACCATAGCTGTAGAACTGCTGCTCTCGATGTTCTCCAGTATTTCCGGCTCCTTTACATCCTCAGGACTTTTCTTAACCTCTTGAACTTTGCCTCGTTTTATGGCACTAGTACTTGGCGCGGCAAAAAGTACTTGTGCCTCCGTTTGTCCACTGTCGTTGGAGTCATTTCCGGTTTCAACGCCTGAATCCACAGACGTCATGGTGACAATTGTTCAGGGTCAAAACCAGTGGAGGAAGCTCGAAAATCTGGTTCAGAAAAAAATGTATGAATGTCAGCAGGTCCAAAAGCTCTGAAAAATTCTAATTTCTAAATTTTTGAAAAATTCCGAAACCTTATAAATTTTTAAAATTTCAAAATATTCCAAATTAAAAAAAAACGAAGAAATAATGAACTCCCTTTAAAAATGTTAATTAGAAAAAAAATTGAAAATTGGGAAATTACTTTTTTTTTAAGTTCCAAAATATTTACCCTTTTTAATTCACTCATTTGAATTTGAAACGTTTGAAAATTTACATAAATTTGGGAATCGCGAAGATTTCAAAAGTTGAAAAAAGTAAATTTCAAATAAAAAAAAAATTCAATCTACAAGAAATTAGAAAGATACAAAAATCTGAAAAATGTGATAATTTCTATAATTGCGAAGAATAATTCGAAACTCCAAAATTTCAACGACTTCAAAAATTGCTAAAAAGTTCAGAGTAAAGATTAGAAATAAAAGGAAATTTCGAAAATAGAGATGAAAAATTGTAAATTTTCGAAAACCAACGAATTTTCAAAAAATGTGAAAATTTCAAAATTGAAAACAAAATCTAAATTTTTTCTAGACCTCATTTTTTTTTCAAAAAAAGAACGTTTGTCAAAAACCTAAATGATAGTTTCCAATTATTTTACGCTATCAAATTTGACCGAAGCTCAGAAATTTGCAGATTAAAAATAATTTGTACACTGGAAATTTTTGTAGAAATGTTGCCATTGAATCCAATTTGTTTATAACTCCCAAAGGAATGGCTTAAAATATTTTTGCATTTCACACAATCTGTTACAATTTTCCCCGAATTTCTCGAAATTCATAGAATGTTCGAATATTTACTGCAATGTTTAAACTTTCTTTATTGCAACTCCCGTACCGACATCCTTAATTTAAAACCGCTTATATCTATCCACACTTTAATCATTTATGTTTGAAGCTAAAAATAAGATTAAATTGAAGATTTCAAACCCAATTTTGGTTAGGAACAAAAGTGCTAGATTGAAAAAGCTCTATTATTTCGGGCAACAAATGATGTTTAATACTCGAACCCAAATTGACATTATATAGATGGAAAAAACCATTAAATAAAAATTAATACATAAGTGACAATTAGTTGCCCAAACTTTCCAATCAATACAACAATTCAATGACTTTTATGATATACCATATTTTTGCAATAAGTTTTGTTCAATTCATAATTTTGAAAAAGAAATTCGAGTGTTTTAGTATCCTCGAAAACTGAAGGTACTATTATGGAAATAAAATAATGGTACAGTAATCGACGGTACCAATAACGAGAATCAACTTTGTAATCACCTGAGACGTTTTTTTTGGAAGAAATTGAAAAAAATTGAGACTTTACATCGATAAAGTTTCTGAAAACATAACCTTTTTGTGTTTATGTGTTACTCGACTAATTTGACAGTTATGGGGCAGCCCAGAAGCTAACAGTACCATCTTTGGCTGAATGTCATTACTAGTACGCACACGCTTTTCCCGCGCTTTTTTAAATCCCGGAAAAAAGCAAATGGCAAATCGACTGGGACTAATGATTGCTCAGGAAAGTGTAAATGATGATACGATCTGTAATCTATGAGACATGATTATAACACTGATTGAATAAGTTGTGATTTCTACCTTCCTGATAAGGAAATAGTAATTTTCGTCACAAGGGCTGCAAATCCACATAGGTGGAATGATAAGGACCTACCCACCACAGCAAAGCCGTGACTATGTGTATATGCGTGCACATGGAGGTGGGTGAGGTTCGAAGGGCATGAGTGGCTTAGGGGGGGGGGGGGGTGCCGTTGCTGGGTGGTCCGATTAGGTTTTGTTCAAAAAAAAAACTGAATATAGTCGGATTTTTATAAGGATTGCCTTCGGGCTTCAGCGCCGAACTCGCCCGAACCAGCCGTTTTGCGCCTTCGCAGATGGAAACCCGAAGGCAATTCTTATAAAAATCCGACTATAGTTCTTTATCTCATGTTTTTACACATAAAAAGTTTGGAATAAAACAATTATCTCTGGTTTCGTTACATATAAACTTAATGTCGTAAAAATTGTAAATTACCGTTGCAATAAGGAGATCATAAATTTCCCGCCAAAAGCTGTTTGACAGGTGACCACACTATATCAAAATTCCCCAAACCCCCTATTTCTGTTTTACCATCGCAGTTCTCCCACTTGGGAAAACCGTCGCACTCATTTGTAATCTGCCGCTATTATCAATTCCCCCCACAATCCACTTGTTTTCGCGCCTAAATCCCGCGAAAAAGGCGGGCATTGTCTATCTTAAATCATCACTTCAGTGTTTCCAAGTGCGCGAGTGTTTTCGTAACGTGGCAAAGGAAAAATCCCATTAAAACACCATCAAGTCCCGTACCCGAAAGTCACCGCATTCCCATAATCCCCCCATTTCCCAATATTAAATCATCCTTCATAAGGTGCACATAACAACAACAATATATACACGTATATAACAATGTCGCAGCCAACAGTTACCTCATATTTTGCGACTCGCAAGCGCCAAGCATCCGAAGATTTGCGGGGTAAATCCAAGGCCCTAATTTTGGACAGAAATTTGACAAATGAGGTTAGTAAAGCACCCAAGTCCCCCACGTGTCAATCATTGAGTCCAAAACTCGTTTTCTGCGAGCAGAAATCGGAGAACCTTGTGGAAAAAATGGCCTCGGTTACCCGCAGTCTCTTCGACGGAAAAACATCATCTCCGTCGGCGCAAATGTCCAGAACACCTAGGGTTACCAGAACTAGAGCACGAGCTAGGAAAGCTTCTGAAGAGGGCCAAGTTGACATTCGCGAGTCCTTTCAGAAGATCGAGATGACCAGGAACGTGGTGTTCGAGAAGAAGGGGCTGCTGAGCCCCAGGAAAGCTGAGACTAGAAATGTTGAGGAGATTCCAGCTGCTGGGTCTGTTACACCTAAAAAGAGCCTGATGGCTAGGGTGGGAAGAACCGAGATGAGTCTCAGGGATATCAAGGACAAGATCAATAGATCCTCAAGATTGGCTGAGCTCAAGGCCTCCATTGATCGGATTAAAAAGTGTGAGGAGAAATTGGAGGGATTGAGGAGAAAGAGTGGCAATGAGCCTGGCGAACAGCTGGCTCCTGAGCAGGCATCGCCGAAAATCAGGAAGTTTGAGAGGATTGAACTTGAGGTACCTGTGAGCCCCAGGAAGGGATTTTCCCCACTTAAGACACCGACCAAGTCCATGAGGTTTGCCATTTTTCTTTCAGTCGATGTAAGATTGTTTCCCCCTCTCCATGGGGGAAAATTAAATTCTGAAGCTTCAATTTTTGGTTATTAAAGATTGAAATAGAGTTTTTTGAAAACTTTTGTGTTTGAACGTCATATCTGTGACGTCAAAAAATGATGACAGAATTTCAAGTTGTTATCTGTTTTTCAATGGTGCTTATGGCGAAATAATACTTTTTAGGAAATACACTAGATATTGATATTGATTTTTTTTTATCGGAAGTTCGTTTGAATAAAACTTTTACAGAAATTGAAATGATGCAAAAATAGTGATAAATGAATGAATAAATAAAGACATTTGGAAAATAAATCTTGACGTATTTTAGCTGAGAAATGGCCAATTATGGCATGCTCATTCAGGAATCATTAGTCGTTCTCCCCAGCGTTTCATTGGACATTGTAAATTAGTGTCAATTACGAATGAACTAAATTATCAGCGGTGAATTCACGTGATTTAAAATTTAGACTTTGCTATATATTGGTCATATGGAATAATAAAATTGCGATAAATTGGAGGAATTAACAGAGCGATTTGTCCATCTTCATTAGTTAGTTACTTCGGTGTAGTTGTTCAGAAATTTGTTACTTGACCTGTCCCCGACCGCTTATTTCATCGCTGCTGATTTGTCAGTTTTCGAGGGCAATTTAGAAAAAGTCAAATTTTTCTGTTTGTTTTTATAAAGATTATGAAATTGCTTACTATTGCTCAATTTTAAAAAATTATGGAAAACTTGTGAATTATAATTTTTTCTGTAATTTTCATAGCGATAAAATGATGTATTTCCATTTTTTTGTTAAAACTTTGTGTGTTCGAAAGTTTTAGAATTTCCGACATTTGTACATTGCTTTATGCATTTTATAATTTCTCATATCATCTTATATATTTTTCACGCGGTTCACCGGTAAAACACAGACCCTTATAGAGCGACCACTTGAGGGCTCTCAAAAAATAGGGAGCCTGCATATTTTTTTACCCTCTTTTACCGTTGTGTGGTTTAAACAATATATGTGAACATGAAAGTTAAAGAAAAAAATTATTAAGGTGTTACTGGTAATGAAAATTCGCAACATCAGTAGCCCATCTCATATGGTTACTGAAGGTATATATCAAATGCGGTACCTTTCAAGTACATAAGATTAAAAACGATGTCAACCATTTCTTTTTCTTTTACCGTTTATTCTTAATATCAGTGAGTAACAGAAGAGAAAAAAATAGGCAGTGAAAAATTATGCCGCTTCGCTCTAAAGTATTCCATAAAAACAACAAAAAAACTGTGACTTGACTCACGAACTCACTTGAGCAGGAGTAATCTCCCAAATCCCCATCACCAAAAAATAACAATAAATAATTTCCATTCTGAAATTCCAGGTATGAATCAAAATTCATTCCTGGGGTAAGTCCACAGAGGCGCCTTTTGTTCGAGCCCAAGGAGAAGACTCCAAGTCCAGTAAAATCGAGTCCTACGAAGGCACCAGCTTACCAGCGCTACCAATCCCTCGTGGACTCAGCTGTACCTGCTTTGGCTCTGCCCTTTGATTATCGCTTCCTGGGTGAGGTCTTCAGGTGCATCGATACAGTATCTGCAATGCTCTTCAATCGCAAGGAAACTATAACCTTTGCAAAGCTCAAGCCTGCTGTTCAGGAACTACTGCGAAGGAACTTTACCCTTGAGCATTTGGCGCAGGTTCAGACTGTATTCCCTGAGGGATTCGAACTCAAGCAGGAGAAGACGCGAGCGTTTGATGGAAAGGGGGCGAAGTACGAGTTGGTTTTGACCCCGAATGTTGAGATGACAGGGGGCAGAAACACCCCAGATGGTGAAGATGTGGTGAAAAGAGCTGAAAGAGTAAGCATGGCACCTGCCGTTCTTTTGGACAGAAGGAGAAAATTCTACAACGCACTGTTGGGTATGTTGGGTATCAATATTTTTATGCCTGTTTGGCATCATGTTGCCAGTATTTCAAAACGTGGGGTGTGTGTGGGTGTGTGCTTGAAAAGAATGATTCGAGTTCCAACAAACTTTTGACGTTAATATCAGGGCATACTTTCTCCTATAAATTGATGATTCAGTAATTGACTTTTTATGTTTTTTTTTTGATACTGAAACTGATTGAAGATATCCAAATTTTACACATTTTCGGTGAGTGTTGGAATTTCCTACAGAAAACGGTCTTATCAAAATTCCCCTATCTTCCATAGATTCCGAGATACCTACGAAACTGACGGCCTATTAAAAGTTAATGGTGTGGTAATTTTCCCTATCAGTTTTAATTTAATTGAAACTTATTGATCTGGGTAATCCGATAAACAAAAAAAGATTTTCATTGAAAATGATTCGTGTTAAATTGAAAAGCGAATTCGCAGGAGTTTAAATAGTTTGCAGAACATTTTACCATATTTGTCGTATGAATTGCATTCATAATGTCATTTTTACACTTTGATTCGTATCTCGTAATGTATGGAGGATATCGAATTTAGTTAATTGCATTTGTTGTAGGTATTGAACTTTACAATAACATGAGTCATTACAAAAATGTCCTTATCTCTCTTAGAATACGCACCACAACCCGAAAACCATCGGAAGACCTGATATTTCAAGATTTCCGATGCTTTAAGCTCATTTTAAACAAAATATGTGTGTGTGTGTGCTCATTCATGGTGCAATTGAAACGCCTTTGAATGGGAAACGATTGTCGTTGAACCAAAATGATACATTGGAAAGTTTTTTGTGTGACCTCATGGGCCACACACCCAACTCATTTTTTTTGTTTTTCGCTCATAATCATTTCTACATTTTAGATCGCGTGAAGGTTGAGCATGAAAAATTCCTCCTGAACTTGGAGAAACCTCTCATTATTCCAAGGGACAAAATCACCCGCTGGCATCCAGAGTTTGACGTTGAAAGCTGTCTTCCAATTGCCAAAGCGGAATTACCACAGCCACCAAATGTTGAAAAGGCAACATCGGCTCATGATGTCCTTGGTTTGTTATTTTTATTATTTTAGCGATTTGTGATGATCTGACCCATAATTTTGTTTTTTTCAATTTGAATATTTGAAGTTTCGCAAATTTTCGAAAAATGAGATGTTTTTTTAGATTTCCGAATTTTCTGAAATTTCTTCAGTGTTCAATGTGCCGTAAATCATGAATTCGTTGAGAATTTCTGCAATTTACATTTTTCTTCATTCTCGACAATCTATCGATATTATTTTTTTTAAGTTTCAATCGAGTTGTGTACCTCGGTATTTCAAAATTGATAAAAAACCTCATCAAAATTCTCTTATCGCTCCTAGAATGGAAAATGTCCCATTCGATAAAATTTGATGATCATCAATATTTCTTGGGATATATCTTTGAAACTAAAAGAATAAATCAAAATGTTGGTTTTGCTCCCAGATTGAACAATGTATCACAGAAATGAGAATTTGATAATTTTTTTTTATCTTTGAATGGATTTGAATTCCATAGAATGCTTGAAATATTCCAATTACTGGCAATTTTTTAAACTCATCTGAATTTTCAAAACTTTTATGAAATGGTCTAAATTATTGAGATCTGTGCAAGGTTCCAAATGTTTGGAGTCTGAATGAGAATTTCGAGATTGGCTGAAGAACTCGTTGAAAGTTTCAAAAGTTAAGGAATTGAAAAGTTTAAATCTTTGAAAATTTAAAAATTAAAAAAAACTTAGAAAAGTTTGAAAATTTCAGAAAATTTAATCAATTCATTTTGAAAATTTCAGAAATGATATGAAAAAATGACTACTCAGAAGTTGTTTTTAAATGTTAATAACTTTAGAAAATTTCACAACTTCGAAAAACTTTAATGATTTGAAAGATTGAAAAAGATTTTCAGAATTGAAAAATGTTACCAATTTCAAAAATTTCAAAATTTCACAACGTTTAAAAATTTAAGAAATTTAAAAAATTGCGATATTTTTTGTAGATTGAACGATATGCATTAAGAACTGAAGCAAAAAAGAGTTACACAATGATGAATTATTTAATGACCAATTTGTAACGCTTGACATAATTAACCGGCATTGAGGTGACCGGGAAACACGAAAACCCTGAATTATTCCATAATCGCGTATCGATGAAGGTAATTGCACAATTTACATGTGCGAACGTCTGCAAAAAGGAAATTCGTTGACTGATCAAACAACGTCACGTCATTGTTTGACAACCGAATTACTTTATCGCATCCTCGAAATTGTTCAGCGAATAATATAACGTCGTATTTGATGCAATTTTCATTTAACTTGAGTGTTATTCGGTCGTTGAGGGAAAGAATATTGTGGTATAAATGTTGCTTCTGGAAAATGGGTTTAACGTTTCACTGAGCACTTGTCAAACCATCAGGCGGATAAGTATGTGTTCTTCCAATTGTGGTAACATGGGGGGGGGGGGGGGGGGTGCATAAATGTTTTGAGGCGATGATGATAATCCGTAATTATTCGTTTCATTGGTTAAAAAAATGTTTTCAAGGTTTTTTTTCTGGAACAAAGGGTACAGGGGCAAATAGCAAATATAGATCAAATGGGAATTATCATTTTCTATTCGGTCTTGGAAATTTTTACTGCATCCATTTTTTTTTTCACAATTTTGAATACTAAAAAAAAGAGATTGAAAATATTAAGTTGTATTACCTTCAATTTTCAAAATTATTCAATTAGAACAAAAAAATGGACTGAGGAATATGATCTCAAATTTTAAAATGGTGAATTTTTGCCTTTTTCGAATTTTGAAAGTGAGGTAATTTTTTAAATTGCAGCGCAACAGTTGGACACGTATGTGTTATTGCAATTGTGATAACATCGGGGGAGGGGGTATTCAAATATTTTGAGGTGGCAATTATAGTCATCAATTATTCGCTTCACTGGTTATCTTTTTTTTTAATGTTTGAAACGCATCTTCTTTTTAATTGGGGAATTTTTTTGACAGTTGCAATTTTTGAAGTTCTCCAAATTAATAAAAATTTTTAATTTATTTTAATTTGCTAAAGTGTGAAGTAGAAAAAAAGAAGGAACTCGAAAAGAAATAATCTCTAATTTCAAATTGGTTGACTGTTTTACAATGATAAATGTTTATTTCATTTTTTGTTTTCTAATGTTTTTTTTATCCCTATTTTGAATTTCCAATAATTGCGATTTTTTTGAAATGCTGTGAGGTTTCAGAATCTTGAAATTCCATAATTTTCCGGAAACTTCTGATGTTTAAGGATACGAAATTCTGATTTTTAAGAAATGCTCATGTCTATACAGAAAAAAAAACATTGATATCAAATTTCGTATGGGCAGTTTCAAAGCGGGCTAACTTTCTAGATTGCCTGAAATTTTCAAAAAAAAGCAGACTAATTTTCAACCGAATTCCTGTAGACCCAATTGTTTCATAATTTTCAATTTTTTCAAATTTAGAGACATTTTTGAGATTGTTTGTCCAGGTTTAAACAATCCAATTCATTTCTTGATGCATGCCTTTTTTCTTCTTTTAGAAAAAGCCAAGAGTTTGTTCAATTGTAATACCAGGATGGAGAAGGCCCTCCAGCGATTGGCAGAGTCGAAGATGGCGTCGAGCAGCGGAGAATCATCAGGAGAAACCGAATCAGAGATGATTCCTTCTAAAAATTTGGATATCAGTGGAGTGGACACACCACCAGCAACTCCGCAAACCCAAAGAAAAGCGCCTGTTAATCCAGCGTTGAAGGGAATTCCCTTGGCACTTCTTGAAAAGGTGAAATTTTTTAGCATTACAATTTCTAAAATTTCAAAATTTTCAAATGATCAAAAACTTAAAAAAAAAAATGAAAAACTGCAAAAGATTATAAAAATTGACTAACCAGTTTTTTGAAGAACTATTACATGGTTCAAAATGTTCACAAAATAGGAAAATTTAAAAATTAAAAAAAATCTTAAACATTAGAAAGAACTTAATACGTGAAAATTTTAAAAATTTAACATGAAAAAAATCCGATAGTCCAATTATTGAGCTTCGTAGAGTGGGTTGTAAAAAAAGTAGAAATGTCCATGAAATTAGGATTACGGAATATTTTCAAATATTTAATTTTCAAATTTGTCTCACCTCAGGTTCGCGCAAAACAAGCGGCGAAAGCATTGGAGGCGATGACGAGGACCCCAGACGCGGACAGAGAGGCGACTTTATACGCTCGGCTACCTGAGCTATCGAAAATTCTTCGCAACATTTTTGTTGCCGAGAAAAAGGGTGTACTAGCTCTCGAGTTCGTCATTCTCAAGCTGGACAACTCCTACAGGACGAAACTCACACCTGGGGAACTCGAAGAGCTTATCAAACTTATGTGCAAGCTACTGCCCACGTGGGCCAGTCTCCACAACGTCCGCAAAACAAATTATCTGAAAATTTCCCGGGACGTTGACATTGCCAAGGTCGTGAAACGCTTTGAAACTATGGCCAATGATAAAGTGAAGGGCTGATGCCATTTGTGGGGCAACTTAGATTAATTCAAGGCGCAACAACCATATTCTCAAACCTTAGTTTACTTATTACAGTATTCCTGAATCAGGAATTTTGGCAGTTTTAAATTTTTCATCTTTCAAGATTTATGAAGTGTTTGAAATTCTTGAAAAATGGCAATTTTTGAAGATTTAACTCTTCTCTAATTTTGGAGATTTTTAAAATTTTGAAAGTTAAAATTTTTGAAATTTCTGAAAATTTTCAAATTTTTGGAAATTTGAAATTTTTGAGATTTTTAAAATTTTTGCAATTTGCGATATTTGAAATCTTTGAAGTTTTAAAATTTCAGAAACTTTCAAATTTGAGGAAATTTTACATCCTCTAACATTAGTGAAATTTGGACAATATTGTTTTTTTTTTGTGAATTTTGGGAAGTTTTCGAATCCTTATCAATTTTTAACTCTTTCAAAATCGAGCTTTCGAATCTCTTAAATTCTTGAAAATCTTGAAAATTCGGAATTAAAAAATTAACATTTCGAAAATATGAAATTCCCGTTTTTTTGGGAATTGTGCATTTTTCGAAATGTTTTTAATAATGCGAAGTTCGAAATGTTTTCCAAATTTTCGAAATTCTCGAGGTTTATGGAAGTTCTGAAAGCAAAAAAAAATCAATCATTCTATAGGTTTAGAAATTATGGTAAATTTTGTACTTTTTAAAATGTTCAAAAACTTTGAAAGTGTCTTTTCAAGTTTTCGGAACGTGTTCAAATTTCCCTGAATGATCGATATTACGGACGATTTCGAATTTATTCGAAGTCAATACTTTCGAAATGTAAGCAAGTGTTGTAAATTAGAATTTTGTAAATAAATTCCCTAAGAAATGTGAAATCTTAAGTTTACAAAATTTGGAGTTTATTTAAATCTTCGAAATTTGTGGCAATCAAAGTTACTAAAAACTCAATTTTTTACAATTCCAAATTTGGAGTAACTTTTACAATATTCAAAACTTAATAGTTTGGAAAAAGGTGCGTGTTCAGGAATCCTGAAAATTCATCATTTTTTGAAATACGTTTCTTAAAAATTACAAAAAAATCGGTATTTTGGCTTATTCTTAAAAAAAAAAAACAAATTTTGATTTTCCCACTTTTTAAAATTTTTCAAGTCTTTGTTGAGGATTCTTCTAAAATTTTACTTTCTTTTTCCGAAAAATGGGAAATTTTTAATTATTCATTTTCGCCAAATCTTTGTTTCTTCTTCATTTCATCAGGTCGAAATTTTCTCGATTTGTGAAGATTATTAACAATAATTTTCAATCGAAAATTGAAGGAAATTCCTCGACCAGCGTTTCGTGACTCCCTGAGGAAATATTGAATTACCCTTTCTCTACACTCCGGTTATAGTTCAATTGATGTATTTTTAAAGGAGTTTGGTCACTCTTTTGAGCTAGCAGATGGAATTGATTGGAGGTATAATTTTTGAATATTTGTATGAGACAATAAACTTTTTCAGTGCATTTACTTCATGAAGTTTCATTTTTTCTGCTCTAATGTTCTCGAATTTTGATTTGAAAATCAGGGAATTGCAAAAAATGTGACATTTGTCGAGCACTCAAGATTTTCAAATTGTTGAGACCTTCCAGCTTTTACAAAATTCCAAAATTTCCAAATTTCAGAATGTCAAAAAGTTCAAAAAGTTCTGACATTCCAAAGTTTTGAATTTTCGTGGTTTCCCAATCTCAATTTTCTAAGTTCAGATTTAAAATTCTGGAATTCCTGATATTTTTAAAATCATTCACATTCTTTTATAATAACTTTTCACAAAGTTTTCAATATTTGCAATTTTTTCATATTTTTTAGAATCTCAAATGACAACTATACATACTTTCAAGATTTTTTAATTAAAAGAAAACATCATTCCGAAGGGATGCGCAAAACTATTCATTGATTTTTCCCTCTGAATTATTAAATATTTCTCAGTAAAACTCATTTAAATTTTTTTTAAGTTCCAAATTTCTAATAAAACTGAAATCACGGAAAACAATTTTCAAATCTTTTGAATTTGTTCGTGCGCATCTGCTCTGCGCATGCGTGTCAGTCTTCTGTGGCTGCGATGAGGAGTTCATTTTTCAAACCAAGATTAATTTGCACATAGATACTAATCAACGCGGTGTCATTAGCAATTATATATCGCAATAATGTTCATAACAGCTATATTACATGCAAAACCAAAGAGCAAGTGAGTTATTCATTATTTGATACTTAAAATTTTTTTTTGCATGTACGCTATGCTTTGAGGTTAATATTATATTTACATCTTCATTCGCTGTTAACTCATTAAACAATTGAAAACAATTAGAAGATATTAAAAAAAGTCCGTGCAACAATTTCATTTTTATTGAAAACAAAGTGTTCTGCAAATCTTGAACTTAATTTGATTAATGTTACAAATTTGATATTGTACATTTCTCCTTCGCAATTTTAATAATTTGTGAACGATAGATAATTTACCAGCTGCGGTATTATTTTTTATTTATTTATTCATCACATATATACCTCTTTACATTTTGCTCCCAAATCCCTACAAAATTAGAAATACATTTTAATGAAGTGATTGCATGGACCACAGTCGTCAGTTAAGTTATACAGTCATACACATCAGGTTTAGTTTAGTCCATCAGCTACGGTATTAATTTCATTAATTAAATTACAATTAATAATTCAAAAAAATATTCAATCTGGGGTTCCATTAATATTGCTAGTAACATAAATTGCGAAGCCTGTTTGCCAGTTGTCGCTTGACGTCTCTTCTCATTGAATATCTCTCAATCTAAAATTCAAACTTATAGATCTGACTTACTACTCTACAAAAAGGCACTCCTGAGGGTACCTCTATGTTCAGTTGATCACGAAATAACACACATGAAACCAATGACAAGCCAAGAGACTTTGTTTTCTGAGCAACTAGGCACATTCGTACATCTTTTTCCCTATGATAATTCCCCTAGGGATTTCGTACTCCTCTCGGGAATCAAGATATGATTTATATTCATTGGTAACTCAAGTGGCTTCTCTTTACATATCTATATTTGTCGCTTTTTAAAATATTTTTCATACTTGTTCTTAACATTTGTCACTATGATGGACGAAATTATTTTTTCCCAAGATATCTGACATTAAAAAAAGTCTATACAACCGGGGCCTTTTATTGCTGCGATACTGAATTGTTATTAATGTTGCTTGTATTTTTCATAGGTTCGTTTTGGTCCTCTGTGAGAGTATGGTGAGCGGACACAGAGTTAATGTTATACGTGAAAGACTAGGAGAAAAAATGGAGTTCATGCAGTTTGATCCATACGGTATGATCGATTGAAGGAGAAAATAATTAGATCCTCATGTGCCATTCAGTTTCAATTAATTTCCATTTCAATTAAAAGACAAAAATAAGGAGCGTTCAATGTGTCATTCAATTTGATTTTTCGATTTCATTTAATGGAGTTTTCTATTTTCGAAAATTTGTTATCCATCACATTCAAAAAAACTACACGGATTTTCAAATGAGTTAATTCTTTTTTAATTTGTGAAGTTTCAAATGCTTTTAAAATTCTCAAATCTTTTGAATTTGGGCAAACTTAAATCTTTGCAGGAGCCCTAAGAGATCTTACGTATTTGATTTTTTTTTTAATTAAAAACTTTGAAATTTGTAAAAATGTGAAAATTTTAAGCTTGGAATGAAACGGGTAGTGCAGAAAAATCTGGAAAACTTCCAACAAATACAGCGTTACTCACAATAACTGATTTGATTTTTATAGTGCAAACTGCGGCGTATTACAAAGAAACAAAGAAGCTCCGCAGCCTTAAGAATTGGAAAGGAGAAAACGTATACATAAATGGTGTCAATACAAGACAGGTGGGGGACACATTTAAGAGGATGCAGTAAAAATGTACAATTCGTTGAATAAAAAATAAATTAAAAATGGAAAGCACAATTACTAATCCATCTCAGAAATGTAATTTATCATGTTTCACTTTTACGTGATTAAAATAAACCACGTATTACCAAATAAATAAAGTAACAGATTTTTATGGACGGTCTTAAGAAACTGATGCACCAATCAACACTTATCAAGTTTGAGAATTCTGCAATTGAGAAGTATTGTCGAGCAAAACAGAGAAAAATCTGTCTGACTCTAATTACTGACAAAATGGCATATTTTTTTTCTTTTCATGCATAAAGAATGGACGATGACCATGAGGTGTGTGATTGGTTGGAGCCCCACCACGTAGCCCCGATTTGTACTTTATACCTGAGACTATTGTTATTTCAATATTTTTTTTAAAATCAATTAGCTCCTCATCGAGTGGTTTTATTACGCTTAGTCAATTTGTTTAGAAGTTCACAAATTTGACTTCTTTAGGATGTTTTACACATTTTACAAATTTATAAGTTCACAAATTACAAGTTCACAAATTACAAGTTCAAAAATTTACAAATTTTGAAAATATATACTTTGTCAAAATTCCCAAAACTAATTACTGTTCTAAAATTTACAGATTTTGAAAATATTTCCTTTTCCAAAATTGTCGAATTTTGAAATTATTAACTTTTATAAAATTTCCATATTTCCAATGTTTGGTCCCGATCCTCATGAATACACTGCTGCACCCCACTAGTTTTTCATATATTCAAAACGATGCGAACAATATCATACTGATTACAGAACTTTCTGTTGCCCGCTCAGAGCAGTAACTTCACAACACCACAAATCTATCTATAGCCAGTAAAGTTTAACCTACGAAATTTATTTACACAACCATTTTCATCCAAAATGAAGAAATATCGTCCTGCAACCTCGTCTCTAGTTCCATTTTATAAATAACACTACTTTCGATCTTTACCAAGATTTACCGCCCGGAAAATTTCGATGGAAAATTGCGGCGGGAGGGGGGTGGTATCTGACCTTTTGATGGGGACGGTCACATTTTATATTCATAAAAAATACATTGTTAATCGTCCTTTCGTTTGAGTAATTTCTTCCGAGGTTGAAGCGGTATTTGAGCAAGAATGGAAAAAAGTCCACCCCCTCCCGACAGTTTCCAAAGGGCTCGGCATGGGGGGGAGTTCAACCGACTGTGTAATTTCAAGTTTCGCCCTCGTTCCTGCGGGTAAGATAACGAAACCAAAAGTAACGCGATGCGACGAGTTCCTGTGATCTTTCACCGAGAAAACCACTCGAGAAAACGTTTTCGAAGTTTCTGAGGATGTCTTTGGGACACTTGCGACATCATTGTAGTCCTATCCCTTTTAGATTGAGTTTGGTTTCATTGAGCCACCACTCGACAATCTGGAATTACATTGCAACCCTCACAGTCGGGTTGATAGAGGTAACAGTCCATTCCAGGTGGACAATAATGATTGTAGCAGGGATTCTCCTCGATACCACAAGGTCCATGAGCTGCAATAAAAATATGGATTACTGCTTCAAAATTTCAATTTAAAGTTTCAATTAGACTTTTCATAGTATTTATTCATTTATTGATTTATTCGATAAGCCAAATAGCCTGAACAAGTCAATAACATGACACACACACACACTTTTTTAGTTATTTATAATAGAAGATATTACTTAACTCAATAAAACTATCACTTACTGCTGATACAGGCGTTACGACGACAGCAACCTCCACAACAGGCTGCATGGTCCAGGCACTATCAAACAATCCAAATTTTCTTCATTGGGATTAACAAAGAAAATAATGAAGCATTCATTCAACCCGTCAGTTATTGCGCTCTTTAGACGCGCATTGCGAGCATTTTTCAAATTTTGTCTTAGGATTATATATCGAAATGTGGAAGAGATATCGCGATCTCATGGTTCATTTGTTGCAGATGAAAAAGAAGCGGCGGAAATTTGAAAATAGCTTTTAAAAATGGGAAAAATAATGTTTTATCTCACGTAATGTCCCGGATATCTGCAATCTTGCGCATGCGACAGCTTTGCACAAATGATGATCAACAAAAATCCCAAAAGCTGCATTTTCCATGTGCAGAAACTACGAATTGAGATGGTGAATGGTTCTGCAATTCTCACAGACTGAAGTCAGACTGCGGATACAATTTTAGTCGATTAATCGTCTATTAAACGACATGCCAGTTGCGAAGGTCGGTGTTTTTATCATTCGCCGACCTTGAATTATGACAATCATGAAATATTGCGATAATAGCAATTACGGTGGTTGCGTTAATAGATGACAAGGTGAATGGGATGTCCCACTTTTACCTGGAGCTGCTAATATGAATTTTTCATATTACTGGTTTTGCTCTTTGCTCGAGGACAAAAGGATCGTCCTAGTCCATTTTGGATTTCATCTTTTTGTGTGATAAATTATGTTGTGAGTGGTGTTGCGATATGAGACGAGGCGAGAATTTCAACTCTCTCGTTTTGTAAATTATAAAACTCATTGATATTTCGTCTCGTCTCGAGGCTCGAGAATGCAATCCAATCTCGTATTGTCTCGTCTTGTCTCAATTTTTTCCATTTTTTAAGTGCTGTATCAGAACGACTCTCTTCAAAGGCTGATTTATTAATGCGAGAACACAGGGACTGATTGAGTGATATCCATGATGAAATACTTCTGTGCCTTCATTCTTGGTTCCCCCGTGCAGGTACATAGTAAAAAGGAGAGACGAAAGAAACTATCGATATATATTGAAATTATCGAAAACCGTAAGATCGAAACCGACGCGACACCAGTCAGTGCGGCGGAAAGAGAAAATGCGTGGGCGTAACATAAACTTGCCCAGTTATAGTTGTCTCTTCCTCTCACGGAAACTGTGAGATTAGATCGCTATAAGTTTTGACCGCCGTTGGCTGATCGAACCCGGATCGTTGGCATACGAGTCTACCACTCTCACTGCACGGCCACTAATGTCAGTGTGCCCGCAATACAGTCATTATGTTCAAAAAAATTGACATCTTAATTCAGATGTTTATTTTTACCGTTGTATTTTGGTCTAAATTTTTGGTTATAATGCGTCACTATTTGAAATATTTTTCCAGTGTGGGGATAATTGCTCTTGCGGAACAGGTTTTCGAAACGCTTTTGGTCCATGGTGGTGAAGATGCACTGGATTACGGATTTGGTAAATCGTATAAGTGGCGAAGTTTTGAAAAAGGTTTTCAGGAAGCGGAACACATGCGCAGGCCGGTTTGTCTCGTGATCCATAAAACTACGTGTCCAGCCTGTATGAAGTTGAAGGAAAAGTTTACTAAATCGATTAAATTGAGCGATATAAGTCGACAGTGAGTTCCATTTTTACTCTGATGGTGTCAACAGCAAATACATTTTTGGTAGTGTTTTTTGTCATAAGGCCTGCAAAGCTTTTGATTTTACGTCTCGGGGCTAGAACATTGTTTTCCGCACCGGTGTACGCGTAAAGTAAGATTTGCACCCGCAAAACGGGAAAGATATATTACTTTGTGTGATCACAAGAAAAACTTTGAAACTTGTAATTTCTCGACGTGGCGGGGGGGGGGGGGGAGTGATGAAGGTGGCGGAGTGAAAAAACACACATACTTAGTTTACTTGTTAAAAATTGTGTAGAAAGCTCATGAATACCCTGAAACATGAAGATTTAATCAAAAATGGATTTGTCATTTTCTATCAGAAAGTTGAAAAACTAGATTGACTTGAAATGTTGAGAAATTACGAGATATTGCCTCCCCTCTAAGCGAATTTTTTTTGCCCCATAGTTTTGTGATGATCAATATTGAGAATGATTCTGAGGATGTGAAACCTGAGAAGTTTGCCCCCGATGGGAGTTACGTGCCCCGTATTCTCTTCTTTAGTTCCACTGGTGAATTCATTCGGAACGCATACAATCGTCATGTAGACGCTAACCCCGAGCACCGTTATTTCTACAGTTCTCCAATGCAAATAGTACAAGTCATGCAACAAGTGCTAGACCATTCAGGGAGAGCCTGGTAGAGGATTAGAAGCGTGCCGAGGTTGCGCCGACGTTCGCCCGACAGTCCGTCAATGTTAGTCCAAGGTTGGCCAATCGGTTTTTGCGTAATAGTGGAGACCGGGGAAAATCGAGTAAAGCATTTGTTGAATATGGGGCGAACACTGGCGTAATGTCGGCTGCCAACATTAAGGGAAGACCAGAAATGAAGTCTGATCAGGATGGCAGTAGCGGATGATGGATTCCGCCAGAAATTGTTCCAGCCGCCGATTGCTATGGTCTCATCGAATACTGGCGCAACCTCGGCGTAATGGACGTTGCCGACACTCGCTCCGAACTGGGGAAAAATCTCTTTGGGAACATTATCGAGGATCAGAGGTTAGTACTAAGCCACCAATACAAATTGGAAGGTCATTGCCAGATATCGGTGCAATCTTGTTACAATGTTGGCAGCCAATATTGCTTCGAGAGCACCCTCGGTGCAATGTCGGCTGCCTATAATTCACCAAGATCAAAACTTTCCAGAAGCTCATGGATTGGAATTAATCAGCAGGAGTTGTTGAACATCCATCGACCATCTGGAATTGTCGGCTCAATGTTGTCATGGTCTTCGGAACCGACGGTGACTGAGAATGAATGCTTCTGCAAGACCGTGGCTGAAATTCAAACCACATCGCACTTTATACTTAAATTTAAACGTCGTTGTCGACTGCTGGCGCAGTCTACGTCAAACGTCGGCGGCCAACATTGGACCAATTTTGTCAAATATTATTTCAGCAATTTCCCAAATCGGATAGTCCTGCACTTTCAACATTTCTACGAGGTCGGTGAAGAATCAGAAGAGCACCTCAGCGATGAAACTGCAAAAGAACGCCCAGAAAAATTGTTAAGATAATAGATTTGAGTTTGAGACTCTTTTAAAGGGAGTGAAAAGCCCGAGGTCCAAGGGTGAGGGCCTTCTTCACTCAACCCTTATTCAACTTGGACGTTTAACCGTGCACCCCCCTCCCCACCTTTTGCTTTAGTAAAGCGAGTCTCTTTGATCCCGCGCAAGGAACACAAAGTTGTATTATTTCCACCGTGGCCCTTTCCACGCTTACAAACGACTGCGCCGGAGAATCGCGGAGGCGTAAAACTCTCTCTCTCCTCTGCTCTCTGCTCACCCACTGTCTTACTGTCTTTGCTATAATATAGACTACGGCAACGCTACTGCCCACCCAAAGAGTTAATCCAAGATTCTCCGTATTGGGATAAGCATGAATTTCCGGTTTCTTGATATTGGGATGCACATCCAAACGTTTGTGATCGCGCGTATAGCAAATTGCCGCACGTGTATTTTTCAATTTCAGAGAAACGAAAATTCCAGATTTACATCTCAATGCCTCCTGGATATTATTGGAAATATTGAGCGATGGAATTTAGGAGTAGTTAGAGCCTAGACCGATCGAAATTTCTTCGGTTTCATTTTACCGATGTCATTGACAAAATCATACATTGGTACAAAATCACACTTGCGCAATGATTTTTTAACGCTCTTTCCTTCAGCATTGGACATTTTCAAGCCTCTTTATTTACTGCTGTCTTCATTCGGTCGGAATCTCATGGACCAGTTGCGCGCGCAGTCTGAAACCGGCAGATGGCGCCACATGGCGGTTCACCATCTACGTCACGAGTGTTCTTTCAACAGTGGGAAAAGGCATTTGACGGAAAATTCATAACCATTGAGTGGGACGTTTGCAAATTTGGTGTTTGTGAGAACACGGGGCATGAAAAAATTATACCACACAACAGTCAATGTTTCACGTGCATGTGTGTGAGCGTCGGCAAATTTGTACAAGCACTTCAACATAGCGAAGTTCCTCAATTTTGTGGAAAAAGCGAAAATAAAAATTTCTTGGAGGTTAAAGAAAATTGGGCACTATGGATTCCACAATTAAAAAATGACACATATAATTAAAAATATGGTACCAAAAATTGCGCATCAAAGATTTTGGATACCCGAGTTTCGGGATTTTTAATAGAGAAATTTTAAATCCAAAAACCTTTTGGAATTTTTCAAAAAAATTTTGAAAGTTCGAAATCTCTAGAATTCTCAGTCGTTTGACTAATAAAAGTGTTAAATTTTATCTGATTTTCCAGATTGTTCCATCTTTGAAAAGTTTTCGAAACCAATAACGCGGTTGAATTGCGCCTTAGCAGTTTATGAACTGAAATTTAACAAAAATCACAGGTAATCAGAGTTATTTCTGAGGAGAATAAATGGCCTCTAGTTTTATTTTCACATTTTCTCCCCCTCTGGAATAAATAAACAAAAAAGGGTTTATGAAGAAGTTGAACTCATTTCACAGTTTCTTCGGTCTCAAGTGGTCCGACGGTTGGTACTTTGCTTATTACAGTGTGTACTGTGGTAAATGAGCACAAACTGCTTCATGGTTTTTATTATTTTCATTATTCCCGGAGCGGGTTTTCATATTTGCAAAGTGGCCGCTCGCTAATTAACTACGTTATACTTTCAGGGCTTTTTCCCTTCTTTCATTTTTTCTTTTTGCATTACAATTTCCTGCATTTTCCGGAACCTGCGATGCGCATACAGTGTTTCATTGTAACCGAAATATTGTCTCAGAATAAGTTGTTTGTGCAACAATGTTTTAAGATTTTTCAGATTTCGAAAGGCCCGTATCTGTGTTCATATCTGTATGTGTGTGTGTGTGGGTGTGTGTGTGTCCACTACGTTAAATTGAGTTTTGCAACAGTTGGAATATCTTGTCACACAAATTTCGAGTGATTTTTTTTTTATTCAAAACGTTCCAGGTCCCAAATTAAGTTTATATTTTTTTCTGTATATGGGTTAGATGTTATAAGCACTCTTTACCATACACTATGTATTTCGCATGTGTGCATATGCTCAGTGTATTTACTCAACTCGGTCGCGTGGTTAAAACGTGTCGACTATTTTCCCTTGTGTATGTTATTTTTTTGTCCGCTTTCACAATGACGATGGTAATGCTTCATGAGTGCGGTAATTTAACATGCTTTATGTGTCTTATGGGGTTTGCTAAAATATTGAAGTCATATGGCACACCAAGAAATTAGCAACTGAGCTTCTTGGGAAATAATGTCATAATTTTTTTTCAAAAATTGAGTCTCAAATCAGAAATGTCATAGTCTCTTTACAAAAGCTTTGTTAATTTATTTTTCGTTCTTCGTTCTGAAATTTCACGTTCTTCAATCACAAAAATACCATGAATTTACCCAAAAAACTACAATAAATTGTTCGGGGCCAAATTCCTCTCCCTCCCCCCCCCCCCTCCCTCTCCAGGTCCACCAAATGACTCTTCAGCTGCTCAATATTCTTGGAAATATCTGTGGCGACGCAGAAGAATGCTGGAGAGCGTGAAAACCGGGAGGGTTGGGACTGCAGAGGGTTGAAAATGGATAAAAAGTGGTTGCTCCCCCCCCCCTCCTAGCATGGGGAACATAGGTATCTCAGTGCGGACTCCTCCCCCCACCCCCTCCCCTCTTGCCACTCTTTTAAAACCAACGCCACCAAAAGGTACTTGAAATAAATTGAAAATGGCTGGCTTCGCCCAGCTGCCTCAGATAAGTGATACCCCGGTTTTCCTCACCCCCTCACACCACCCCCCAGCATCGCCTCGATCATATCAGGGTGAATTTCTTCATTGTTGAGTGATAATTAAAGGTATAAGTTTGTTACAAAATCACTGATCAATCAGAGGTCACCATTTTTTTGCCGCGTCCGAATTTTTGTAATGGGTTTCCCTCGTGGAAATAACATATATGCGAAGATATATCCGAGATATATGCGACTCATATTGGATATATTCCGGCCAAAAATGTAGTATGCGGAGTATATGCCGGATATATGTACTTTTGTATCTGCGGATATACCCCAAATATATCTGATGCTATATGTGGCGTATATTACGATTATAACTATGATATAAGAGGAATATATCCAGCAATTGATATTGGAAAATAATTTGAGGGAAACAGTTCCCAATATATGTTCCAACACCCCCAGACAGACAGAGTCAGACAGACAGAGTCAGACAGACAGAGTCAGACAGACAGAGTCAGACAGACAGAGTCAGACAGACAGACAGAGTCAGACAGACAGACAGAGTCAGTCAGACAGACGGAGTTAGACAGACAGAGTCAGACAGACAGAGTCAGACAGACAGAGTCAGACAGACAGAGTCAGACAGACAGACAGAGTCAGACAGACAGACAGAGTCAGACAGACAGACAGAGTCAGATAGACAGAGACAGACAGACAGAGACAGACAGACAGAGACACACAGACAGAGACACACAGACAGAGACACACAGACAGAGACACACAGACAGAGATAAGCATAGACGGTAAGAAAAAGACAGGAAGAGACACGAACACCGACGAATATTCGGTATATATCTCATCAAAAACGTGTCGGGATTTTCGACGAAATCGACCTAGTGGAAAATGTCAATTGTAGCTGGGAAATTAAATGGAGATTGTCGAGAAGGGATACTTGATATGTACATGCGTTTATGTACTGTATAAATAAGGTGGAATACAGGTAGTTACTGGTTTATGCAGTTGATGGTATGTACCCGGGGAGATAGGGTATTGGAGTAGACGAGTATCATGCGACTGACAGCTAGAGCTAATTGAATCTTGAATCTATCCTGTCGAGGACTCGAGTCGGTTTTCACGAAACGTTCGACAGAATCTACTGGATTTCTTTATTTCCATAGGCCTCTATTTTTGTTCATGTAGATGTTTTCTGTATCTGTTTTCGAAATTTTGATAATTTTTCAAAAAGTTTTCAAAATTAAAAATTTTGAAAATAAAATGAGTTTTGTGGAAATGAAGCTCTAATTTTGGCAATTCCAGAAAACTTTGGTTTTGTGGAATTTTCAGAATGGCTGAGCTTTCGTTTTACATTTTTATCCAAAAATTCATATCTAGAATCGTTTAAGAAAAATTAAAGATGGTGATAGAGCCCAGCGAGTCATCCCCCCTACCCGACCTTAAAAGAAATCTAAACTGGCCCAGAGTATAGATTTCCGAAAAGAAAGGATAATTTTTATCAAACAGCAATGAAGAAAAACAAACAAAAAGCAAACATATGTCGAATTTCGAGAGGAAAAAATCCCGATGGTCCCAGTCGGGATTCGAACTCGAGACTCCCTGTTTCGCGCCGGGCAGTTCTCAAACTCGATTTGAGAGTACCATCCCCCACCTCCGAAGGCCATTAAATAAATCAAAGATAAATTGGATTTTGATTATAGTAAAAAAGTTGTAAAAAAAAGTATGGGAGGGGTTGGGAGGGGGGGGGGGGTGTTAGTGGGTCAAGAAAAGTGGAAACCGGTGGTGAAGCAATCCCAGTATTATATCATAATCTGATTATAATCGTATAGAATTCTAACGGGGAAATAGGGTGAGTCGATATCCGTACGATTTCTCGATTGCGCAATCAAGATGGCATCGGGAATGGCATCTCTTCGCGCCCGCACATCGTATTCCTTTTACCTTTACCGACTCAAACTACCAACAAGTATTTCAATATCCGATCCAATATATTCCCCCAGTTGGGTATCACCCGAAGAACGAACTGAACGTGTGTGGCAGTCATATTGGATTCTCTCCGTCACCACACCTTTATCCCAGCGACTCCTCCTTTTTTATTCTCGCGGATATTCGCGTTTTATATACTTGAATTGTGAAGAAAATTGTCTCAAATATATTTCTGCCAATTATTTCACATTTAAAAATCTGGTAATCTCTTGATGCTATTTGGTCTCCTTGGTTTTTTGCGATTTTAACAATTAACAAAGAGATTTAAACAATTTCGAAGAGTTAGAGGAGTTGAACAAAAATTTTTGAATTTCAAAGATTTCCATGGTTTTTAAAAGCACCTCAAACAAATTTCACGAATTACAAAGATTGTTGTATTTAAAACATTTGGAGTTTCGGAAATTTAATAAATTTTATAAATTTGCGGAATCTTCAAAATTTCTGTCGATTTTTTTTCCAAAAGTTGTCTCTCGCTGTTCTCCAGGAAAAGACTGGAACGAGCTATGAAAACAACCTAGAACACCCGACATTTCAATGATTCAAAAAAAAAAAAAAAAATTCTCCCCTCCCATGAACAATCTGTTTTGGTGTAAACGCGGTATAAGGATTGAGGAAAGGGTAAGATGAAACATTGAGATATCTGGCAACGAAAAACACAAAGCGTAACCAGAGAAAAAGAAGTATGCACGAATGACTCTGCGTAGTAATGAATTCCGCATTCGTTATATAGGAGCGCAGCGATCTCTGGCATTGCAAGGTAGATAACAATGATGTAGGTTGAAGAAAAAAAAAATAGTGAGAGAGAAGCGCAAAACGAGTGGAAAAAAAATAATATAGCGCTGTAATGGGGTCTATGTGTGCCCAGGTGCCTCGAGAATTAATTCACGCTTCAACAAATTATTTCATATCTTGTCAATTGGCTCATATTATGGGGGGATGCCCCAGTGAATAGGTAGGTACTTGATAATCTTGATTGTGAAACTCATAACCCAGAAAGTGATGTAAAGCGGTTAATTGAGCCTCAATTTTGGTGAAAGGAGCCATGTTTTGTTTGGTCAAAATATCCGAATATGCACAAGTGGGCAAAGTGTAACTCACTCGGGTCACACACACATACACACAGGCGCTTGCGCCCCCGTATGCATACGTACACATCGGACAGTTGTCGGTTCAACCCTTGCAGGCTCTCACCCCGTCCCATTTATCTGACGGGATTTTTGAATTTTGGCAAATTTCACTGTATAAGAGTGTCTCCATGATAACAATCAAAGATACCAAGAAATGTCATAAAATCTTTTAAGTAGAGAATACGATTGTCAACAAAAAAAGTTATTGCCACTTTTCTCTACAGCGAACGCCGTACTAGATAAATGCAAAAGGGTCAAAAATAAAATTTTAATTCAATGGGGCAAAACGGGTAATTGCGTAAAAAAATTGTTTGGCCCACCCTTGACGTTTGATTCCGCCCCTCATTATCGATGATATCTCACACGCACCCCTACACCACAGAGGCCAAACATATCCCATAGCGTGGGACGCATCATCTCTCCCGCCCCCCCCCCTCCTCCCCAGCCTCCTCATCACCCCCACGGACCAATGTCTCATTGAATTGAGATTTAATAGCGGGTGCACAATTGATCGCCGCTGAGATAAATCGCCCGCAGTGCGGATCGTTTGTTAAACAAGTACCCCCGAAAGGATAAATAAAAAGGATCAATTCGAAATTCAATATTACAGTGAAAGGGTTTCTTTTCTTTATTTCGTCGTCTCTCAATTTATCAGCGGTTTAATTCTTCGTTTCATCTCCATTGAGGGCTGCTCTTTTATCGTAAGATGAAATGCGTCTGGATTTTTACTGGAGAAATACGCTTGCAGGTACATAACAACCTTGTGATGCTGCTAACCAATCTATTTGTAATTATTATGGGGTTCTTTTTTTGTGGTGGTAGCTTTGGACAGTTTTTGGATGGGAAAGTCTGCCTTTCAGAGTCTCGAGGAAGCTGATGACATTTGGTGGTAAAATATTTTTGGTACAAATTGAAATTGATAACATTTTCTTTTATTAATGAAATATATGTGTCTATATCATATATATATATAGTAACATGTCTAATATAGACCCTGTAAGAACACGGTGGAAAAACCGGTGAGAACTCTATGGGGGGAACCTGTGGGAACTCTATGTTAAATCCTATCGGAATTCAATGGGAAATCCTATAGGAACTATATAGGAAACGTGTAGAACTTGTTTATACGTAAACTAACACAAAGTGTCTGAAAAAAAAATAATTTCACCAGACAGACGTATTGGAACGATTATGACAGAAATGCTTGAGGACATGAGGAGCGACGGCTCCGCCCGGTTCCCTCCACTCGAGGCTCGCAGAATCGAGAGAGATATGGTCCAACGGAAAGAGAAGATGGAAGGGCAGACACAGCTTCCCGATCGGACAATACCCAACGACTAGAATGGGGACAATGATGATTTGGAAATTTGTGGACAAAAGGGTGGAGCCCCACGAGTCGGCGACACGCGTACAATCCTTCATTCTGACGTGGGAGTACCTGCGGCATATGCCGACTGTTTATCCCACAAAGAAATACAATTCCAAGTGATCCAACTGTCATTTGCGATCACTAATTTTTTTTCGAATCAACCTCTGAGGGTTTGTCCTATGAGCAAAGTGCCGTACTTGTCTGTTGTATTACTGTTATAGTTAACGATGGTCGAGAGAAGTTTGGAAAAAAAATGAAAACTAGAATGGTTATATCTTCCACATGGAAACGTACAGGTGCGGCGATGTGCTATAGACGCGACCGCAGACATTGGACGAGCGACCGCAGCCTCGATCAATCTCTATTTTTATCTCATAGGTACTCGAATGCTGAGTCTTTGGATTTTTAAAAAAATTTCGAACCTCCAAAGTTTTCAAATTTCTAAGATTTTCAAAATTTTTTTGAAAGTTTGAAGTTTTTTGGAATTTTGGAAATTTTTTTGGAATTGTTGAAAAAAAAATTGGGATGTAAACAAATGTATATCGAATATACATAGTACAGTCCACATACGAAAGAGTAAAAGCACACCCTTTAAGTGCGGTATCAATCTTCATTAACGCGAGTTAATTACGCGGCCCAGGGAATATTTCCACGCCATTTTCGCCCTGGAGGCGAAAAGAAAGTTTCCGCGATTATCCCCCCCCCCCCCCCCCATTTTCCGCGATTTAATTCCGAAACCTTGAGACGCCCAGCGATGACATTAAATCATAGGATATACTGAAGTGCGGTGTGCGATTCTTGCGCAGGGCCATAATTCGAAAAACTTTCGTCCGATGGAACAAAAGTCCTCACTTTTGTTCCATAAGTTTTAGTTCTTCGGGAGCTGTTTGCCAGTGGAACGACGCCCCGACAATGTTTTGTGCGCTTTGTCTTTTCTTCCTGGGAGGGATATAATACCTATATAACTGCCGACTCTAGGCCGAGCCCTCGGCAAGCCCAAGAAACCCATTCGTTTTCTTCATTTTGCACGTCTTCAGCTTTACAGCCCCACGACCAATGAAATTCGCAAGAGTGAATGCTATGACAATCGTTTCAAGAGTGCCACAATTTTTTTGAGGTTGATTCGTCCTGTTAAGAGGGGGAAACACGTACACACACACACACACCGAATTCTCCAACCTCCCTGCGACCTACCCCACAGCTCCACTTATCCACCCACTCATTTACTCACTCACCCACTCACCCATCTACTCGTCCACCCGCATAGGAAAGGATATAAGTCAAAAATTATAACTGAAATATAGTTATTTTGCCGCAATTGTATCTAAAATATATCGTGCTTATATTCTGGAAATATCTCGAATGTGCCCGGCGACATATATCCGCACAGATATATCCAACATATATCTTGGAAATTCTATATTTTGCCGCAATATATGTGACATATATCCGGATATAACTGACTTATATGTCTGGATATATATTTTTTCCATGTGGGTACCCATTCACCCATCTATCCGTCCACTCACCTACTCATCCACCCACTTACCTACCCGCTCACCCATCTACCCGTCCGCCCACCCACCCCTCACTCATCCACCCACTCATCTACCCAAACACCCACTCACCTTTCTACGCGTCCACGCACCCACCACTGACGGGGCTTTGGCGTAGTCGGTAGAGTGTCTGCCTACTATTCTAAAGGTCCCGCGTTCGATTCCCGCTCACTGCAAAATATTTTTTCTGAAAAATATTTTCTCACGGACTCCGACCGATGGCAGGAACATTCCGTGTGTGCTATCGGCGGTATCCATGAAGTGAGACCGTGAGCCGGGACCGAACGCGACCCGTCGCGCAGGGGGGGGAGGGAGGGTTCCATCGTAGACGCCCGTCATCGTATCACAGGGGTTTTCTGGAGGTTTACCCTGTGATTAGAAATACGATGAGCTGAAATGGCGAAGTCGGCCCCAGCCGCAATGGGTGGGTACTCTGATCCGTAGTATTGCCCATGTAGTAATGCTTACCAGCGGGGACGTGGGTGAATACGAATAGAGAAAGAGTAATAAAAAAAAAAAAAAAAAAAAAAAAAAAAAAAACGCACCCACCACTCACTCATCTACCCACCCACCCATCCACCCACTCACCCATCTATCCGTCCACCCACCCACCACTCACTCACCCACTCATCCACCCAGCAAACTACCCAACGCCCCCACATACAGTAACGCACATACACACACACACACACACAAATATTTCAGAAAATGATTAGAGGTTTTAAAGTTAAAATTTCAGAAGTTTGAATAATCAAAAAATAATATTTTGTAACTTCTTCGGAAAGTCACAGTAAAGACATGGGATTTTTGTCATTCTCGAAATTTTTAAAGGTTTCACCATTTTCTAATCCAGAACTTTTCACAATTTTGGGGATCCTCGAAATTTTCAAAAGATTGTTATTCGATTTTTTTAACTTTCCTAGATCTGTAGCACACTTCGAAATGCTCTTGCGTTAGCGCGTACAGTGCGTATACGACCCACGTACCCCGATGAGTAAACGACGGAAGTTGCGTGTGCAATTGATTTCCAAGTCGCAAAATAATTTTCTAAAAAATTATTTTCATTTTTTGCTCAAGTGTATCGCCATTCGTGTTCTCCGTGAGCAAGAAAGTAATAAAGGGTGGGAAATAAAAGGGGTTACAGAACGCACTTTTAGCGCTGCTGAAGTATCCAGGAGCCTTCCGGTAAATTATACATATAAGGTATCCCGTGGTGCCTCTCATTTTTATTTCTCGCAAATAATAAGACGTCGGAACGCCCATGCAACGGAGAAAGAGCCTCACCGTGCGTCTTCAACTGAGAGAAAAAAAAAACAAAAAAAGTGAGAGAAAGATAGAGTGAACTTGAGACAAAAAAAAATCTCGAATTCCCTGGTACGAATACAAACGGTTTCGTTTCACCTTTATTTTTACTTGTCCTTTATTTTCCATCTTGTTTTACCTTTTTCCCAGCCTTCTTTTTATTCCATCTTACCTCGGATGTGTGTGCACACATCATTGGAATAATCTCGAGTTACCTTAATCGCAAATGCCCCGCCCCACATGCCTACCAAACAAATATTTCAATGAGACGATATTATATCGTTAAACGAATCACATTGTTCATACGATTGCAGTGTAAAATGAGATTTTGGGGTTTGGAAATTTTGTCTTTTTTGGAAATAAGTTAATTCAAGGTGGTCTTCGAAAATTGGTGACTGGTGTGGAGGGTAGGTTTGTTACTGGTAAGAAATTATTGAGTATCCTTTTCCTGAGTGGACCCAAACTGGTTTGGATCAATCCCGGAATGGGGTGGTTACCTGTACTCAGCTTTATTGAGTACCCTTTTCCAAGTCGACCCAAATTGGTTTGGATCAATCCCAGAATGGAGAAGGGGGGGGGGGCGAGATGGTTACTTGTACTTAAAAAATGATTGAAGACCCGTTTGCTCACTTCCGAAGTAGGGCGGTTGGGGGGTGGGGGGGAGGGTGTGTTACTTGTAGTCAAAAAAGTATTGAGTACCCTTTGGTCGAGTTGACCAAAATTGGTTGCGATTCATCCCAGAATGGAGTGGGTGGGTGGGAGGGGGAGGTGGTAGGGGGAGGGGGTAATTACTTGTACTATAGAAATGATTAACTATCTTTTTCCGGGTCGACCCAAATTCGTTAGGATCAACCCCAGAGTGGGGTGAGTGGGCGGTCGTGGTTAGCGGGGGGAGGGGGGGGGGGGGTCGGGGCGAGGCCATACATAGAGACCGAAAATTTCTAGTAGGTTCAGTAAAAAATCCGAAAACATGCTGAACTTAATAAAGTAATGAACTTTCATAGAATATTGTACTAAATAATATTTTGCCCGGAGAATGTCTTTCTTCGCCAAAAAATTGATCATGAAATTTTTCTCACTCGATAGAGACCTCGAGGACTCTATCGAAAATGTAAGCTAGAGATGGGAAAACTTACCCCGTTTTACCACTTCACCACAGAAATGATAATAATGAAAATAGAGGGTAAAATAGGGGTTTGTTGATGCACAGATAGAAAAGCCATAAAATCGCGTTTGCGGTGGCACATGGTGTCTGTGGGTGTGTGCGTGTATGTGCGTGCGTATGTGATTTTTTTTTACGACACGAAAGGTCTAAAGGGTAGCCAGATATAAGGTATACGTTTGCGTTTGACAGAGTAGATATATACGTGGGACAATGGATTTTCGATGGACATTTTCACGGTGTTTTTTTTTACCCCTGCGCTAGTGGAGATCAGCGGGGAATCGAACATGAACGGCTTTTGTACGGCCGACGGGAAACGCGAGAGTGCCCTGTGTCTTTCAACTCTTCTCACTCGATCTCACATTTTCACGATGGAGGGAGTCCATTGATTTTACCGAGTGGAATAAAAACAAAAGTGGAACACTATCACAATAGATTTGTGAGGTTAGACTGAAAGGATTTTAAAAATAGTTTGGTCGTATTATCCCAATTTGAGATTGAGGCATTCCACATTAGGAAATATGTTTTGTGTGTGTGTGTGCATAACGGTGAAGGACGTCAAAAAGTAGTCAGCAACATATGTGTGTACGTGTGTGCGTGGGGTTGCGTGTATTTTTGGAAATTCAACAATAAGAGACAATAACTACTTCACTGATATATCATTAAATTCTCGTTAAGCACTCAGCATTTACTCTTCAGATCATTGAAATTAATTGAAATTTTCGAAAAGCAATTGCGAGACCATAAATTGCCGTCGAATTTAATTCTTGAAAAGGGGGGGGGGGGAAACAAACTCAAATTTCACAGATCTGCAACCGTTTAAACCCAACGAGGGTGAAGGTCGAGGGGGTGGGGGTTAACTAGGGGTGGCACGTGTCGATTGAATCCTGTTGGATTTTTTTTCTCGTCATGCGGACGGACAAACCCAGAAAACAGGGATTAACGATGCGAAATGATCCACTGAGGAGTCCCATTTGTGAATTCAGTTGATATATATATCGCGTATACAGAGTGCTACTATTGTTTAGATAATTGAGGGGCTGATTTCATCTTGCGTTGATACTGAACGAAACCATTGTTTTATCTTTTTAGCGAATAATTATCCATCATCTTCCTCTATTATACACTATTTTGGGCTTATAGGTCAAGAAAATAAATTAAATTCCGCTGGGAAACAACTAATTGAGAAAGAAGAATTGGTTGCTTGTTGGAAGAGGATATTCGATTTTAAATGAAGGTGTTTCCATTGTAGTTGTTTGTGAGTTCACCCACGTATCCACCTACACCCAGTCACCTACAGCCACCCACCCACCCCGCTACGGCAATCCACTCGTCCAGCTATAGCCACCCACCCGCTAACACACCGTGTTGCGCCCACCCACCTACCCACCCATCCACCCATCCACCCACTTACCCGCCCACCCAACCCACCCACCCACCCACCCCACCAACCCATCCACCCACTTACCCGCCCACCCAACCCACCCACCCACCCACCCCACCAACCCACCTATCCACCTATCCACCTAGCACACCCACCCACCCACACGAACCTACACAGACAGTCAGGGCTTTGATGTAGTGCGTACGGTATCTGCTTACAAGGTTAGATGTCCAAGGTTCTCACCCGGCCTCCAGAAAATGTTTCATATGATGAAATATTTCGTCATGGATCCGGCCGATAGCAGAAACATTCCGTGGGTGGGAATCTAGCCCGACGCAGAGGGAGGGGGGGGGGGAGGAGTGCGTTTTTTTTTTTTTTCCTCCGTCCCTCTCATTTGTACGCCCCCGGTAGCGGCCGTGTAAGCATTCCTTCAGGGGGCGTACCGGACACCCACCCATGCGGCTGGGGCCGACTTTCGCCATTTTTAGGCCATCGTATTTCTAAGCACAGGGTAAACCTCCAGAAACACCTGTGCTACGATGGCCGGCGCCTATGATGGAACCCACCCCCCCCCCCCCTGCACACACGGAAGTTCCTGCATCGGTCGGAATCCATGAGAAAATATTTTGGAAAAATATTCTCCGGCGGCCGGGCGCGAACCTAGGACCTTCGGAGTAGTAGGCAGATACTCTACCACTACGCCAAAGCCCCGACTATAGAGAGAGGGGGGGGGGGGGGGTGGGTTTCATCATAGGCACGGGCCATGATAGCGCAGCGGTTCCTGGAGGTTCACCCTGTATTGAGGGGTCAGTGTCCAGTACTCCCTTCGAAGGGATACTTAAGAACAGTTACCGTACCGAGTCCAAGAGAGAGGGTCGAAGGGAAAAACACACCTACACGCACACATCCTGCTTCTCCTATGAATATTGATTCCAAAATCAACTATAAGTATTGGAAAACTTGGCATTTTCAATAGCCATATATAAATTAATTAACTGAACCGATAACCCCAAGGAAATATCATCTTATATTTATGAACTTGAGGAGCCTACACAGAACCCCTCCCAAACCCTCCAAATATATCACAATTTTTTCACTCCATCTGACGTTTTATTTCGCCATTGACACGCCCCTGAAAAATTCAAATTAACATACAGAGACAATAAAATCCAACAGCTGAACGACTGACGATTATCGAATTTTTTGCCACTTTTTTTCCATGTGTTAATCCCCACTTTCTACGGAACTGCTGGGGATGTACCTGTGGTTATGGGTGGGCGGTAGGGGCTGGGGAGAAGGTGGAAATCCCTCGGCAATATTATGTCCGCGGTAAGCTCGCTATCTATATCGGCTATTACTTGAATCCACAAAATGCATCTGGGGAATATTGCTGACGATAAAAATTTCTATGCAAATTGTGGACAGAGAAACACGCCCAGTTTCTGTATATCATTTTCTGAAATATTGGCCTTGCGTTGAGGAAGTATTGAGAAAGTTGGAAAACTTTGCCGTATTTTTTTTATGTCAATTTTTCTGAAGTATTGCTTTGAAAATCTCAGAAAAGAAAAATTGGAAAATTCAAATTTTTTTATAAATTTTCCAAAATAAACGGTTTATATTTTATATATTGCGTAATAGGTTATTCAAAGTCTCGGCACGACTTTCCCTATCTTAAAGTATGCATAAAAAAATTAGAAAATTCTGAAGAAAATTGTACAAGCTTTTGGACAGTTCTCAGAACATTCGGGAAAAATTACGGAACAAATCGTAAGAGCCCCGAAGAAAAAAAAATATGCAAAATGAAATGTTGAGTTTAAAATGGGAACGTTGGAGGGACGTCTCGTCCACGCGGCTTAAATTACCCAATGGGGGGAGAGTCATCTAGACGGCTTACTCTTCAGCAAGAAGAAACGATATAAAATAGTCTGTTTTAAATTGAGCGCGGGATGGTTCGGGGTGGTGGGAGACGATTCGACGACTTAATTCTAAAGCGATTAGCCGCACGCGCGACAGGGCGAAGGTGTCGACCTGCAATTGACAACGTGGCGGGATATAACCCGGGGGTGTCTATCCTTACTTTTTAATAACAGTGGGGAGTGGTGAGCCGCAGTTGAGTTACCGCAGGCCGCGGGATATTAAACACAGGTCGGGAGGTATTTTAAATGTATGGCAGAAAGGGAAGAAAAAAAAATTGATGTGAACACAGTTTTTTTACCCTCTGATTTCTTTGCTTGTAGTTATTCCGGAAAATATTCGATTTTATTTTCTTAGAAAGCTATCATGAGGAATCTGATAAAATTATTTAACTTGTATTTTTTTCGTCATCGCCCTATTCTATACATTATAACTATAAATAACACACTATAACCCTAATATCGCTCAATCACTTGTATCTTTTCGCGGATCAAGTGCGCGTACATCGGTGCTCCGGTAGATCCGCTTGCTACGTAGAAGGTCCTGGGTTCGCGCTCGGCGCCCGGGGAATGTTTCACACGATGAAATCTCCTGGATTATGACCGACAGCCGGAACGTTCCGTGTGTGCTATCGGCGGTACCCATATAAGGAGACCGCAAGGCCGGGCGGTTACCTAACCCGACGCAGGGGGAGGGGGTGGGTTTCATCGCAGGCGCCTGCCATCGTAGTACAGGGGTTTCTGGAGGTTTACCGTGTGTCCAGAAATACGATAGCCCAAATCGCGAAAGTCGGTTCCAGCCACATGGATGGGTGTCCGTTACTCCCTTCCGAACTTCTGAAGTGCCGCTAGCGGGGGAGTACAAGAGAGAGAGACTGAGGAAAAAAATGAATTTACATTGATAATAAATTTCCCCATCGGAAAATGAGTAATGTCATACTTGAAATATCATCACCCATCAGTACCTAAAAACTGTTAATTTTTGGAGCTTATTGACAAAAAATAATATTGGACTAATTGAGTGTCCATCACACGCGAGTGTTTTCAACGATGATCTTTATGGTATTCTGGCACAAGTGTTCCGTCATTACGATTACCGCAAAATTCGCACGACTGCCGAAGATAGAGGGCATTCAGCCATTTCGTATTTTTCCATTCGTTAATGTTAATTAGTCGACAGTGACGTGATTGAGTGCACTCCGTGGGGGAATTTCATGTCGTTCGATTATTGCGAGTATTCGGCCAATGGCAGATGGGATAAAACACCTCCACCCCTCCCCAACATCCCTCTCTTACAATCGAGAATTGGACATTTGGACGCAATCGGTATACGATTCAACCATTCCACCGCGAGGCCGCGAATTATCTCGTGGACGCCGCGCGGCATGTCAAATTTCTGCGTGTAAAAAGGCCACTTTGCGCATATTGAATTACTGTTTTGAGCAAAAAATGACGCGCATGAAATAAATGGGATGGGGTGTCACCCTTGACGAATCGAACTGATAATTAATGACGAGAATGAAACGTCAAAAATCTAAAATTTATAATCTTCTCGACGTTAGCTATGATTCTGACCATTTTTTTTTATGTGTCAATCATTTCTAGAATTTAAAATTTACTTTTTAATGTTAAAAAATTCCAAACTTCAAAAAAGTATAAAATTCTGATAGTTTCAAAAATAGCAGAAATTTGGAAATCAATATGATGAATCCACCACCACGGCATAAAAGTGAGGTTTTTCGGTCGATCGACGGTCGAATAAACTGTAAATCGGGTATAATGGGGCCCCCTAAAATCGTTCGAATTAGAGGCCACCAGCACAATTTACGTTATAAATCGCTGGTATCCATGATCCACTCGAGAGTCTTAGCTTCTGGAATATCCCGCAGCGAGGGCTTTATTTCACCGTCAACGAGGGTGTGTGGTTAAAGCCCCGAGAAATAAAAACCTTGATGGATTATATTGTGTAATAGGCACATATTATTTCCCGTTTTTGTATAGTGTACCGAATAATGTGAAGTGGGCTAGGGAATCCTGCGGTGAAACACCCCGTCGTCTTCTCATTCTTCCCATTCTCGATATACTCTTGCTTTTGTAATGGACCTTTTTTTATACTCACGAGATCATTGGGTAGCCGCGAAAACAATTCACCAACAATGGACTCTACCGGGTTTATTTATACATTTATATGCGAGGAGAAAAAAATTTGATAAAAATTACCCTTCCATTTGGCATACAGCACCATTCTGAATGCCTTTTCGTAGAAATAAAATTTATATCTCATTGCTCGATGGATAAACTCGCTGCTAGGAATATCTTCCAAGATCACAGCAGTATGTTCCCCAGAGAACCTCGGTGATATTTCTCACCTAGGAAGGAAAAGCAGACAAATCCTCCCCACGTGCAACATGGCAATCCGAGCCGAAGCCGAGGGCAGCAAGCATATAGGGAATGGTTAACTGATTGTCCGACCGAGGGTTGAATACGATTTTTCTGTCTACATGTACAAAAAGTGAGAATTCTAACCGAGCGGAGCGAGGACCGTCCGGGACCAATGTCACCTGGAATCAAGTCCAGTAAGAGATACGGCAAAAAGTATCAAGCAGCACTTGCCCTGTAAGTGGAAATGCATATTTAATTTCTTATCACTGTTTTCCACATTTGTCATAATTAAGGAGATATGACGGGTTTAACCCTCGAACGTTCGCACCTGTATTGGCGTCTCACTCCACTCCAGTAACGCGTATAATTCTCGTCCTTACGCTGACTATGCGGCCAGTCAAATATTCATAATTATCTGCTTGATTTGCAAAGTTTCAGCGCGAACCTCACGGGTCACACTGATTTATCCACACTAGTATTTTTTAATGAAATCAGTCTGTACACATTTAATTTACGTATCGGAAAATGTAGGAATGAGTATATTGACCCTACCCGGCCACATGGAGTGACCAGTTACCCCAGGCTGCAAAGAAGTGGATGAGAATGGTAAATGTTCTTGGTTCTGACTCTTAAGGATATTAAACACGTATAGTCAAAACAAAAGTTTATGACCCTTTCTACAATTCGTTATATTTATCGCCAATAATTAGTTAAAGTCATAGCCATAGAAAATTATTAGATTGTACTTGATTTTGCGAATCAATATTATATTGTTTAAACAAATTAATGAAAAAAAAATTTAGTCAATCATCATGAAATTTTTACGATCGTTTTATGTCTGCTTCAATAGTAAATTTGCAAAATTTCAACAAATTTTTAGATTTTGAACTGTATTTACCGAAATTTTTATTTTTCCCATAAGAGGCCGTGGTAATTGAGAACTTTGGTAATTAATAACAACAAACCGGTGTTGTGAATCAATCCCAAATTTCATACAGGCATCTGTTACCGCTTCAAAAACATTATGTCAAAATTTCAAGCAATTCTTATATCTTCGCCAATATAGGTGGAATCCTTAACGTCTTGCGGCTGTTGTCCCTCTGCAGGGACGCCTCGGTAGCTTTCGGACGAGGTGGAATTACTCCCAAACTTTCGGAATTATATGACTCTTCTTTAAAACGCCATCTATGAATTAACTAACTTGAATCATCGAAAAAGTTGAGAGACTGTTCAGTGAACATGGCCTGATAATTAGAAATTTTTTTAAACATCTGTACAAGTTACAATGCGGTCAATTGCGGTTTTTCTTGTGATGCAATGAGCTACTCTTGTGGCCGCCTGGTGGCCTGGGTAAGGTGTGGCCGCTAAGGGTTGTTATTTATTGTAATTAATAACATTAATTACTATAAATTAATTTTTATAGACATTTTCATTACACGAAAAAACAGTTTTTACGGCCTTTGTAACAAAAAAAAAAAAAAAAAATCGTGCCAGCTGTAAAATCGCGTTTTACGGACGCGAGGCGTTATAAAGATTCCAAGTTGAATAATGTTGCCTTACAATTTTTCATTGTCTTTGATCTTTCCATCGAAGTTAAAAAATGGACGGCCGGTGATCTACTATAGACGCAATCATAGCCGATAGTCGGGCGACCGCGACCTCTTGAAGGTCAACCTTCGAGTAGTCGCACGTATAGCACATCGCCGCCTATGTTGAATCAAACGCGGCATATCCCATCATACCCCCTGGCCCATTATGCCCCGTTGTTCCCCTACTCATATATGACCTATAGGTTTCCAAGCGAGATCAATTCTTCGTCACGTAGAATGAAAATTCCATTCGTCTCTCTCCATTCTGGGGCGAGGGCAAGTTTTTCAACGTGATAAATATATTAAATTGGTCGGTTCGAGAAAGCATTACGTATATATACATATACAGGTTTAGAGGTGGATATTCTTTAAATTATTCCCTGTGAATTCCCATCGATTTCTCGGATGAAATATAGGACTGTTTTAATATAAAAACCCTGAATGATAGAGTGGAATGTCAAAGGATTTTGTTTAATAAATGGAAGAGGGGGTGATACTGAAGTCATAGTCGTAAAACGTACGCGTGTATGTGTGTTTTTTCCTCTATTCCTCTCTCTAGTACTCTTCATGGTAGCTCCTCTTTAGCGCTTTCTTCGAACGGGAGTATTGGACACCCACCCATGTGGCTGGGGCCGACTTCCGCCATTTAGGCCGTCGTATTCCCGAACACAGAGTAAACCTCCAGAAACTCCTATGCTGCGACGGCGGGCGCCTATCATGCGCTTAGGAAGCGGTGCAACCACCTTTTTTCAATTTCAGAGGGCATGTTACGGGTTGGATCCCAAAAAGTTTCGAACCCACATTCCGGAAATTTTGAGGGGAACAAAATTCTCCCCTGACTTTTCCTCAATTCTCCGCGGCTACGTGGAGCGCATGGTGAAGCGGCCTTCAATATTGTGCTGCAGACTTTTCTCTCATTCTTAGCAAGTCCTCGAATAGGAAAGGATGGACGATCTATTGTCCACGGACAATCATTTTTCTCCTGGAATTTCGTGGTTTGAGAGCTTTCATTTGAGACTTTCTATGTCAGTTTGCGATCATTTTAGTGTTTAAGGAGGAGGGGTATCCTTTTTTCACTACTGACGCTGTTCTGATATATCGCAGGCTTCTGTAAAAAGGGTAGGGTTCACTCAATTTCGAAACTGAAATTATATATCAACTTCCCGATAAAGCTCGAAAAAAATTATTTTCTCGCTCAGCCCAAACATACCCACCCATCCCCTCTCACCTACTCACCCACTCTCATCCACCCACCCACTTTAATCCCCCCCCCCACTCTCATCCCCCCCCCCCCCCCCCCCCCCCCCCCCCTCTCACCCATTCAGGGCTTTGGCGCAGTGAGTGGAGTATCTGCCTACTACATCAAAGGTCCAAGGTTTGCGCCCATCCACCGGAAAATATTTCCAAAAAAAATCTTTTCAAAAAAAATATTTGCAAAAAAATATTTCGTCATGGATTTCGATTAATAGCAGGGGGTGTGGATTCCACCATAGGCGCCCGCCATCGTAGCAGAGGGGTTTCTGGAAGTTTACCCTAGGTTTTGAAATGCGATGTTCTAAAATCGCGAAAGTCGGCCTCAACCGCATGAGTGGGTGTCCAGTACGCCCCCTGAAGGAATGCTCAGACAGCAGCTATGGTGCAGAGAACAAACGAGAGGAACGTAGACAAAAAAAAGAAATAAAAAACCCACTCTTACCCACCCACTCGCTCATTCTCACCCACTCACCCATTCTCACCCACCCGCCCGCCCACTCACCCGCCCGCCCACTCACTCACCCACTCTCCGACTCACCCACTCCCCGACTCACCCACTCCCCGACTCACCCACTCCCCGACTCACCCACTCCCCGACTCACCCACTTTCAGCCAGCCACTCTGACGTACCCACGCACTCACCCACCCCATACATTACCTAAGCAGTATCGATCTAGTTTCACTCACATATTGCAATTTTCCAACATAGGAAACATTACGAAACGTGTCGAAAAAATTCATCGAAATGAAATGAAATTTTTATCAATCGAATAGACAAAATGTGAATAAATTGAACTTTCTGGGTTTCATCTGAGGAGCGAATGAGAGAAAGGGGCGCAAAGCTGAATGGAATATTTTCATGGATTTAATTAATATTTCATTTGTATGCTATTTCTCGCCTCCACCTCCCACCCTCCAACCCCATTCACTCGCGCCATTTTATTCACACAGATGCTCTGCGATTGTATTAATAATACACTAGTTATATGTATTATGTAATATATAACCAGCAACACGAGCATTTTCCCTGTACATGTGGCCTTCTCATCGTCGCACATATTATGTAATCATGGAAGTACTCTGTACATGGGGCTCTGCATGTATTGGATGAGGGGGTGGGTGGTGAGGGGGCGGGGGGGGGCGAGGAGGGGGGGGGGGGGGGAGGAATGGGTACGAGGAAATAGAATTCCTCATCACCTCGACCTTTCGACTCTGTCTGTATTTCAATTTAGCACAGCCATTGTTTGATACTAATATTATTCACTCAGCAAATTGTTTCCGGAAATCTCTCACTACGGTAAGATACTGGGGACTGGTTAGATATGCGAGTGGAGTTTTGCAATTAAGGGCGCAATAGATGTGTTAGAAAAAAACTCACCAAAAATTTCGAAGGATTTTTTCAAATGATAGATATCTTTTTTTTCACATGCAAATTTCGATGTCTCTCTTAGATTCCCAGACATAAGCCGTTTTGACTCTGAGTTCCTTGCGCGGTGATCAGCGCAACTCAATAATTTACAATTACCGAACATTAGTAGAACTAGCTCGGCGGACCCACCGATTGACTTTTGATCGGCTTTCGATTGCATAAACGACTTGATCAGTAGGTTAATTAGCCCTCGAGGCAATTTCGATTGTGTTATCTTAATATTTTCAAAATCGACTGACAATCGACCCACTGGCAAGTCGATCATGTCTCGATGAGCTAGAGATCTACGTTGAATCGAGTCAACGTCAGGTCAATCGTGTCTCAACGGGATCCGATCTCAATCGAGATCAAATCTCCATTTTAACTCACGCCATCATGACACCTCCCGCACTTACCGAAGTCGCTAGCTTTTAGGGAAGTCTCCAGTTCTTCGTGAAGTCTCCAGCTCTCACTCAAGCCTTCAGCTCATCGTCAAGAGTTAAGAAGAACATCATATGAAGGACTATACCGATAGCAATGACCGCATGGTTAGAGTGCTAGCCTTTGCCACACGAGGTGCAAGGACCGCATCCCCGTATGGGCAATCTCCTTCTGGTATAATAGTGAGGATTTGTGCAGGCTCTAATACCGATTCATCGTTGAAGGGGAGTTTCAAGGAAACGACGGTAGAAATTGACTTTTTTCATGATTTTCAATTACAGAACGAACCAGAATTTTTACGGAATTTTCCAGAAAAATTACGCGAAGGTTTGCGTAAAAATTCCGGCGCGTTTCGTAATTTTTAACTGAATTGTATTTCACTTGCGGATTACGGAACCTTCTACGTAATTTTTAAAGAACTTTTCTCTCCGTGTATTGTTATCATATTTAATGTTAACTGACATTTTTTTTACACTCTGCGATGGCAGGAAAAATAATAAAACGGTAGATGACGGGTGGCTCTTTAGCTTTTAACGTATTCTGAACCACTGTATCAATATTTGCCGAGTGTTCACTCCAGCAAGAAGATTTTTTTACAGTCAAATGTATATATTCCCATTTACCTATCCGCCTACCTGTTATAGTACTCCCCAATTTCGTGGGGTACACTTCAGTGACACAGGTGACGAGTGTCTCTTATTTCTTAAAAAAAAAAAGATAAAAAGTGTTGCCGACTTATTTGGACGAAATGTTGACTTGGTGAAGGGGCCGAGTAAATCCATCCGATACTCCTGTTCAAGTGTTGATGCTTCCACGAAGTAAAAGGTCGAGTTTATTTTTTTTTCTCGCATTGCATGGATTGTGGATGAACCGCGTATGTGCACGGAGAAAGAAGAAATTGATTAAATTTCATTTAAAGAGGGGAAAATTTTTGGAAAACTCATCATTGCAAATATATATGTAAATTATTTTTTTTTTATAAATATTGAATTTTAAGTCAGTATATAATCCGAGTAGAATCGCTCGTCATACTAAACACCTTTCCGACAGAAAGTTTGTATATTTCGTTAATGAATGGGTGGACGAAAAAATGTGATTAAAAATCTTATTGAGGAAATTTGATTTCTGGTAAAAAAGTTGTTTATCATATTTCCCCAAACTCAGTCATTCGCGAGATAAATCAAAAATGAAAATGATAAAAGTTGAACGCTTCCATTCCAAGGTTGCTCCAGAATATCAAATGTCGCTTCCAATTTTCCGCGTCATAATCTTTGCGATTGCCGAATTAATGGAAAACAAAATTGTATATTAATATGTATACGTAACATATTTCCCCAAAAAGAGACACTCTGAAAATGTGATTTTTTTTGCGGGTGAAAAGGGCAGATGTTGAAACATCCCTCAACCCCGCAATCCCGTCACTCAATTTCAAAGTCTCCACCACCTAAAATTCAATTGTAAATTCTGAATGGCCTCGCCTGCTTTTTGTTAGTGATATTCCACATACATATGCAGAGAATAGGAACAATGAGCCGCATCGATACTCGGTATAATCCTGGGTGAAGTTTATATCTCTACCGGCCGACAATGGCTCCTGTTATTAACGAGCCGAGGTCTAGTATCCGTGTGTTTATACGCCTGACGGCAATATAGCGAGACCCCCCTCTCCACCGCCAAGGGGTGGGAGTACTCATATGCGCATGCGCTATGATAAAAAACTAGCGAGTTCTAGTCCCCACTTGCTATTATGACATAACCCAGGGTTACTTCTGGGGGTTATATTGTCTGCAATTTGCTGAAGCTACGGGGATTCCCCGAGTGGAATGTTAAGCCTCATTTAATTGATATAAGCCAATTAGATAGTCTCAAAAGTACCATCATCCGTAAACATTGCTCGAGTTGATTCGATTCTTCGGTGTCACTGGATAAGTCATTGTTGCTGGTTGGTGATAAAACACGAAGAGGCTGATTGATCTTGGCGCAGATATGAAATTGAGAATGTGCGGAATTTTGAATCTGACTCGCATTTGAGGAAATTCAATTATATTCTTGTTTAGAATCCAATAGGATATTCAAAATTGAGTCAGCATCCCAGATGCAGATGAGAATTTTCGACCTGTATCGCCTGAAGCGGACCACAGGCCGAATGAGGTCTAATTATTTCGAAAAAAAATCTTGATCAGCTGCAGCACAAATGGGATTGCAGCATTAGTAATAAAACGGAAATGAAAATGAGATGCTGAAATCAATCAGTCTTGGATTGAGCGTCTTCAAGCAAGGAACGTCGGCTTTCAAATCCCCAAATGCAGGACATCACGGTGTCCAAGGTGGTAACACGTTGGAATGCACCAAGGAATACAAGGTGGGTCTCAGAAGCTCCCTTGGGCGGAATGATCTTTAGGACGTTGGTGCATGCCTTTTGGATGGCCTCCACATTAGCTGGAATTATGCATGCGAGAACAGCGCTATACTGATGTGGCCATCCAAAAGGCGTGCGCTGACGCCGTAAAGGTCACTTCGGCGAGCGAGCTAAAACACGCATTTGAAATGTCATTGGATCGAACTAATGAGTGTATTCAATCGTAGGGACTTTACTGTGAATAATAAAAAAAAAGTAAAAAGTAGTTAACAACTGTGCATTAAGCTGTACAGTTTGGGATAAACCCGGTTTCCAATGGCACCATCATTTTACCTCCAAGCGCGAATAAACTAAGAGTCACAAGCGTTTAGCGTAGCCAAGTTTTCCAAATCCTGAATCGACTTTTCTAGCCTAACAGCTTCAATGCTCCAGATCCAGAGTTCCACAGCAGAGTCTCAAAATTTCAAGTAAGACCTTTAGCTCTCAAACTTAGGAAAGACTTCTCAAGTCAAGGCTTTGGAGTCTCAACTCTAGAGTTTCCCAGACTCCGACCAAGACCAAACGCTGAAATTCCAAATGCTAGATCTTAAAACTTGTAGGTTTCGCTCCACCAGACTTTAAAGCCCGGAATGGATCCGTTCAGCTCCCAGTCAAGACTTTCAAGTAGCGAACCAAGAATTCCCAATCTTCGTAGAAAAAATAAAGATTGCCGAAGTTGCAAGTTTCAAATTAAGACGTTCACACCCCAACTTAGGATATCCAAAGTTTTTTCATCAAGGTTTACAAATCTTGAATCAAGTTTCAAGTTCCAAATCAGGTCTCTCAAGTATCAAGTATTAACTTCCCAGGCGTGAGATCAAAACTTCCGCAGTTTCGAAGCAGAACTTCAAAAAGTCCGAAGTCTGCAATGAATCCAAAAAAATAGGCCGTTTTAAGGGTGTCAATGACCTTTTTTGATCGAACCTTTCTGCATCAATTTAGCCAAATTTACGTCACATCCTTAAGGTATTCTCACAAAATTTTTCTTTTCATCAATTCTTACACTCACTTACACTGCAATTCATTCTGGTCTATTCATGTGCATCGAAAAATCACTTGACGGTGTCGTGGGCGTGGGGACTGATTTCCAATTCCCCTATTTCCAGGGTTTTCTGCCCCCGGAAATCGGATACTCTCGACTTAATTGAGGGACGCTTCGTTGTGAACATAAAATGAATTACTTCCGCTTCGGCAAACATTCTCCAGGTAACCCACATTTTCCCGTTTTTTTTATTGGTACATTCGCCCGTTTATGCGCCTGTAATTGGGGGGGGGGGGGGGGGGGGGGGTAGGGGACAAATATCCATTTCAGAATTAACAACATTATCTTTTCATACTCGATGATTGATTTATTGAGGCTTTCCGGTCTATACAACAGTATTTCACCCGTCGCGGGCTGTATTCAATACGTCGAGTGTTGTGGAAAAAGGTCGCATGTGCGCGCGTCCGTTTTGGGGGCGCAAAATTTTTTTCTCCGGCTTTCTCCTTCTACGGTTTCGGGAGCATCGCGGGCGGTTGGGGGATACTGTTGGAGATCATTTGCTGGGAATTATAATTTTGATTTTTCAAAAATTTCAAAATGTTCAAAAATTTCAAAAATTTCAAAAATTTTGAAATTTCAGAATTTCACTACTTTTGAAATTTCCACCAACCCAATGAGTGCCAACAGCAACCCCAAACGTTGATCCTAAGTCCTCAGTCATGTCGCATACGACGTCTTTCCACAAAGACTGCGTCATCTCACATCCCAAACTCACTATTCAAATGCACCAAAAACAAATTCACTTAATACTTCATCTATATATATATTCATATCCTTGAATGTTATTGCAAGATATATCGAATTTATTCAGATAATATGTTAATTATCCTAGAATCATAAAGGGTTATTTACAGTTTATTCTATATTGGGTGCTATTTCCTTACATTTTTTCTCATTTATTATCGAATTTATATCGACGAATCTATCTACGGTCACACTATTAAGTCTTTTTTTTTCATGCGGAAACAGGCATAATTATCCCAAATTTCCATCACAAAATACCTATACACATAAAATTGGGTTTGGACATGAGTCAATTTGTTTTTAGATAAAAAAATTTTACCAAAAATTTTCAAATTTTTTGATGACCAAAAAAAAAAAATATTTCGGTTTTCTAAAAAATACATTGGACAGTTTAGTTCAAAACTGATTTTCAGACAAATATCATTTTACATTTTTTGATTAAATATTTCACATTCGCGCCAAATTTTCCAAATCCCATGGAAAAGTTAATCCAATTTTTTTTGTGCTAAGCCAATGAAAAAAATTGTAAGCGTATTCAAAATGAAGAAATTTTGAACACCGAAAATTACAAAACAAAAATCAGAAAAATAAATTTTTTGTAATTATTTTTTTGGAACTATCAAGATTTCCAGAGATTGAGGAACTTTTTAAAATCGGCAAAAATGGAGCAAATTTTTAGTTTCACATTTTAGTTCAAAATTTAGAGTTTTCAATAATTTCCACATATTGAAAAATTTTGAAAAAAATGGACAACTTTGGACGATTTCCAAAATTTGATTTCAACAAAATTTCTCACTTCCCAATTTTCCAAATGTAAATTATCTTCAAAATTTTCACAAATTCGCAAAAATTATCAAAAGGTTCAAACAAAGGTAAAAATGAATAGCTTTGCAAAACCTTCCAATTTTTAAAAGATCAAAAGTATTCACAACTGAAAAATTTCCAAGGAGTTACGGATAGGTCCAGTGTATTCGATGAAGGACTTGGGTAGGTCACTCGGAATAGCTTGTTTTGTCGCTGGCATCGTCGGGACTGGTTTCCCGGTAGGCGTCACCAGTTCCGTTGTGCGAGCTCTGATTTGGTGGCCTGATGACAGTGGGCAGGTAACCGGTGCCAGTATAGGGGGCCGCGAGAAATCTATGTCGAGTGGGGGGGCTTGGGCCGCAGTATCCCCCGCGGGAAACAAAAGCGTTCGCGGAAGAGGCCGCGGATGCTGCAGCCGAGGCCAAAGCACCAGCTAGCGGTGAAAATGCAGATTTTGGCTGAAGACTGTCCTCACAAACGAGAACTTCCATTGCCGAGACGACATCGCCTGCAAAACAAATTTAGGCAATTATTTCCCATCCAAAAGTCGGCCAATGGAGTTGCAGAATTCCCCGCTATTAAACCGCGGTTTAAACTCCAACGATGTATATTCTAACAATATGAGCTATTCACGATTTAAACCCGTAATAGCATTTTCCTGATTGAGTGCGTTTTCGTTTTGATAGTGTGTATAGCATAAAATGGACACATACATACACACATGAAAAAATAGTTGATGCAGTTTCCTTACCTTTACAACGATGAAGAAGTGCCTCGACATCCGCTCGACGTCTTCCGGGGAAGACTCTCAATAGAACATCTACCGGGGATCTCTGCTGCTGCTGATGAGAGTGTTGTTGAAGTTGAAGGCCACAAGCCTGGACATTTTGCATTTGCATTTGCATCTGCATTTGAATTTCCCGGGGCTCAGTGGCCAAGTGGTGGTGGTGGTGTTGCGGTTGGTATAGAGCTGGTGAACAGTATAGGGAACTTGCGGCTGGTCCATATAGCGGGGCGTAGGGGGAAAAGTGAGCGGCTGCCGCAGCCGCCTGCAGTCGAAAAGAATTAAAGAAATTATTCATCACTTCCTGATAGTACAGTATTACTCACGTTTTGTGAAATTTCGAAATGCTCGAGTTGATCCAAAATTGGGATTTAAACCGTGAGACTTTTGCAAATTTAATTTGACACGCAAACCTTGATGAAATTTGAGACTTGAAAATCTTAATTGACGCTTGAATTTTTCTTACCGCTAAGGAGACCGGTGGCGGACTGTGTCTAGGATGAACGAGGTCCACTGCCTGTAGAACGGTCTGCGTGGGCGTTTGGGGACTGGCAGTCTTACGGAGACTAAGATTTTCGGGGGCTGGTGTGTCGGACCTCTGCGGAGTCAGTGCCGGGGTCAAAGGTGGGGTGTGGGTGGGACTCGGTGTGGCTGGATCGGGACTACAATCGTCCGTGTCATTACCACTGTGGTCGCGCTTTCGGCCAATCACCGAGTCCGATTCATTTGTCATTCCGTGAATGCTGGAACCACTTGCGTGAGTACGACTCGCGGAATGAGAGCGCGAACGAGATCGTGAACGAGACCTGGATTTCCCAGAGGGTCTCATCTCACCACCCGAGTCCGAGTCTCGATCATCCTCCGTTACTGGGTCCATGGCCAATCTCGCACGTTTGGTACCTGAAAATTCAATGGTTTCGGATTAATTATACGCAGATCGAAAAATTACTGACAACAATGGGGTTTTGAAATTTTTGAATTTTTAAAATTTTGTTTGTTTTCATTGTAGGTTTTTATGGAATTTTGTTCTGTATGGTATTACATCTTTAACGAGTCGAAAATATAGGGAGTAGGGTAGACACACTTTCGTGCCTTCCAGCTCCTACGTATAGTACTTGTTAATAGTCCTTGAGAGTTAGCCCACCACTTGAAACACGACCATTATCCCTGGATGAGTGCACGTGCACTTGCGGGTAACTTGCGTTTAACAATTCTCGTACGTAATATCGCCCTCATAATTTCCTCATCGAGTGAGATATTTGGTAACAGGTACAATGAACAGGTACACAATCGCGGTAGGCACTTCACGTCCTCTTGTAACAGGCGTTGCGTTTTTCATTGTTGTTATTTTTATTAAAGCTATACTTGAATTTCGAGTGGACGCTGGGAGAGAGAAAGAAGGACCCTGCAGCTTTCAATCAATCAAAAGCAGCGAATCATTCGGGCTTCTCGATGATTGGGGGGTCAATTACAATTTTTGGGAAAAATTTATCTTTCGGATATTGGAGAACTTTGGACGGTTTGGATATTTTTTTTCAAATTTCGAAATGTCGAAGGTGAAAAGAGAATTTGCAACCCAAAAATGATTTTAAAAATTCCAAAAATAAAAAATAAAAAAATTGCGTGAGCCAAAAAAAAATCTCTCAAATTTGCGCAATTATTTCCAATCAGACCACTCGACTCACATGAACTCGGTTTAGCTCGAATCGACTTTCCAACCGATTCTTCAGTCCTGTATATTTCCTCCCTCAAACGTAGTACAATTTTTAATAACTCGCTAAACTCGTTTCCCTCTTAATGATTATAAAATCAAGCGGTCGAGTATCAGCTACTTGAGAATGCCGAGTGGCCATTGGTCAGTGGTTAAAATCCCCTCGCTTCAACTCCGAAAACATTTTTTTTGCCCTCGATTGAATGCCGACTGTGCCATTCACTTGGCAATAAAATGTATTAATAAATGAAAGAGTATGAAAGCGCTTTTGTCCGGATATAGTGAGTTTATCGTATACTAGCGTGAAACACCGACTCTTTGACTGGAGTATCACCCCTCACAAGCTCTTATTAACTCTCCCCGTATCGAAATACACTCGAGGGGGTCTCGGCTTTCTCGAATCATTCTTCAGGGGTCGCATCGCAAGAAAATCAAATTAATTCATATCAAACTCCATGAAATTCCTCCACAGCGGGGATCACAACTGATGACTTTATTGGAATATTGCATCATATAAATAAAGAGTTTTCAATGCTGCGCATTGGCATCCCCCACACCTAGCCAAAAATTCAAGCAACAATAGTGAAAATTGTTCGACCTTTCATGTTTCCAAGAAAACACGTCCAAAGTTTTAATATGTGGTACCAACGGAGGCTCTCGCAAAAAAAACATCGAAATTTCGTGGGAAAAGAAATTGTTACGCATGAACCGCTCTGCCCCATATTCTAACCGGGTAACTATTTTTTAGACAATAAAATAAAATCGACCTGCAAGGATAGCGCACATGTTGAAAAAGATTTGAACTTTTCCGAAAATCTACGGGAAAAATGGTCAAGTTGAAATTACAGATTCAAAAGTTTTTGATATGACCTTTATGGATCACACTGATGTATCGACAGATCGACTTTCAATTAATTATACTCATCCCATTGGAAAATCATCAAGGAAATATTGGTCCCGTTTTTCCCGTATGCCTTCAATGTCTTTGAGAATAAGAATGGGGTTTTGTGAATGTTTCAGAATATTAATCTTTGGGGATGACGCGATCTGGAAGAAATGTGAGGAATGCATTCTTGGGTGGGTGCGACCCCCTTCTTTTACCGAGAATTGCCACCCTAGTGAGTCTTCACAAGGCAACAGAACTATATAGATATAGCAAATGGTCCATGGACACTTTATTAAACGTTCCGTAAGTGCCCATTCATCGTTTCTAGGAGATTATTATGCGCGGCAGCGTTTCGAATTTACCACCTTCATACTTCTGTAATAGTCATGAGCTTTCCATTATGACATTTGGTCGCTTTTATTCGATTGGCGATATGAGAAATTGGAATTTCGGTGAGTTTCGTGTACTTGTCGATTTCGTCTAGGTCTACAGGAAAAGAGCCCACTTTGGCGATATTGGCTTATACGTTGTTTGGTAATATTGATCGGATTCCTCGCATTTTGAAGGAATGTCAATAGTTTCAAAGACGAATGAAAATTGAAATTAATCCGACATCAATAGAACAAAAATCGACAAAGTGGACCCTTTTCATATTGACGGCCACAACTTCGATTTAGTCGATCAACATAGTTTGGAATAGATGTTTTAAGTGGTATTTCCATTTAATTTTCATGAAATAGTGCCCAGTACTGCCCAAATGACTGTTTCACCTTTTCCCCCGACAACAATGCCCCCCCCCCCCCTCCCCATGCACGCAAATTTATAGCGATGTTTCGTGTCCTCCACAGTTGCCCACATTGCGCCGAGGGCTGACACGTCCAAGGTGTACGGGCTGTGTCCTATTGCTCCTATTCTCCCGTCTCCATTATATTTCCCGGGGGAGTGGGGAGTGGGGTGGCGATGCAACCCCCCCAACCCTTCCCGAGAAGCCGTAGGCCGGAAACCGCCCAACATCTATGTGCCATTCTAAATTATTCCCGCATTGTTCCATAGATATCCATTGTTCTGCGTCTGTCTCCAACCGCTTGGAGACGGACAGCGAGACTGCGCATGTCTCGTGCGTGTTGCGTGACTCACGTGTCTTGCGTGCCTCACGCCCGTCACACGCACGCGACCGGTGATAACTCCTCCGCGGCTCTATGTAAAGTCCAAGCAGGATATCGGAAGCTCACACATCAACATTCATTAGCAGGTTAAGGTGCCCGCCTTTTTACTTCGCACATTTGTCTATATTCATCTCAAGACGCGATGCGTCAGAAAAAAGGTGGGTGAAGACAAGCAAATTTCAGATGAACTGACGTCACCTCCCCGCCCCATCTGCGCGCGCCGCATCCCTGCAATCACCGTCTGCGCAACTTTCATATTTGTGCATAGCTTTAAGGTTACAGAAATAGAATTTATGAAAAAGAAACTGTGGAAGTTCCGTATTCCTGAAATTTGGTAAAGCTACCACGTGTTGAAAACTTCTGGCAAAGTACACAAAAAGTTTAGATAAAAATTTAATCTTCAGAAAGTATACTTGGTAGAAGAGTATTGTTCTCTCAGTTTTGCCATGTTCCACATCTACCAGGTATCTCATTTCTATTTTACAAATTTAGAATATGATGAATTGTTGATGAACAATTTACAATGTCATAAAGTTCAATTTGCCGTGTGGTTCATTACATAATTACTGCTAGCTGCAATATTCTACTATTTTCTTTCATCAAACTGTCGTAACTCAAACACCAGAACCTAGACGTCTCACTTCAGTCGTCGACATATATTTGTGTATATGATGTATATATACCTGACACTTGTACAAGTCAGTCGACTGTACGCGCGGTATTTCAACGAGGGAAACATACAGTCAGTTTGACCCTTCAGAACCCCGCGATATATCCGACGGTAGATCCGTACCCGGCGGGTGGTGGTTGTTTGTCCTTCAATGGGTGCCGCCAGTACTTAGCGATGTATATAAGGGTGGGTGGGGGGCGGAGGTGGCTGGGTGGCAGGGGAGATGTGCGCTTGAAACGGATTAACGTGTACGGGACGTCTCGCCTGCTCGGACATCCTCTCCAGTTTGTAAAAGTCCGTATATTGTGTCGTGGGGGTGGTTTTAAGGGTGGGGTATGTGACTGTGGATAATGTTTTTTTTTGCTTCCGCATGGAAGCATTACTGCTGATAGAGCAAAACGTATTGTCAGCGAGTATGACCCATCAGAGTCACATGAATAATTTTCCGTATGCATGTGTATGTGTGGGTGGGTGTGGGTAAGTGGGTGGGTGTGGGTAAGTGGGTGGGTGTGGGTAAGTGGGTGGGTGTGGGTAAGTGGGTGGGTGGGTGGTTAGGTAGGTGGATGGATGGGTGTGGGTAGGTGGGTGGGTGGGTAGGTAGGTGGATGGGTGGGTGTGGGCGGGTGGATGGGGGGGGGGGCGGGTGTGGGTGCCATTGCTGTAAAAATCTGAAAAAATCAGACATATTGATAGTTTCTGAAAAATTGACAGTCACATCAATCCAATAAATTGTTTTTCATCCTTATAACATGAGTGGACGGGGGAAAGCGGTGGGATGAACTCCAAGTGATAAATTAGTTGGTTAGGCGTCACAGTTTTCACCCGCAGATCTCAGACCGCCCACAACCCAACGGCATCCACGGCCTCCTATACACATCTCTATCGCACCCTTGTAACCACCCATAGCCTCATGAATTACCAAAATCCATTGTTGGAGCTGAGCATAAAACAATCTCAATAGCATCCGCTGCAAGTGTCAGTAAAGTTACTTACAAATTTCAGAGGCCAATAATGAAAATTATGCGGAGGCGATGAACTTTTCCACAATATTGCTTATAATTTTGCTGAAACTTTTATACTGTTGAATGCTTATATATCCAAATAGATACAGATGCATGCAAATTTTTTGTTCGAAATTTTACAAATCTTTGAAAATCATTTCAAATTTCCAAAATTTTCAAAAATATAAAAATACAAAACCTCTTAAAAAGGCTACAACTTTTAAAAAATCGCAAAACTTTCAAAGATGTCTTCCAAAACGTTCAAATATTGTATAAAAATTTTAAAAATTTTCTGATCTCAAAATTGACAGTATAATTCGAGAATGTCAAAACGTCTAGAATCTCCAAAAACCGTATGAATATAAAAATAAATTTCAGAAATTTCCATCACCAAAAATCTGCAGAATTCCCTCTACTCTCAAACTTTAGAGATAAAAAAATTGAGCTTGAAAATAAGACTTCCGAAAATTTCCCAAAAACAGCCACGGGATATCACCGCCTCCCGCCCGCCTTCATAATTCGCATCAATTAATTGATTTCCCGCTAATTGACGTCGCACCGTTGAGTTGCCAACAAAAGAGCCTCATTATCCACGTATCGATACCCCGCGAGTGCTGTATCCCTACAAAAAGGTAAAATTTTTTTTCTTCATTCATTCTAAGAGAAATGAGTCCTAACCCCGTGGAATATGGGGTTGTACGACAGCAACAGAGCATGCAACAGCACCCGATCAGTCATTAAATCGTCGCCGATTCGTCTTTTGTTCAGTATTTTTTCGTTTTTTTTTTTTATATTTCAGATTCTACGACTGCATACGGTGAGATGGGCGGTGGGTGGGTAGGCAGGAGGAGGGGGGGGGGGGGAGGGGGTTAATCGGGTTAAGCCGTTTTGGCTGAGGGTGAAGAAGAAAAAGACGAGGGGGAAGCGATGAAGCAAAACGTTTTTAATTGTTTCCCCGGTTGAACTCTTGCCTTTTGTTTCTCCGTTATATTTTTCGCCCCTCGATACCGCATCCCTCACACGCCACTTGCATCTATTGAATTTCAACGGCCAAGGAGCGAAATAATAATTTGGCAGCAATATCATTGGATGGCCGGGACTTGTTGGACTACACCGGTAGAAAATCATTTCGTCTAAAGTGTTTTCCTTCTGAAAAGAAAGTCGTTTCTTGACAATGGAACGCAAAATGACGAAATGAAAAATTGTATTGACAGAAGAGTTGTGTGAGCTCCAGAATTATGACAGGTCCCTTGCATGCATTTTCTTGCATCAAATAGACCAAACTTGCGGAGTACAAGAGTAAGAGACAAAAACTTTTGTACGCGAAGCCCAAGAAACTTTGTTCCAGGCGGCATTTCATCTCATGCTTCTGGTGTCGACACCAGGAAATTATTTTCCCTGTGCCACCACTTTACAATGGACTTTTTTCTTTCTTCCTCAAACAGTTCAACCTGAATCGTCCATTTTCTCTGTATCTCCGCAATTTCACCATTTGGATTTAAATTCACCCTCAATCGTAAAATTGTGAAATTCAATGGATCACTTGAATCAATGCGACATCATTTTATGAAGCAATAATGGATTGTCTGAAATTTTAGAAAAAATTACGGAACGCCAAAGATGTGTTCAATATTTGCAATATTTCGGTATTTTTTTAATTTGCAATATTTCACATTTTATTTTAAATTCTTATGATTTTTTTCTCACTTTAATCATCGCAATTGAAAAATTTTCCAAATTACCCAAATTTTCAGAATTTCTATTGAGAAGTTTTCATTGAATGCTTAAAGCTTTCATTGAATATTGAATAGACACACACACACACACACACATCATCATCATTTCGTTTTTTAAACATTCTTAACTCAAATTTTTAGGAACTTTGTGGGTAGCAAATCACACTATTGGCTCAATCCCAACTTGTTATCCGCCTTTCCACTGACAATACAGTGGTGTTACCCCTTGAGGTTATTTTTTTTTTGGTCCACTGAAACATAATATTGTTAAAAGGGTCTCGCGGAGACCAAGTCACGACCCCGAAAGATGTACGAGGGTGCGGGAAAAATATCATGGAGGGCTAAAGACCGACCTGGCATATATTTATACATAGATATATGTTTACCTAGATGTACTCCGGCGTGCAAACGCCACGAAGGACATGTTTCTTGCGAGAGTGTTTGTACAGAACTTTTACCATCGACTCTTCCCAATTTTTTTCCCTCCTCTCAGTCCGGTATACGATAACGAGGAGCACGACGATCATCTCGGGAAACCCAAGCAATTCGCATGGAAAATAAAACTCCCCTTTTTCGCTAGAGAAGGCTTCCTCATAATTACATTTTTCCAGCATTCGACCAGTGAAATATTCATATTTTAGTAACGGTGCAACAAACGGTATTATATAGTGTTGAAATTTTATAACTATTTGCAGGAATGTGAAGAATGACGTTCGATTTTTTTTTTCATTTTCGAGAGAGGAAATCATTGTTCCTGGAAATGAAAATTCTATTTGTGATCATATCTTCACGTTTCAAGGCATTTCCAACATTTCTAGACCGTTCCTACCGTTTGCGCGTGCGTGTGTGTGTGTGTGTGTGTGTGTGTGTGTGTGTGTGTGTGTGTGTGTGTGTGTGTGTGTGTGTGTGTGTGTAGTCGAAACATTGTATGGCGTGATCAGGAAGTCTTGACTAACTCGAGACACACACACACACATACGCGCGCGCGCATACATAACACACATACGAGCGTGTTTCAGGACACGTGTCAGACTAGTCCCAAACGTTGAAAAAGATGAAAATCCCACTTTAGATTTTCAGGGCCACTACAATAACTTCCTTATATCGGGAAATGGATGAATCTGAGAAGTTTCGAAAATTCCGCAAAACTACAGAAATCCAAGAATTACATTAGCCACAAGAACATCAAAAGGCCTAGAAAAATTCTCGAAGACCATGGAGGTACAAAAAGCGCAAAGTCCAGAGTTGGACGACCTGTTGTCTCCTCAAGTGCCCCTTATTTACGTTTCCCCCTTCCCCCCCCCCCCTCCTCTCGCCAACAATTTTTCCACATATTTTCAAATGTGAATAGCAAAAAATGCGCTCCCCGAGTGTCCATAATAGGGATGGCAAGTTGGATGCCTCCCCAGGCACTCGAAAATTCGCTTGTGGCCATCTTCGGCCTTCGCTATTCCTCTTATAAATATATCTCTGTTCAGGAGATGATATTCTAAGTACCAGCCACCCAAGTACCATTTCCTCCCCCAAGATTTTCTCCAGTTCGAGGCACTGGCCCGAGAAATTCAATTACTGCTGGAACTTCTCGAGTTAAGTTTCTATAACTGCTTTTCAATGGGGCTAAACAGTTTCGTGGATTTCACGGCGGGGTGAAATTTAATTGTAAATAGGGAGATATTTTCTATACACGATGCGTCATTAATGGAAAGTCGCAAAGAAGTGTTAATCCGTATAGTTTTTGCAGCCATAAGCAGTTCATAAGACTTTCATCAGATGTCTATAGTAATCTCCCTACGATTGAATACCCTTATCACCTCGATCATATAACATTTCAAATGAGCCTTTTCGCTCCATATCAGTATAGCTGCGTCCTCGGAATGTCAGTTTGCCGAACAGAAAACAGTCATGTGCTGCCCAGTCAGGCACATATCAACTTGATACTACCCTGCAGGTCATGACCAGTGATTGATCCATCGATTGATTGAATGATTGATTCATTGATAGAGTGATCAATTGATTAATCGGTCGAGTGATTGATAGATCAATTGATCGTTAGATTGACCGTTAGATTGATCGTTAAATTGATCGTTAGATTAATCATTAGATTGATTCATCGGTCGATTGATTGATTGATCAATTGATTGATCGGTCGATTGATTGATTGATCCAATGCATAACCATCACCAAAGTCAATCCTATGTGAAATATGTATACCCAGTCTTAAATATTGAAAAATGAACAATTACCTGACACGCGTCCATACTTTATAGCCACACGTCCGAGTATCATAATTCTTAACAATAATAAAAAAAAAAATTAAAAACTCAAGGAGTCTATAAGTCAGTGGCCCATTGTAATGCACTCGAAATTGGGATGAAAACCGTTGATCGTCAGTACACATTGAATTACGCATTTATTTCACAATGATTTTGTTGTTTCGAAGCACTCGAATGCGGGTAAAAGGTCTGTTAGCACACGCGTTTACCCTCGAGCTATATAGCACTACTTAGTACAATTTCTTGGGCAAGTAATGGCCGCGGGCGAGCACGTGTCGAACCCTAAGGACTCTTTGGAGCTGACAATACCTCAATCAACACCTGGAGTGATTCAAGATTTAAAAAATGTCAAGCAATTTTAACTGCTTAGAGCGCTCTATCGTGAAAATTGATACATACGAGCGAAATATGTTAATAAAAATTTGAGAATGACAGAAGAAAATGGTGCTAAATCTTCAAGAAGTTTAAAAAAGGTAACGCACTATAAACCGTAAGGGTGAGTATGAACGGGATGGATCAAACTTAACAAAACGAGTTGTCCTATTTCTCTATCCATAGTTATCACTTGCTTCAAAAATTTGCGATCTCGACTATTCTCTTTTAGCTGTTTTAATGTACGTAAACTGGCCTCCTGGAAGTGTGAATAGGGCGACATTTTTAAATGGAATCTGAACAACAGAGAGGCTTCAGACTCAAGTGAGATTTAGCTAACTGTAGCCAAATGGTTAATTTTGGAATTGACCCAGCTAATACTGGATGGTAAGCATGTACTATCAAAGCACCTTCTTCACATCTTACGTCTACGCCCACCCGGACGATCAGCATTCTTAACCATCCAGCATGCACTCCATAACTAACCACTTCGATGAAGGACGAGTCCTTCGGTGATCAGCGGTTGAAGTTCAAGTTAGATCTTGTGATTAGTTGGGTCAAGTCGCTACCAGTCAGAAGCTTTAACTTGGATAACTAGGGTGTTAAATAACCAAAAACCTTCACCAAAGGCCACTTTTTGGACCGGTTAACTGTGAGTAACGCCATTTTTAACGTAACTTCAGCTGACGAGCAATCACCGTTAAGTCACCCAAGAGCTAGTGCTAAATTGGCTATACCCCCGTTAACTATAATTGACCAACCTCGCATTGGCGGTAAGTAACAGAAGGAGTAACTCACCACTCAAAGACCCATCGCTCTTATCAGGCGACGGATAGCCGTCCGGTGGCACTCGCATCCTCAAAAGACCGCAGTCGTTCTGCTGATGCAACTGTGTTTGTATCTGTGCTGCTGCAGCGGCAATCGCGAGATCAGCGGGATTCGTCGCATGTTGGTGTGGCGGTGGACTGTCGCGCGTTGGTGGCGCGGACGATGTCGTCGGAATAACGGAGCTGCTAGGGCATGCACCATTATTGTACTGCAATTGAAGGCCCAATTCCCGAGCTTCACTCTCCTCCTGAGCCTGTTGTCTCCTCAGGGCCACCTGAAACCACATAGCAGATGTAAATGGCAACTGTAGTCCATTACGTGGATGGGATTTAAAGCTATCCCACTTACGACTCACTTTAAGGGGGGGGGGGGAAGGCGGTATAGTATTAAATTTCTTTTTTCATTTTTATTCTGAATGCACAACATCTCAAGAAAATTGTGTTAAAATTTTAGATCGATCCGAGTAAAACTTCCGAAGTTATGGGCGTTTTATATTTGATTTTTGGGTGTCCAAAATTTTCAACCGACCTCCTGAAAAGTTGCCCTTTCCAAATGGTACACCAAGCCGGTGTACACAATCCTGCAAAATCTACTTGACGAATCGTTTTGAAATTTTGCGCAGTACTTCTGTGACAATTTCAACTAAATCTTTCTTTCTCGAGCAGATTTCGCGATATGCTCTAGGCGCGACCAGACGTTGGGCACGCAAACGTGGATGACGGTATTTGTAAAAATTTGTAATGTTTTATATTACCGATACCGACGGCAACGGCCGTGTGCTTTGGCACACAAGCTTGAAGGCTCAAATCCCCGTCTGCGGAGTCTCCTTTCGGTATAGTAGCGTGGAATTTTCCAGGCTATAATACCGATTCATAAAAGAAACAGTTGTACAAATTGAGGTTTTCCATGGGTTTCCTTCAATTACTGGATAAACGTAAGAATAAAATTCCCATTGGCCACTGTGCTCACGGGTGTAAGATGTGTGTATAGTGTACAGTTTGTGGAAGAGTCGATCTCCATTGCCTGCGCCGGGAGCGACCGCAGTCCATTCCTAATTAAATTTCAGCATAAATAAAGTAGGATGCGTTTATAGTGCCCACGGTATGTTGAGTTTATGAAAACGTTAGTTGACCCTTACACCGGGTCATGCTACCAAGTTCCCGATAGGTTTTAATTGTACATCATTGGATTATTTTTACTACTTGCTTTGCACACACACACACACACACGCACCCTTCAAAAACGTCCGACGATGATTCCGGGGATCATGAAATGTGGAAGTCTGATGAATTCGGAACTTTTCATTTTCGAACATATTTACAGGGCGGGGAGAGGGGGGGGGGGTGGATACCAAAGATGGAGCCCGTATGTGAGGGGTTACAGTTGCACCCCTCCTCGAAGAAAAAATAATAATTGAATTTAATGCAACAAACCATTTCATTACTCCCCTCGTATCACTAACCGGTGTCATTTTCTCGTAATATGAAACACGATTTGTAAGACGAATAATGCATAATGTAGCACGGGGGAACTTAACGGAGAGAGTGAAATGAGCTCTCAAGAGGTGAGTTACGAGGGGTTGACAAAAAAGAAATATATATATACAGAAAATAAATTCAGTGGGGCCCCAGAAATGTGACACGATAGGCTGGTTATATTTCACGTTTACCTGCCCACCCTTATGTGTAAAATACCTTCGGCAACAGTGTACCAGAGTGCTAGACTTGAATTACAAAAAAAGTGGGCACTCGAGAGGGAATTCCATGGGTGGAGCTCTCCGCATTTCTTTTTATTGTCATTCAGGCTCAAGAGCTTGTAACATATAGCCTAAATAATTATAATGGTAGCTAAATGCACGGTAGTTGAACGAATTTAGATGACTCAAGGACTAAGTTTCGGTTGAGGATTAAATGGCAATTGGAAAAGCTGGCCGAGTGATTGGGTCTCATCAATAACTTTCCGGTTGAGTATCTTCCTACGGCATTAGTGTTTTCCTGGAATGTGGAAGCCTGAAATATTTCGTGAATGAGCGATTTTACGAGGAAATTCCATTGAACATTTTTTTGGATAATTTTATTTAGGACAGAAAAAATATATATGTACTGCAATGCGAGATAAATCCATAACCCCATTTTTTACTCCTCGATTTCGGAGGTTGTTGTTATGGCTTCGAAAATGAAAATTCGATTTTTAATCAGACGTCAGAGCATTTCTTATCGTACAAAAAAAATGGATGTGTGTGAACAGTTCACCCGGACCTCGTATCACGCCATACACCATTTCGATCGGACATACATGCGCCGTCACACATGCACACACACACACACACAGAAGCGAGGTATTCCTAGCTACGCGGCCGGCCTCCGCAGAATGTTTCACATGATGAAACATTTCCTCATGAAATGAGACCACCAGGCCGGGCGGAAACCTAACCTAAAAGTCTAGTGGTCTCAGTGAGACTTGTAGAGCCCGGAAAAGCTTTGGAAAGCTCACTTCGGGATTTCATACTGTTGTTTAAGATCTTGATTCAAAGCTGTTCAAAATCCGATTCGGGTCTTAAAGAGTTTGATTCAATCCTTCCAAAAGACTTCATTTGGGATGCGAACGGATTTGCGACTTGCGTACATAATTCTAGATTTCTGTGATCCGAGCCCTTCGCTCTAGACTCATGCCTACTAGGTATTGGACTTGACATACGAAAAACACCACCTCCTAACATTCACTAACCTGCGCTGCCATGACCCTCTGCCTTTCAGCAATTAGCGTGCACTTAGCACAAACGCAATCCCTCCACCTGCAGTACCTCTTGTGGCCCTTTAGAGCTGATACCACCCCATGATTTCGGCACCTCGCGCACTTTGGTGTTCTCTGGTACCTCTCGGCGCTAGCCCTCAGAAAAAATGCCGCCGGCAGCACATGATGCTGCTGCTGTTGCTGTTGATGCTGCATCAATTGTCCAACATCAACGCCTAATCCCACTCCCCTCGGCAACGACATTATACGTCAATCAAAGCCTCCAAGGTTCGAAAAACCATCAAAAACCAGAGAAAACCATGATCACTCCCTCAAAATCCAGATGCAATTAATCATTATTTAAAGTACTTGATCACGGGTTCAGACTAATTCTGTGTGGTTTCCCTTTTCTTCTGATTTGAACCGATCAAAGGCAGATCGAATTGTAAAATCTGTCTCCAAATTGACGAGGTCTTCCGGTGATGCTACATATATGGAAACGTTACGTTAATGACAATTCAATCAGCTCACAGTCTTTTCAATGGTATTTCGCTACTCACACAACAGATCAATTAAATTGTCCCGCGCTCACACTTCCAACTTTTGCTTTAAAAAGTGTTCAAATGTCAATTTCTTTCCGGCGAATGCTGTAACTTCTATCACAAATTCACTCGTCACAAAATCTCAATGCCACCAAATTGTGTCAATCCCACGGATCACCTCCGACTACTTGAAATTGTCCGTCGCTATCACAAACTCACAAAGTCGGTAGAAAGCCGCACAAAACGGAGGCTCGGCATATGCGCACAGCATAAACCGCGCAATGTCGCAATGTCTCATTCGTCGTGACCGTCAGCCAACCAACGATCACGAAAACTCCGATAGTAACTATCGCCAATTGAGGTAACGGTATCGCGATTAACTAGTGAAATATTTGGAAAATTCGGGGAAATTGTGTGCAATGAAGTGGACCAAGCATTTAAAATTTGGCAACAATGTTGGATATTGTTACATCACCGTGAAAAAATTGAAATTATGTGATAAAAAGGGATAAAATGTCCTGATGTTGAGGAGATCCGGAGGCGAGTGGAGATTTCAAGGCGTTGTCAACAATTTCACTGTGTGGGAATGGGGGTGGGGGTGGAATTGGGGTGGGGATGGGCCGAGGGTGGGGGAAGAGGAGTGAGAGAGAGAGAGAGGACTGAAACTAACTATTGCCCCACCGCTGAATTCTCGAGGTGAAAAAAAATACAGTGCCACAGTGTACCCACCCCGTTTCAAACCATACGCAACCCTCTGCGGTGGCCACGCCCACGCGTAATAGGATTGGTTGAGCTTGGGAACCAAGTAGACGGTTGCCACAGCAGTTTGCTGCAGTTTATGTTTAAGAGTTTATGTCCTGGGCTACCGAGCCAACGGATGGGGCCGCGGGGGCACGTTGTTTAATTGTATATTTGGTGGAATAATTGGGGGGAGGTTATACTGTGTGCTTTTGGTTGGGTGGTTGAGGGGGGTGGGGGGAGGGAGCGCGCATTGTCTAGCGACAACTGGCCTAGATTGAATGAGCGGAATATTTCGGAGTGGCTTCTTCGGTATTTAGGGAGTGCAGCGTCGGGCTGATTTTTCGAGGTTTTTTGGCTGAAGAGACATTCAGACCAAGTCTCTGCGATTTTTTTTTAGCTGGGAAATTGAGGTTTGGGGAAGTCGCGGAAATTTTTGCACGTTGCTCGAATCTGGATCCGGCAGAATATCAGAAGCGGGCGATCAGAAATATCTTCCTGATATTCCAAAACGGTATGCAAAAGAGTAAAAGTAGGATGAAACATCTTAGGACAGTTTTCGAAAAATCGTAAATCGGGACTTTTGAAAAATACGTAATTTCAATTATAGGAAAATTAAAATTATTTGAATGAGGATTCCGAGGTCTTTGAAAATGTCGATATGTATCAAAATGTTTGAGTAATTTCGATAGTTGTAATTTTCGAAATTTTGGAACAGTTTTACAAGTTCAAGATTTTAGAATTTTTGAGAATTGAGAAATCTTCTTTTGAGCAAAGATTGCCTTAGACCTAGAGCAAAAAAATTCTGTTCACAAAAATTTCTCAATCCACCGACGAAAAGTGTTGATGATTAGCAAGCATCGAGGAATATTAATTGACATTGGATTATATCGATGATTTACATGGTAGGGTCCATTCGTTTCCATTCTCGATGGATACCTTAAAATCGAGGCCGATGATGAGTGAAATTTTTTTTCAACTGAAAGATTTCGAATGATTTTTATCGTTGATATATGCTTTTTTGAAATATTCAAATTTTTCAATCCCCGTTTTTGAAAAATTTCTCACGCGAGACGTAAATGTGGTAAACAAATCATACGTTATTTTTGTAGGAGAAATCCTGAGCTTTCAACTGAAAATGTCGATTTTTTCATCTAGCTATTTTTTAAGAATAAAAAAAGGCGGTTTTGAACGGAAAAGGGTTTTTCCTGGAAAACGTCATTCATACTTTTTTTCTCTCCTTAAAAAGTACCAACTTTTTTCGGATATACTCCTGAAATTTCAATTTGGGATTTGCAGTACAACATATAGACATAAATTAAAATTCAATTTTCTAGTAAATATTGAGTATAGACCGAAGTCCTTTGAAAATTTTACTACAATATTTTTCGATTTGACAGCAATTGCGTTTGCAACAAGAGTGCAATCCAATCTCGTATTATCTCGTCTAGTCTCCCTTTTCTTCATTTTTCAAGTACTGCTCCAGAGCAACTTTTTTCAAAGACCGGTTCATTAATAGGAAAACAGGAATCGATTGAGTAACATTCATGCTGAAATGCTTCTGCGCCTTCATTCTTGGTTTCCGTGTTCATTAACACTAAAATGGACTAGTGGGATAGAAGTGTGTGTGACCCCGTTGGGAACATAAACGAAACTTCCCGATTTGTAATTTCTTTCCGCCATTCCTAGATTTTCCGACACATCAATTAAATTTTCAAAGACTGGTTTCAGAGAAAACACTAGTGTGCATAGTGATCATGAGGACAAGATTCATGCGCGTTACTGGAGTGGGAGTGAGACGCCAATAGCGGTGCGATCGCTCGGGAATTAAACCCGCCCTACCTCCTCAATTATAATAGTTATGGAAAAACGTCATACCAAATTAAATGTGCATTTCTACTTTAAGAGTAGAGTTTTCAAACACTAGTTAGGAATTGAAAAAATATCGTGATTATTCGAACTCTTGTCCAAACATGTCGTCCCCTGTCATATCTCTCTCGTATTGTCTCCACTTGGTGATAATCAGGAAATTGCTCTCTGGTATTTGTATGGAGTCATAATTATCTCGTCTTGTCTCGATTCTCTCGTCTATCGCGGCAAGACTGAAAGGATCATACTTACTCCATCAGCTCGTTCAAGTTTACCCAAAAATTATGTGAATACTGAAAGTTGGAAGGTTCTGAATGTATATATTTATTCTCCATGTCCACCCAAACGGGGTGATTTTTCCTGAGGCCATCACGTGCCCCCCATAAGTCAAATTCACCATGTGCCATCAAAAAGCGTGTGCATCAGATTTCGAGAGGTCTCCGAATTTTTCCACTAGTCGTAACCCACCCACCCCATATTCAACCGTCCCCCCTCCCGCCCCCGCCAACCCCCCAAAGATGTATATATGGGCTTTCATCGCTGTGTTTGAAGGGTTGCGGCTAAAATATAGCCCAGCTTTGACCGTTTTCCGGCTCTCGCCGTATCCATCACACACTTTTTTTTCCACCACTCCCAATGTTTTTTTTATTATTCAAACTCTCAGACTCGTACAGGCACAAAATATATATTTTTACCCCTTCCCACAACTGGCACATAATTTTTCCGCTCCTCAGTGAGAATTCAGCTGACCACAGTCCTGGCAAAATAATATTCTCAATTTTCCATGGTACGAAAATTTTTTCCAATGTGCCGGATCAGCGGACGTGAAAATGAATATAGGGGAGGGGAGTGACAAAAAAGCGTCCAACAGTCAGTTTTTTTTTTACTTTCAGATAGATATGTGGTGTCGACACCGGAGGCCATTTTCAATTCAATCTGTTAAAAGCCAAACGTCAAAAAATCACGTGGCATATTTCATTTTTGTCCAACGGCTGCGTCTTGCTCAATTTATATTCAGGTTTGCGTCTTTTTTGGCAAACGCAAATGAACGTGGAGAGAAAAATGTGATACGAGATTTTTGTTGTTTCTACTTCCTGATAGAGGAAAAATAATTGCAATGAAATTGCAAATTAAAAATGCAATTTTGCCAAAATTTAGACATTTTCGGAATTTGATATCATCCTGATCGAGAAGTTAAAAAATCTTCTCGTGATATTAAAAAGTGATACCGACCCAATATTCCTGGTTTTATTCATTCATGGAAATCTTCCTTCACCGAATTCCCACCGACTCTTCACAACCAAAGTGCACTTCTCAAATACAATCATCGTAGATGATCGAGATTAAACTCTGTTACAATTCCACCCCCGCGATTGTTTGGCTTTTGACAGTCTCTCCAATTTTTCCCCACACAGAAGCCCTCGGGTACTTTACTGTGAACCCCCGAAATATCTTCATCCCATCTAATCTCTTCCGCAGCATTGCGCGATTCCCGTTTGTTAGCAAACATCGTAATTCGAGATTATGTATCCCCCGAGTGTCTCTCCTACAACAATCGATCGCGATGGACCCATGCCTTTTCTCTCGCTCGATATAATACAAAAACGGGGATGAAATATTTGGAATTTTTTCGGGAGATACCTGTTGCCTCGGGTAACCAAATTCTACAAAGAAAAAAAATTGACAGAGGCGAAACTTTACAACCTTTGAATTGAACTGGCCTTCTTCGAATTTTTCAATTTTTGAAATTCTTAATTTTCATTCTTTTCAACTTTTCCAAATTGTAGAAATGCAGGGATTTTTACGCAATTTTAACGTTGTTGAAATAATGAATTCAATAATGGTTTTTCAATTTTCAAAAAAATTTTGAACTTGATGGAATTCATCATTTTTCTATTAAATTCCAACAATTAGTGAGTTTTCGAAATTTTTTGAAATTAGTGATTTTTTCAAAATTTCATAACTTTCAATAATTGCAATTTTTAAACAAACTTTACGCGTTGTTAAATTTAAAAAAAAATTGAAATTTCTACGTTTCATTTTTTCGCACTTTTTATTTTCTTCAACTTCCACAAGATGTTTGTTTTTTCTCACAAAACGTTTATGTTTTTTTTATTTTTTGATGTTGCGATACGAGATTATGTCTATGAGATTATGCTCTCATATAACCATCCATCGCGATATATGCCTTTTCTTCCACTCGATATAATACCAAAACGGGGATGGGAAATTTTGACGGTCTCGAGAAGTACCTGTTGCCTTAGGGGAAAGTACTAAAGAAAAAAAAAATTGAGTGCGTAAATCGTTTTTTGTAATGTTGGAAGCTAAAAGAAAAAAAAAGATAACAATACATACTTAATGACACTAACAGTAATTTATATTTCTGATTTCAAATTTGATGATACAGCTCACAACATAAAGCATACATTGGATATGTTTCAACTATACCCGAAATTACACATTGTCCATCGATTACCCCGCACAAATGGATTATCAGAAATCAATGAGTTATTTAATATCATAAAAAATCTGATACTCATACACGTATGCAAACTCCATGAAATATTTTCCTCGCTTTGAAAAATTCTCTCGCCTGAAAAAGGCTGCAACAACGTTTTCAATGAAAGCTCCGATTAATTTTTTTTCGATGAGCTGGGAATACCCCTTGAAAAGGGGCGTGGCCGCTTTAGCCAATACGATACTGAATCGCAAGTCGCAACTGTTGCGATGAACGCAGGCGCACTTCAGGTAGTTTAGCATCATCAACACTCACCGAAAATTTTGTGGTTTTACATAATCCACGAAATACGATAATCCTGCCAATCCCTCATTCAGATTAGATTTTCATCTCAAATGCCCATTCATTGATACTAAATTCATAATTTATGAATGGATTACACTCAAGTACACAGAAAAAAAATCCCATAAAAAATTAATGTGCATTCTCCCTAATTTCGGGACATATCGTAAGATTATCGAAACGATTATCAAAAAAAAATGAAAAGAAAAGTTAAAAAAGTGAAGAACCACCCCAAAAAATGGTATCTCCCAACAGTTTGTCCTTTGATTTCTAACCAAAATGCCCGTGACCCTCGAATTTTTAATCAATAGCATACGATATTTTCGTGAAAGGTTTTTTCACTTATTCAAGGGATTTTTTTTTCTATATGCATTTATCAACTATCAACAAATATTCTTAATAGGGCCTATCAAGAAATTTGTACCTTAGTCGAAAAGTTTCGCGAGTCTAGAAAACCACCTGTGTTTTTTTTACAAAACTTTTTACACCACTAATGGTCTTGAGCTAGTTTGATGCATAATTTCAGTCTAGTAAAATAGCTTTATTACGAAGAGTGCTCCAGTTTTTGTTGCTGCCTAAAAGAATGGCCGGAGGGGAACTGAAGTTTGTTTGGGACTCAAGATTTATCCCATTCATCTCCTGAAGCCTCGGGAACATCCCCTGTCGCGTAATCCGAGAACTGAACCGATCGTGTTCCTCCAAGATGCGGAATTCTATCGGCTTCTGTAGTACGATCGTCCACAGATCGCTGTTTCTTCAGAATTGTTTCTATATCGAATTTTGGGAGGCTGCGGGGACAAAAAGCATTGTCAACGAATTAGTAATTGTAGTTTCAGAGAGCATAGAAAAATTAATGAAACCGTGAATCATAATTTCAAAATCGTAAAGACCTATTTTCAGTTTTTTTGTTCTGTTTCACAATGGAAGATCGCAAAGTCGTGATTGGCGTTTTCATTTGATGAGACAGTTTAATTATTTTAACGAATGAATTTGGTTAAGACATCGGAGTGATTTAGTTCTGTCAAATCATTATTTCGCATTGTTCTATTAATTTTTCTCAGGTTGTTAATATAACTATGCCAATATTTTCCCAAGGCTATGGCAACATGAATTTTCCCAACTTTTCGAAAAAGATGTCAAACACGATATTTTTCATATTGCGTGAGCCACAAACTGCAGTTTAAATTCAAAGAGTCGATTTTCTGCTATAATTAGAGGTGCTACAATTTTTATGCATTTTTTTCAAAAAAGTTCAGACGATTCTGCATAACAAATGTGCTATTCAATTTTTCGATTTAACTGAAATTACGCTTGCGACATGCTATTGCAAACAAAATGAAAATTGACTTAATTACGCATATTTTCCTGCCTAATTAAAATTTAATCCTCAAAATTTAGGACAAATTTCGGTGGGTGAGAACCAAACAGCTCAAAACTATGTCGATCATTAACAAAAAAATTTTGGGTTACAAAAGAAAATCATAGATTCAACCCAGTAAAAATTTCCGATAACATTTTTGCGAATCACTTGTTCACGATATATTTGAGTTTTTAGAGACGTTTTGGGTAAAAAGGTAATACTGGAGGATAATACCACGTTATTGATGTACCCTAAAGAATCATGTTTGCTTACGTTTCACCCGGAAACACTCGTTCCTGGAGCAGAACGATATCATGTCGCACATCAGCTAGTAATAGTAGGAAGAAGTCGAAGTTCCCAGCAGTTCCTTTCGCCCCTCTTTGGCCTTTATCGCCGGTGTCTCCCTTTAAACCACTGACTCCTGGAGGTCCTGGCGGCCCCTAAAATCCCCAAAATCAATAATACTTATCACTTAAAGAATAATGAATTCAAAAATAAGCGTCACTGTGTTTTCTTTAAAAAAATTTTCACAGATAAAAAAAACGAGATGTGACTGTGAACTTTACGGGCTAAAGCTGGAACTTTCTGAAAAAATTGAAAAATGCGCTTAGATTGTTTTCCTAATATTTCAACTATCCCTTTTAGGTGGAGGATTCTATTTCTCACCGAAAAGTTATCTATCATGTCCCTGTAAAATTCGTTAATGAGATGAAGCCAAAAAAAACGAATTTGCTGACCGTTTCACTGTTAAAAAAAATCAACATTATGCTCACATACAGACACAGATGCGCGCGCGCGATTCTATGTTTTTTCATCATTCGTACCGATGTATCGTTACTTGCGATTCCACCTCGTTATGAAGTTTACATAAAAGTAACTATTTTTTGGGCTGATATCGAATTTCGCACATCGAATAATTTGATTCGGCAAGAAAGCCGCACAAGTAATTTTGCCAATTACTATCCGCGGTATTTATAGATTTGACCCGAAGTTTTTCAAAAAAGTTCTGCGGAAAGCAACGAAATCTTCTCATGGTAGGTCATCTGCAAAAATGAAATATCAGGAAAAAATCGTTTTTACAGTTCCAGTTTCACCTCTATACATGCGTAATCATTGCGATTGAACATAAATAAGCGAATGAATATTTACAATGGGTCCACGCTGACATTTGCAGAACGCCCCGCCACTCTGCACAAAACTGTCTAAAACTGAATAAGTTTTATCGCCAAGGCTCCCCGAAAATGCGGCCGACGCTGCATTCCCTGGTGGCGAAATAATATAAATGGGGATAATTACACCCGATGTATATATATATATATACAGGATGTGCCAACACTGATAATTTTTATTTCATATATCCATAAAGCATGCAATTTTCCAAGCTTTGCAAAGAAGCCAAAGATCTTCTTCCATTTTTGCGCTAGACTATTACTGCATATTCTCAATTATTAATCAATTCATAAAAATTGATGAGAATAAATTGTGAAATGAACTGATATTATAATTCAACGAATGTTTCCATTCGACATTAATATATCAGTCGACTCGGATTTAAGTTATCGTTCAGTCTGACATGGGAATGAGAATCGTATTAATTACCCTGTATTTTCTCTTCGTTTATGGTTCTTACCCGATTTGCATTCTCGTGTCAGACTTAAAAATCTATTATTCATGATTTAGTGTCCCATTGTTACCTATATGCGGTTTTTCATTTCGCCTACTTTCATCGGTGGATTGCAAATTTTCTTTTGCAGGTGGTGCGTAGATCGAGACTTTCACAGCAGTTTCCAATGCAGACATCTTCTCCTGCAGTGTGTTCATCTGAAAATCAAAAAATTCTCGCTGATACAATTTCAAAGTTTGCGCCTCTTATCATCCCATAACTTATGAAGTTTCATCATTATGCAATTGGTTTTATTTATGTGTTTTCAACTATGTGATTAGCTCGTAAAGTTTTTTGAAGCAAAAAAAAATTGTTAAACGATGAGAAAAACTTTATATTTTGTCCGTCAATCAAATTTTTCCCTTAATTCTGAGAACTTATTTATCGGATTGACGTTGAAATAAGATTACGTTTTTGCGTCTGATTATGGCTCACAAAAATTACACCTTTTTAGTTCTCGTTTACGTTTTCTTCCAGAATTTTGTATTTTTTTGGCAAAATTTTGAACAACTCTATATAAATTTCTACATAGTGAAGAAGGTCTAGTCTAGAAGGACGCGACCAGTTACGGCCGATACTGAGGCGGAACCATTCCAGGGTTAACACTAGACCTCTTAAAATGGGTTCATCTTCTTCATGCTTACCTTTCGCTCAAGCATCAAAACAGTTTCACAACTTGGTGAACAATTGTCCTTGGCATCTGCTCCCTTATCATTTTTCTCCAATTTTCTACAAGTTCTATTGTCCCCCCGAAGGGAAAATCCTTCTTGGCATTGGCAGGTGAATTCTCCTGGTGTATTAACGCAAATTTGCTCGCAGTCGTGGGTATTCTCCGCGCACTCGTCAACGTCAATGCACGTCGGTGTCTCGCCTTTCCTCTGACGCTCTGAACTAAATCTTGAAATGAGAAAAAAAACACAGTTCCAATAAAAATTTTCTGTTCCAATTTCCGGCGAATTTTTTTCAAATTGAAAAAAATAATAAGAATACTCCACTCCTTTGCATACGTAAATATCAAGGGAAATCGGAGTGAATTAAATCATAGCATTCATCAAATTGATGCGAACTTTCGAATAGTGCTTATAACTCCAAATACTCCATGAGAAAAATATTTCGAGGAAATACCCGATTGATCACTTGATTGATACATACCGATAACCATTCCAACAAGTGCACATGACCCTTCGTAGAATGACGTCACAGCGCTGTTCGCACAGATTGAGGCTGCAGGGATCAACATCCTTAGCAACGCAATTGTTACGAATCAAATTGAATCCTGGACAACAGTGCGATCTCGTGCAATCTGTCCACTTGCCTTCCGCATTCGAACACTTATATTTCACTCGGAAAACACTATCCGAAGGGCATTCCAGAGCCTGCGGCACACTCGTCACTGCTGGAAGAGTCGTCTCTGTCGATACTATTACGTCATCGTCGTCGGGAATTCTTCTGCCTGACTTTTCATTTCCAAAACTAAAAACTATGAGATAAAACCTGGAAGAGAAGACAGAACTTTAGGGCTCTTTGCGGAATTTGATAAGCGGACCCTGGGAAGAGCCCAGAGGTCAGATTAATAACTTCCCGATTTGGTGTTTTCCTCCACTATTGTTCTTCGTGAATTTTTTTTTTTTTATATTTAACGTCGCTATATTTATGCTCTCTACCGAATTGCTAATCAGCAACGGAGGTCTACGATGTGTTTGTAAACAATCTTCGTGAATTCGTTCTTCCCTAAGAACTCAAATAGATTGTGGATAAGAAATTTTAGGAAAAGACAATATTGAAAATTTTTTCAAGAAATTTCATGGAATTTTAAGGAGCTCAAAGTCGTTTATAATTTTTGAAGCTGGCTAATTTTGGAGGTTCATGCAACTTTCTATTTTTGAAAACTAATAAACGGATAAGCAGATGAGATCCGATTTGAAAGCATCTTCGTTTTAATTTCTGCCAACCCAACAACACCGACCAGGAAGTTAAATGTTGGAAATGTTTTCTAAAGCTACCGGAATTTTCATGTCTATAAATTTTCTGACTGTTCTTTGAATGATTGAAATTCCGGAATTATAAATTCCCTGTGTCATCTGCAGTTTTTAATTATTTTATTTCATTTTTCAATATCCTAAATTTTTCAAAAATTTCAAATTCTGAAATTATAAAGGCTTCTGAAATTTTCGAAAATTTTTGAGTTTCCAAATGGCGAACTTTTAAATTCACTCTAAATTTTCGAATATTCGGAAAAACCGAATTCCAACTTTTGTCGTAAGTGCAATCCACCCCAAAAATGTTATTTAATATTTAATCCAGAGTGAATGATTGTTCCGAAAATTTGTACTATCCAACAAAACAAATTTCAATGTTCTCTGATTCGAAAATTCCATAAAAAGTTAGGTCAACTCAAAAATTATGTTGATTCGGTCAAGATGATCGAGACAAAAAGCAAAATGCTAAATTTGCATAAATTCTGGTGTAATTAATACTCACACGATACTAAACGTTATCCATGTATTCGACATAGCGAAAACTCGTTCGTTACGGCAATATCATTTCATTAGCACTCGCGAGCTGCATTCTTGCGTTCAATTCCGGCGATTCAGTCGGGTCTGCCCCACACTCAATTCCTCTTACCAGTAAAAGCTATAAAAGGAAGAAAGAAACAATTAGAACAACGAACCTCATTAAAACCTATCCAAGTGTTCTTTTATTTTTGAATGAGGAGTTCCAAGATGGCCGCTACGCGGCGGGCTTTTTCGTTGCAACTGTTGGCAAGTGCCAAAGGCAAAGAAAATCATAGAAAATGATCGCAATGGATAAATTTTTGCGAAAAATTCAAATTTACAAAAGGTTATGGGACTTCCGCGTAAATGGCGCGAAATGTTTCGAAAGTGCCTCTGCCCGCAACAACCAATCACAGGCCGTCTTTAACATAAAACCAATAGAAAATATAGGAACGCCCGCGCATCTCTTGGGGCGTCACAAACGATAAATATGTGGTTTAAAAAGACGAATTTTCGATTGTTTATTTGAAAACACTGAGGAAGAATTACCAGGAATTTCAGGTGGAGAAGTACTTGATAGGCGGTAATGAATCTCTTAATGGTGTTATTTAATAAATCTGGGCTGCATGCAATTTCCCTATTGGAGTTTATAAATGTTCCAACCTTCGGCAAACCCCTCCCCGGCGCCATCTAGCGATAGTTTTAGTTTTCTTCTGTTTTACTACATATCGATAATCACGCAATCGAAAACATTTTCGTATCCATAAAGCACCAGGCGTAAGACGAAGCAGAAATTTCCCTCAAACTTGAATTTTAATTCTAAATTTAAATTCTGAATTCTGAATTTTGGATTTTGAAATTTTCAATTTTCAATTTTCAATTTTCAATTTTCAATTTTCAATTTTCAATTTTCAATTTTCAGTTTTCAATTTTCAATTTTCAATTTTCAATTTTCAATTTTCAATTTTCAATTTTCAATTTTCAATTTTCAATTTTCAATTTTCAATTTTCAATTTTCAATTTTCAATTTTCAATTTTCAATTTTCAATTTTCAATTTTCAATTTTCAATTTTCAATTTTCAATTTTCAATTTTCAATTTTCAATTTTCAATTTTCAATTCTGAATTTTAATTCCGAATTTCACCCGGGAGTTTTTGGAATGGGGTATAGTATATCGATTACTCAAATATGAGGCCCAATAATATCGATATTCGAAAATACGACGACATATCGAACCTCTTACCAGCCACAGCTGTTCTAGGGACCCTAGGTTACTATAGTATTCCGGTGTATATTAAACGCCGAAATACAATGTTTAAAACACAAAAATAGTGCATTTTAAAAATTCAAATAATATGTTTCAATGGTCCCAAAAACCGCGATGTTTCGAGGGAAAAAAAATTAAAAAAAATAGGTTAACCTCGAAATAAAACAGCAAATAAAAAACCTTGATGTTTTACCCAGCAAAATTCATCTTTTCGATTAATCGAAAAACATCGCCCATCCCTACCCATAGCTCCAAAAATTATGTAACAAACACACAGAACTAAAAAACAACACCGGTTAGCTATAGTCGTGAAGAAGCGATCAAACAACCAAAATACCTATGAGTCGAAAAAAATGAAGTGACATTTAATTCTGACTATGAGAAATCAAAATTGTGTGAGTAAACCATTTTACATATCGTTAACTATGAAATTGCGGGTTATGACATTATTATCTTGGGCCATACATTGTTCAGTTCTTAATACACAAAGTTTCCCAGAATTTATATTTTCATTCATTGACTGATTGAACCATACCATTTTTTTCAAAACACTAAATACACAAGATCATAAAAATTGTAGACGATTAGAGTTGAAATAAAGTGTTCTATGTAGAACTGATTCACAAGTTGAGTTTATAATACCTTATGTCAGCCTTTTTATTAGGCAAATGCATTTTTTAAGTAATTGATTTCCACGTGGAAGTTTAAAGTGTCTTAAATTGTTCATTCTATTACTCAATTTTACTTTTTTGAATAAAACGCACATTGCGAATTTCTAAGAATCTCAGCCAAAGGTTTTAAATTAATGAAAACATTATTAAGTTTCTGAACATCTTGATTAAGCGATTGATTCGAGTCAGTTTGAATTCTTATTGTACGTTAACAAGAGTGACGTCGAATATATGAAGTTAAACCATTCATCACTATAGTACTCCGTTTCATGGGAAAAATGACATTGCAATAGTCTTTAAAAATTTTCACCAACAATGTGGGCCCAGTATATTTAACTTCCCGATAGGAGAATCTTCTAATTGTGGAATGATGAAGAGTTTCAAAAACTGCAGCAAAAATTGCAAAAATTCTAAAAAACCTGACTTACCATTCCATAATTTACAATTGCATATTTTCAATCTCTGATTTTTCACCGAACATTTTGTACCTGATACCTAAACCTCAAAAACATTTTTCAGATGAATCAGAGACTAGACCCTTCAAAAAATGCCGAAGCTCTGGTCGTACTTTCTGCTGCTGCTGTGGTTCTGCTGTCTCCTAGCGTCATCCCTGTTCCTCTTCATCGACGGATTCTTCCTAACTCGAGTCTCACGTCCCGAGGAGTCCCATTGCAATCCACCATGCCCTCAGGCTCGAGCTCGAGTTGTCCTCCTGGTGGTGGACGCCCTCAAGTATGATTTTCTCGAGTGGTCACCCTCACTCCCATCCCCCAACTTCCATCGCAACAAAGTTCCCATCGTCCAGTCTCTCCTCTCGTCTCAATCCTCCAATGCTCGCCTCTTTAAAAGCATCGCCGATCCACCCACCACCACCCTTCAACGAATAAAAGCCCTGACCACAGGCACGCTGCCAACATTCATCGACATTTCTGCCAATTTTGCTGCGGGCTCCATAGACGAGGACAGTATCATCTCGCAAAATGAGAAAAATGGAATTGTGTTCATGGGAGACGATACCTGGACCTCCCTCTTCCCTGCTAGGTTTCTAAGGTAAACGGATAACACGTCTCAACAACACAAGTGGAAACACCCAAATTAACTGTGCTAAATTACTGGGTATATGTTCCCTATTGAGGACACAAAAAAATATTCCATTTGTGAGTGCCATTCAACGTTTTTTCAGATTTTTCACGATTTTTCGAAACACTGCATTTCAATATAATGTTTTGATTAGTTCATAAATTATTCAGAAAACTATAATGATTTTTAAAAAATTAACAATTACAAAAATTTCGGCATTCCATAGATTCCAAAAAGTACACATTCTGGAAATGCCAAAAATGACGGAGGGTCAAAAAATCAAAAACTTCTGAAAAACTTTTGAAGAAATTGTAGACACAAACACCATATATACAGACATATATACAGTTTTTCTGTTTTCCATTTGTTTTCGAATAAACGACTTTTCAACAATTTCCCTTTAAAAGATATTCTATTTATTTCTCAGGCAATTTCCCTCTCCGTCATTCAATGTCCTGGACCTGGATACGGTTGATCGGGACGTGCGGACTCGGATTTTCTTCGAACTCCAGAAGAAGGACTGGCGATTGCTCATAGCTCACACCCTCGGCGTCGACCACTGTGGTCACAAGCATGGCCAGAACCACCCTGAAATGACAAGAAAACTCAACGAGACAAATGAGTTGATTAAAGAGGTAATCATATGCAGTATAGCGAAATACCGAGTATCCACGATTTATTTATTTGAAGTACGAACACCGTCGACTGCCCAGAAAGTTGATTGCGGCTCCATGGTTACCAAAAGTTTGAGAGAGACCTGATTGTTTAGATGAGCGTCTGTGTCATGCTTCAAGTAGATTAAATCCTCTTTTCTTTTTTCTAAATCAGTGCTCCAAATCAATGGCTATTACTTAGGCTTTGTGCAATAGAGAACTTTAAAACCAAAATTAAAATTTCGATGCGAAAAAAATGATAAGTGAAGTAAAGATGATAAAATATTGAAAAAAATATGTATCCGTAGATAATCGAGGTCCTGGACGACGAGACTGTCCTTTTCGTCATTGGAGATCATGGTATGACCGAGGGCGGAGATCATGGAGGCGATTCTCCAAGCGAGGTCGAGGCTGCCATGTTTGTTTACTCGAAGAAACCGCTCGAGGCTCTCAACCCCTTGGAGGAGGTGAAAACTGTTAATCAAGTGGACATCGTTCCCACCATTTCCATGATTCTCGGCAGCCCCATTCCATTCTCTAACATTGGGGCTGTTATCATTGAAGCTTTACCCAAACTTGAAGATGATCACGATCGCGAGATCATGGAGACAATATCAGCGAATGTGGACCAAATGAAGAGATATGTTGACGTCTACTCCTCTGAGACGTTCCTCTTCTCTGAAGAAAAGTTGAAGAAAATTGAGGAAATGTACCAGACGATCAAGAAGTTCAAACAAGACGAAGTTGATGATTTTTTGAAGGCGTCCAGAGAGTATTTCAGGTAAAATTTTATATTACAATGAAAGGAGAAATCATCTTTGTAATCGATTCCATTAAAAAACAAACCTTCCAAATTTTTCTTGAATTTTTCATGATGAAGCTGGAGATCACATTCTCAAACGTCTGATTTCAGATTTCTCAGAGATTCCTGCGTGGAAATTTGGGTCCAATTCGAGGCGAATCTCATGTCACAAGGCTTGGTGCTTACATTTTGCATACTATTCTTCATCTATCTCATCCTGTCAGGAATTCCGGAGGAAAAGCTTGAAAAAATAGTGAACTCATCGTTTCTGAAGACATGTCTCATCGCAAATATCACAACATCCTTGGGTATTTTCCTTCTCTATTTCTTGGCTGTGATCGACAACTTCAAAAATATAAATTCGTTAGTCTGCGGAATTGTGTCTTTAAGCTTTCTTGGGATCCTCGTCATTCAGAACTGGGATGTGATATCCAACACTTGGTATCATGATTCAAAGAGCAAAAAAAATAATTATCTTGTCAGAGTAATCCTGGGATTGACAGTTTGTGGATTATTCTCTAATAGCTACGTTATTCACGAAGACAAGGTACTTGCTTTTCTGCTGGTGACTTTGGTATGGGTGCTGATGTACTCCATTCAGGAAGACCCAGATGTCGAAAAGAAGCAGAGGAAGCCCTTGAAGTCTCATCACCAACGGCTTATTCTAGTGTTAACCTGCCTAGCCGTCTGCGGAACCATCAGAGCTTCTGGCTACTTTTGGAGGTAAGAATACACAAGGGAAGATTATCGGATACAGAAGTTTCGAATGGCAATTCATTCTCTACGGGCCCGATAGGGGGTAATATTTGCATTTTGGTAAATCGTTTGCGAAAATTGCTGAAAAAAAAAATATTAATGTCTGCGGGGCCTTCTGGGAAGTTGAATAGGACGTGAAGTCTAAAGCTATTCGAAAAAAAATGACAGAAAAATTGTTAATCTTCTCAGAATATGAAAACCGATTAAAGATTAATATTTCACACTTGGTCCATAATGTTGTAGATGCCGAGAGGAGCAGCACGATTGCACAGCCTCCATTCTAGGAAAAGTTGGCTCCATGACATCCAATAATTTTGAGAGGGTTCTGCTAATTATTACTCTGACGGCCTTTGCTGTCTTCATAACGGTTGTCAGGATGTGGCTGAAGAGCTGCGGAAATCTGTCAGGATTTTCCCCAAGCACCATTGTCGTGAGATACTGCCATCCGCTCATGGTGGTGTGTATGGGGAGCTACTGGGTGCTAATGAGGCTTCCACAAGATCCCAGAGTGAAGTTTGCCTTTGCCTGGCAGACGAATGGATTCGCTCTTGTTGTTTATTCGTGTATCATTCTGGGCCTTATCGTGCTAATCTTGAGACCACTCATGGTGTTCTTAATGCTGCGGAGGGACACAATCGGAATCTCCGATGGGGAAAATGTCGTTCCAAAGTTGTTCGATAAGGTGAAGATCCTGCTTCACAGTCTATCTAGATGCCAATAGTGAACTTGCATATGGCTCATTTGCTCAACATACATACAATGATAGATACACTTAGGTCCCAATAATCGGGTTTTCATTTTAGACAAAACTTTGGTTGGCCCAGTAATTAATTATGACTTTCTGTAACGTCGAAATTTAAAACACTCTGAAAGTTCTCGTGAAGTCATCAAAACTGTTAGTTTTTGTCAATAGTCCATGCTTTTAGAATGTATATTACCTTGGTCATCTCAGTTTCTCTTAAATTACAGTCAAAAAAATGGGCAGAGCCGAGATATTATTTGGGTAACTTACGTTTACTTTATTTCGGTCTAGATGAAGGAGATGTTTTGGAAGAAGCCAGAACCGACAGTGCCTGTCGTCTACGGACTTGGGACCGTCTACAGCTCTGTTTTCATAGCAGTTAGTGTGTTCGTGGTGCTTGGGTTCGCTTTGGTCCTTGGCAATGTTCTGGCGGGAAGCACCATTATGATGGTCATTACTGCAGTTGGTGTTTTGGGACTCGCGGCAATTGAGAAAATCAAGGCAGCTGGCGATATTGATGAACTCATGCATGTATCCAATACGTCGATCTTCTGCTGGTTTCTCATCGCCGAATACTTCTTCTACGGAACTGGACATCAACCCACTTTTCCCACTATATACTGGGATGCCGCCTTCGTGGGAACCAATGGAAATTCCTATGGAAATATCATTCCAGCTGTTTTAATCGGTAAAAATCGAAGTTTTGGGCAATTGATCAATCCTACAATAGCGAAATGTCTCATCTAGTTAAGCCTATTTTAACCTGATGGCAGTTTTCAATTGGTTAACTAGAAACTATCAAAAATATCGAAATTTGCTTTATCACATATGTTCGACAAAAAATGTCTACATAGAAATACTGTTATCTTGTTTCAATTTTGAGATATTTTTTTTAAAAGCTATTGACTACTCCGCTACTGAAATATTTAATTTTTTTTTCTACTTTTTGAACTCACAGTAGTCTCTCCGTAAACGTAGAGAGGTCCTGCTATGAGAAGAGTACCGTCTCCTTATTTTATTATTCGTCGAACAAATTATCGTCGGTCTAGACTAAAAATTGAAAGGATCTTTCTGATATATTTAGAAATAGATTTATTTTATTTCACTCTTTATCACAGCCATGCACTATTGTGCAGTTTTCCGTAGGGTCCCATCAGAACAATTCTGTGGTTGCATGCAGTGAAATTAAACTAAAGTCACTTTGAATATTCTGGGGATGTATTCAGTGTGATATTGTAATATCGCCAAATCTATCTAATAAGGCTCAACGCGCATTGGAATATGGCTATAGAATTTTGATTATTGCGGCCATCTGCTGTAGGCACGAATGCAACCTCTTGAAGGGTTCTCCCCGAAATTTGCAACCAACCTCTGTCCAAAATCAATCAAGAATGCATCAGATATTCCCCATCTCACGACATTCCCCTCTTTTTTTCAGGCATAAATACCTTCGGATCACACATCATCATGGGCCTGACACTTCCTCTATTGATAATCACACCATTCACGATTTTCGTGATGCTTCCAAAACTTGCGAAGACAAAATTTCGACTGGATGGAGATATGAAGCGAGGAGAATTGATTCTCTTCGACAAGGAAAGTGCTTTTCACAGTTCTCTATTCACAGCCTATGGAAAATACGTTCTATTTCATGGGCTCCGGGTATTTGCCTGCATGTTTGCAGCAACTGTTCACTGCCGCCACCTGATGGTCTGGAAAATTTTCGCACCAAAATTAATCTTCGAGTGCCTGAGCTTCCTCGTGACGCTTGGAAGTGTACTCACGGGATTCTTTCTAGTAATCAGAATTGACAATCAAGTGGAAGAACTCATCACGCGTGTGACCAAAGCCCGGTGATGAAACGAGCCAAATATTAAAACTGAACAGAGTGAATATATCGAATGTGAATCCTCAGGTGAATTATTCTTAAGGCCCCCCATAGACGTCCTATTGACCTCTAGTAATTCCAGTTGACAATTAATAGTGCTGGCGAAAGTGATCACTCAAGTAGGATTGGTTAAAAAGTCCATTACCTTGTTGAAGAGTGGTTTTAGAAAAGAAATCATACATATTTCGTAGGGCATTTAGATTGCACTAGGAAACGTTCTTTGAAGTTTTTCTTTAAGTCTAGTCGTTTTGTAAAGCGAAAATGTAAAAAAATGAAGCGTTTGGTGGAAACAAAACGAGAAACCTCGGAATCAACGTCGATCGAAATTAGATAAATTCTACGTTGTCTGAAAAACGGTTTAACAATTCTGGACCATTTTGAACAATCTTTGGTGTTCAGATATTTGTGAGGCCGGCGATGATGCCCTCGAAACGTCTTCACGTATTCTAAATTGGCAAGCATTTTGGTTGAAATGCATCTGGTAGTTTATTCGTTTATTACCAAATATCTCGAAAACGGATAGACATAGGGAGAAGAAGTTTAGACAAATGTTGTTCGTTAAGTTAACATGCGCATTTTATGTTCAATAACTTTTTTTCTAGTGGTTCAATTTACGCGCGAATGTGCCACCTGCCGAAACTCTGCAGAATTTGCTAACGAAAGGGATGGATATAGAGGAAAAGAGTAATCACATAAAATATTTCACTACTTAAGTTTTATGAATTTTCCCCGTTTTTCAATATTTTACAACGTATTAAAAATCATATGCAATGGGGACACCCGAACAGACATTCAATCCTTATTTTTTCAGGAAGTATCACTGATAGCGCGATGATTCATAGAACCTAAATGATTCTCCATGAAGCAAGGTATATTCTGTATTTAGAGTTTTTTCCTCTATCTCCATTATTTAAGCAGCAATTTGGAATGTTTTTTATGTGGTCCCTATCGATCACAATCGACTTGTTTTTAATTATTTTGAATTAATGTATTTAATTACAATAACTTGAAGTTACAATTAAGTTAAAAATCGCACAAACTCGGGTAGTATTTAATAACTGTATTACATTGTATTTTATAACATTTTATTGTGCCAGGGCGAAGATCTCCTTAACAACTAAATACGTCATTTATAGAAAAGTATACAATCAATTAAATGATTTTTTTTCAGTAACTCTTGATTCATGTCAATGTTAATGAAATTTTATAAAATAAAAAAATTGATTCACAAAATTACTGGGCTCAGGTCATACTAATTCGATAGAAGATCAATGCTTTTTTACCCGTCTGGAAAAAATGAAATTCGCACGAAAAAACGACAATAATTCTCGTTTTCCATAAATTGCAATGTTTCCTTCCTTGTTTCCCAGTTGATCAGTAGTTCATCATCTATCCACAGTTATTCATTGCAAAATTCCGCAAATCGTTGGTAATAAACACACAAACGCTACCCTGCGTGCAATGCATTGCTGATTGCAATAATACAAAGCAACGCACTTGATGCAGGATTGCGTCGGCGTGCCCTTGAGTCTTCAGCCTCGTCGAATTCAAAATCCAATACAGTTCAAAGTAACGGAAAAAAAATCGAGAACATCATTGACCCTTCGTTACTGGTGCAATTTTGCCCGCGATCGTTTCTGCCGTGGCGGCGCCGCGCCGCAATGTTACCCCGTGACCAAAACTTTCTAGATTTTTGTAATCAATAATAAAAAAATAATAGTAGAGGCCCGTTATATAGCTTGTTTCACCATTACTTGCCGATGACTTCCAAAATTCACGATCCGTCGCCGTATTTTCGCATCCACCTGATCAATATCAATTCATTCATAGAGCGAGCACATGGACGGTCTTTGGAAGCTTGTATGCATTTCTACATTGTTCGATAGAGACATTCTAATTTTTCCAGAAGCTTCAATAACTTTTCTTCGACGTTTTAATCAAAAACGAAATCTACTGGCACCGCGCCCGCGTACGCGAGTAACGAAGGGTTAAAATGACACGAAAAGTTTACAATGCTAACGGCGATGTTTTTATTTAAAAGAAACTCACGAATGTTACATGATATCCATTAATTAATTAATTAAGTTAGCTCGTGATTATTGAGCACGTATCTTTCTAGATTACGTTTATCCATTTGTGCATTACGTTTTGTTTCTCCTTCCACCTAGTGATGGTGATGCCTGTAATCCTTCTGGTTTCGGAAATTCTGCGCCCAATCGGCCCATTGCTTGCCCCATTCTTCATAGTCATTCTGGGAAGACTCCTAAAACATAAAAAAATGTAATTATTTACTTGAGAATCGATACACTTTGCTTAGGTAAGAAATTGGATCCACGTAGTGAAGTGGTGAAGCAAATTATTGGAAATTTCCGAAATACGTGCTTCTACGAGGTAACGCTAAAGAGATTTTTTCTTGAGAACTAAATTCTCTATAAAAAATCATGAGTGACATTTTCACATCGAACTAATATTTGTGGAGATAACTCAGATTTGAAAATATTTTTCGATTGGTTTACCACTTCAGTACAATTTGAATTTTGAAAAGTGTAAACATTTTATAATCGAAACTAACATTTTCGTGGAGTGGTGAACCTGCTGGTGGCATTTGTATCTGAAATCATATTGCCATTTTCAACTAACAAAACAAATCACCAGGGGGATGATTGAGGAAGAAATCATTGCTCGTGAGATAAGTATCGAGTTGAATGTGAATTTTTCAAGTCAATTGCTCGCGATAATTTGCAACGTGGAAGATCTGTTTTTTCATTCTACAGAGTGTTCGTAATAAATTGATGGCGAAAAGTTTTGACGATAATTCCACCGTTTTAGATACATATTAAGACGAAGGACTGCTTGAATACGGTAATTATTTCGTCTGGAAGTGAATTTGATTTCCAACCAGAAATTTGTATAGAATTGTTCTCTAAACGGAGCTGTTCACAAGCTAAGGCACGAACAAAATGGAAAACGCCGGCGCTTTCAAAATTTCATCGAGCTGACATATGTAATTTCCAGAATAATTACAATGATTGGTCCAATCAGCAAGTGAAAAACAAAAACGATAAATTCTACTCACAAAAAGCTTAATGCCTCCACCCTGGTGTTCAGCATCAGCGCCCCCACCAGCCTGAACCTCCTCAAAAGCGCCTGGAGGCATGCTCTGATATCCCTGATGCATCGTCATCTTGACTCCCCGTTTGACCTTGCCCTCCCCGGCCAACTCTTCATCACCAATGCTTCTCTTGACAGCCGCTGCAGGTGCATAGAAACCTGGATACCCTGCATAGGGACCCCAGGCGCCCGGCAACGGTTTGGTCTCGGGTCCCTTTCCCAGACTGTCAAGTTTAGTCTTGATTGCATCCAAAAGTGTTGCATTTAGCGTTGTCATCATTTTTTCGACATCTTCAGGCACTACCGGGGCCAAAGGGCTCTCCGTTACCGAATTAGCCTTAACTGTCTCCTCAATGGCCTTTGAAATATTCCTCTGCATGCCCGTTAGCATATCGAAAACCTGACTCAAGCTTGCGATTTTCTGCTGGAATGGTAGGGTTGTGTCTGGGGTCGGTGGCGTAAACATAAGGGCCCATGGAGAAAGGGGCTTCGCCGGTTTTCCAGGCTTGCCTGGCTTCATTAGCGCCGTAACTTTCTGCGCGGCGATCATATCACTCATGGTGCTCAGCATGTCGGTCTTGATGGTGGACATTTCCTCTATTATTGAGTTCAAAATGGCGTCCTTGGCGGATGTGATGGATTGTAGATCGTCGATTGATCTAGCTACGAGGGTCTTCGAATCATCACTGATCAAGAGAGATGTCCAGTAATGAGTTATTAGATAATAACACCGATTGTTATGGACCGAAGAATGTCATGGAGAAATATTATGGAGTTGAAGCGTACAAGTATCAATGAGAATTAATTTTGAGCATTATTCAATGTACTATTGTCTGTTTACTACGGGCAAGAGAAACCCGAACAAAACTTTAAGAGGAGAAATTGCCAATGAGGCTGAAGTACTTTGTGCACGCCACATTAGGGTAACAAATATGATAGTATTTGATATGATAGTATGATGTATAGTTAATATATCCGAAAACCCAGACAGCGCAAATTATGTATCAAAAATTCTGTTTTCCAAATACCTGCTTGCGGATGAGACCAACGTCTTGTTCAACTTCAGACTATCAAAGAGTTTGTCCAAAAATACAGCCACTTTGTCAGAGTACTCCGTGGGCCCGGGGATGATGGAACTTGGAGTCCAGAAACCAGCTGGTACGATGGTGCTCTTGGGTGTTGGGAGATCAGTAGGAGCCAAAGGAGTCAACTCGCTCGGAGTTGGGAAGGGCAGCCAAAAATCAGCGGGTACAATTGTGCTTTTAGGGGCTAGGGGGTCGGGGGTGACGCCAGGTGGTGCTGGAGTGCTCGTAGCCAGAGAATTGAAGAGAGCGTTGAGGAAGGCAGTTTTTTTGGTTATATAGATGCTAGGATCGACGACAGGGCCGAAGGGCACGATAGGGGAATAAAAGCCCGCAGGGGCGAATGGACCGAACATAGGGAGGTACTGCTTTGGGGTACTTGATAGCTCCTCGGACTCTTCTGGAATTGGAGCCAATCCTGGGTATGCAGGTGGCGGACCCAGGGTCTGGCTCTCAGGCCCTAAGCCAAGAGCTGCTCTTTTCGTGCGGGAAACTTCGCCGGATTCAGACGCGCCAAATTGGGGGGCATCGGAGAGAGAGCCGAAAGGACCCAGGGGCCCGAACTTAGGAGGGGCCGGCCCGAATTTTGAGAACGGGCTGAAAGGAGAGAAGGGGCTCATCTTGGGACCGAAAAGCGCGCGTTTTTCATCTGCCACAGATTTTTCAGCTAGTAGAGCCTGAGGGTCCTTCGCAGGAGCCTCTGGGGCATACAGAACGGGCTTAGCTGCCGGGGTCAGGGGATTGAAAGATGGATAGGACACTGGGCCCAATCCTCCGAAGAGATTTGCAAGCATATCTGTCTTCTTGGCGATCATGGCTTGGGGGTCCACGAATTTCGGGAAGAAGGGAGAAGCTTTGGGGCCATAGGGCACCGTGATCGTTGACATTGCTGGCGCTGCTGCTGGCCCTAAAGACCGAGTGAATGCTGGAAAATATGTAGATTTTTTATGGTCTAGGTGTTTTTAGATTAATGTTAGTCAAATGTTTACCAGTTTTTCCCGCTCCGAAGGAAGCGTATGGTGATGCGTATGGTGAGGCAAATGGTGATGCGAATGGTGGCGGGTATGGTGGTGCATATGCTGGTCCTGAAACAGAAAAATTTAATTATTTGTTTTGCATTGAAGGAAATTCATCACCAAATTTTCTTTATTTTCAAGTGTTTGAAAGTTCTGAAATTTTTCCATTTACGATTCATTTCATATTTTCAATTTTTTTTACAATTTGTAAACTTTTCGTCGATATGTCGACATAATTTTAATTCATCAACCCACTCGATTGATTGATTCAGTAATTACAGTAATTTTGTTAATTATTCTGCATTTTTTTCAATTTTTAAAACTAAAAAAACTTGAATTGGGAATCATATTTGTCATTTTTTAGGATTCAATGGAATAATAATGACAATGCTGTGTTCAAATTGAAATCCATTAAATGAAACTAAACTCTACTGAATAAAATCTATGGACATTTACCTTTGAAGGCTCCATAAGCGGCCCATGGTGAAGCTGAAATGGCAAAATTGTTCTGAAGTTAGATAAAGACTTAATTAAAATCACTTTAAAATATGCGTTTTCCAAAATCTCGTGGAATTTTCCGTAATCGTTTTACACCAATCTACAAATTCTCATGAATGGGAGAAACTCCATAATCTTCTAAAAATTACCGAAACTCTTATAATTTTTGCCAACATAGAAACGAAATGTTAATTATCGAATTGTTCTTTAACGCGTTCGTAAAGGTTCTCTCACGAAATTTTCATATCGTCGAAATCTCAAAATGTCAAATATCAAAAATGAAAAGAAGTTACGCCATGATTGTTTATCGAAGGTAATTCCATTTTAAATATCTTCTTTCCATTTTTTGTCCACTTGTTCAGTATTCGACCACCGTATGTTCTAAATTATGAAACTTAAGTTAAAATAATATAACACCTAAATTCTGTATTTTTCAGAGAGGAACAATTCTAGTTAAGCCCTTCTCTCCCTATCTTCAACCATAATCAGAATATAGGATTATAAACAATTCAAAATTCTAATAACTGAAAGTCGCGGGACGCATTTCACCTAAAGCGTAATTAGCTTCAACTTCAGACAAAGATAATTCGATTACAATATACGCAATCTTAGCCCTTTGTTACACACGCAATTTCGCCCGACGCCGTTGCTCGCGTCGCGGCGCCGCGCCGCAGTGTTATACACGTATCCCAGAGCAACGGACTTAGTTTCAATGATAAAAGAGGGAAAGGACGGAACGGTTTTTGCAGCTTAAGTGAGTGGGACAGTTCCCAGTGTTGTAAGTGATCAACTTCAAATTTCAATAAGTCCTTTGGGGGGGGGGGGGGGCGTCAGATCGAAAAGTTGAAGAAACCTTTCGATTTGGATCTCTGTCAGATTGTGTTAATTCGTTAAAATGACTAAACCACAATAGTAGAACTTCAATTCGTTCGGCAAATGGGCACATTGCCGATCTTTGAAAGCTTCAGTAGGTGTTTCTAGACAGTGGAGCAGAGACATTTTAATTTTTTCGGAAATTTTAATAACTCCGTTTCCAAGTTTTGAACGAAAAACGAAATCCCGGCGGCGCGGCCGCGAGTAACGAAGATTGGAAAGAAAAATTAATGAAGAAGATGAATTAATTGACCTGATTTTCCTGCGAAGGCAGCCCAGGGGGGCGGCCCCCCTGCCATTGGCGGGGGTTTCGCGATCGTCGTCGCGACGATAGCGAGAAGCGCTAAACAAATTCGTTGACGACCCATGTCACTCTTTACTGGTTCGTTAACTTACTCCTGGGTTTTTATACCATTTAAAAGCACCACCCCCCACCCACCCCCTGCAAGACACCCGGGATTACGTTATATGCATTCGAAGAACTTATACTCATTAGAATAATCCCGGCTTTTTTTATGGCCACCTGCGGATTAGCTGTCTTCTTTCCAGATACGAAATTATCAATTTTGTCCGTGTTTCAAATTTTCTTCGGGTTTTTTGCCGCAATTTTTGGGATTTTGAAAATTTGCCAAGTTCGATAATTTTCAAAATTTGCATTTTCTCTTCCATGTAATTTTTTATGTCTACTTATTATTACTAATTTTTCCGTGTATTTTCGATGTTTTGACGTACTATGTGAGCCAACTTCAAAAATGTTTCTAAATTTCTTTTTGTTAAAAACTTTTGAAAATTGGAAAATTTATGGAAATTTGTGAGGTCCTTAAAATTGAAATAGAATTGAAGTTATTGAAGGTTTTTAGTTCCTTCCATTGCCTTTCATTATGAAACAGGGAAAACACATAATTTCATATGCTCATCTTGATATTCTCGTAAAATTAAGATCGATCGAGACTTCTATTTTTCCACAAAAAAAAATTTCAATCTCACAAAAACCGACTTTTGGAGAAAAAGATGAAAACGCGCAATCAGCCGTCTATTGTTTACATTGTCGAGTCCTTTATTTCAGTAAGAAAAAAAGCCTCGCGGTTTAGTTGTCACTGTAAAGCCATGGCAAGCAGAACGAACCGTGAGTATCGTTTTAAGAAACTTAATAACAAATAAAAGTGCGAATTGATCAGTGCACTAATTGCTATGATTTCCACGTTTCATTCGTTTATTTCTCGAGCGATCGAAAAAACCGGTTTGAGTGAAAAGTACACGAGAATCGTTTTTCTAGAAAATTCAATCCCAACAAAATTTCCCTCAGCCGTATTTACAAAATTCGATAAAATATTTCGCAGAAAGAATTTACAATTGACTTAATAAATTGGTATTATGAAAATGATAGCACTCAAAATTAAATAAACGAAAGGGGAATTGATGAAATTAAATCTGGCCCTCGACGGATCGCATCATGAACTTCCCGATGCGTTGGTGTGTGCGTGTGTGTTGAACATTTGGGATAACTTAAACGCTATTGCCTTAATTATGAGTGTTACAAAAAAATTCATAAAACACAAAATGTTTGTTTCTACATGGGGAACAACTTTTATTTGAAACTTTTCCATCTAACTCTTACTGTTTGTGTAATAGAGCGATCTAAACAATTAAAATTGTCAATAAGCAGTTATATGTTCTGAGCTATGACCGTTATGATAAAAAAGTCACAAAAATTATGTGTGTATTTTTGTATAACGAACAACATTCATCATGGACTTTTTCTCCTATCTCAAACCGTTCTCGCGATAGAGCGTTCTAAATAATTGAAATTGTTAATAACAATTGAAGGGATTGTTGTTTCACATTGGCTTCTTTCTGCACTGGACATCAGTCAGGGGTAATTGTATGTCAAAGCAGAAACAAATCGATCGAGCCATTTACCGGGAACCGAGGGTTAAAGAATCACTCATATACAAACGCACACACACACACACAGAACCCTCATCTAAAATTGGTCAGAATGATGTGAAACGTCGAAAAAGTTACAAATATTTTAGTTGAATGAAAATTTCTTCTTTTGCCTCCAGCTGTGGACGAAAAAACGGACATCCAGGAAGATCTTCGGGTCCCTGCGAGCCTCTGGGCCTCCTTAAGGTATGTAAGGGCATACTATCGCTTTTGAACGTTTTGGCATATTCTTGGACTTGACGCAAAAGTCTAATGGTTTATACTTCCCAGAGAATTGCATTTGCAAAAATATAATTATTTATTGTTCACAAGTTAACTGTAAGATATAAATGATTTTTGTCACCACCTAAATCAACGCGAGTCAGGTGGGCGAGTAGGGCTTCACTAGATTTCATTTTTTGTTTGAAACGTCGAAGAGGAGTTACTGAAAGTTCTGGAAAAGGTTAAATGCCTAGAAGGACATACTAAACATGTCAAAAAACGCCAGCCTGTTCAATGAACAAATTGAAGTTGAACGTCAAAATACAGCGCAGGGCGCGGAAGCGATGGATCGTGTCATGTGAATCTACGCGAATTCTGGTTTCGCGCTATCATAATTTTGGTGGTCATAGACCATCCTGCAAAATGTGTTCTCGATATGACATTACGATGCACCGCAAATATAAAAGTGCATGACTAACGAAGGGTTCATCTGTCGTCAAGGACAAAATATGAGGGAACCAATATTACGAGAAGTATCGCGAGACTTCTACACATGTACCAGCCCGATGAGGGGATTGTCGCCTATGAACGACTCCTGAAAACGATTATCGTTTTACTTGAGGACTTCGAAGCCGGTGCACTTCGTCTACTGGTCTCCATGATACCTCCTCCAAAAGACACTTCCATAGAAACCCTCAAAGAGGTCTTTCTACAGGCGACGGGCTTTACTAGACTCGAGTCACCCATTTTTCACCAAAGGTACCAATATGCTTCTCAATTTATTCCACTATTCTTTGCAAAAAAAATAAGGAAAAGGGGAATACAAAATTTTTTGTCTTTTTAATTCGAAGATTTTGGAACATCTCAACCATTTTAAGGATTTCCAAAATTTATAATATTCCAAAAAATCCAAGTTTTCAGAGAGTTAAAGCAATGGAAAGATAAAACACAAATTATGATATTAAAAAAATTATACCATGTTGAATGTGGGAATCTGTTCAAATTTTTATAAATCGAGTAAGTGGGAAATGGGGAGAAATTTAAGGGCTCGAATTTTCAACTTTTTCAATTCTCATGTTTCAATGTTCCAAGATAGTTCGTTGGTCATTCTTTCCACTCATCATTTTATTATTTCAGAGAGCATTTAATCCCAGGTGTTGCAAATCCGAGAGATGGTGACGTAAAAAATTCTGATGGAGAGAATGTTAAGACAACAGCTTTGATCAAGAATTGTGGTGAAGTCGGCGCAGCTCATGAGGATAAAGTGGGAAGTACTTGCTATCAAACACCTCAGGTATTTTTCTAACCATTAATTAATTCAATGGAAAATTAATTGATGAACACTGAAGTTTTTATAATTACTAATCTTCGAACATGTGAATTCTTCATTGTTTTATAAATTGCTGGATTTTTTTATTTTTCACATTTTTGCAATTATTGCGAATTTTCTTTTTTTTAAACTGCTGAAATTTTTGAAATTTATCAGGTTGGCAATTCAGGTATGAGATGACATATTGCTACCACTATTTTCAGCCGAACCAAGAGTTCAGTCCTTTCCGTGGATTCACCCAAGCAAATGAATACAGCATGAGTCAAAATTATCAGAAACTGAATTATTATGCTGCCAAGAATGGTCAAGTGCTTTTGGACCCAGGAGCACTTTCCCAAGGCTACAAAGTTAACTGGATACCCCCTCCGTACATGCTGCAAAATGGCACCCCAAGTTTACCTAGTTCTTATGTGGATTTTCTCGTTAAGACTGAGGATAATAAATTCATGAAAGTTCCCATAGCCAATATGGGCCTTCTGATGCCCTGTAACTCCCAGAACATGCAGAGTTATCATCCTTATCAGGTACAGCTTTCATATATCAGAATTCAAAAACTTTATTCACTACTGCTAAATTTCAAACGTGAAAAATTCAAAAATCTTCGCAGAGGTTAATAAATCTGAATAATTGTCAAAATCTCAACAATCTAAAAAAAATCAAAATTTCAATGATTTAAAAACTTCAAAAATCTAAAAAATTTCAAAAATTTCAAAAATTTCAAAAATTTCAAAAATTTCAAAAATTTCAAAAATTTCAAAAATTTCAAAAATTTCAAAAATTTCAGAAATTTCAAAAATTTCAAAAATTTCAAAAATTTCAAAAATTTTAAAAATTTCAAAAATTTCAAAAATTTCAAAAATTTCAAAAATTTCAAAAATTTCAAAAATTTTAAAAATTTCAAAAATTTCAAAAATTTCAAAAATTTCAAAATTTTCAAAAATTTCAAAAATTTCAAAAATTTCAAAAATTTCAAAAATTTCAAAAATTTTAAAAATTTTAAAAATTACAAAAATTTCAAAAATCTTATAAATGTCCAAAATTTCAAAAAATTCCAAAATTTCCAAAATTTTAAAACTTCAAAAATTTCAAAATTTCAAAAATTCAAAAATTTCCAAATTTCCAAAAATTCACAAAATTTAGAAACTCTTGAAATTTCAATATTCGAATTTGAGAATCGCACTATTTCAATACATCCCAAAATTGGTTTCGAAAATCGGCGATGTTTATTAATTTTCCATTATCACTTTTTTGCAGTACCTTCAAAATCGCTTAAACTACCAGTCCGAAAAACCCGCTACCAAAAAAAGTCCAGAAACTGTCACGAGACCACAGGTCCCTGAAACAATTCTCGTCAAGGAAAGAAAAGATGTAGGAAAGAAATCGGAAGTCGATAACAAATGTCCACTCTCAAAGTCTGATAGCTCGTTGCTTGATAGCTTGAAAGTCAGCAAAAGTCTTGAATCATGTATCGACAGATTTTTAACGCGAGTTAAAAATAACGAGGACTTACAGAATAAGCGGATTAATGAGACTTCGAACAGATCCGAAGTGTCTCTACAGGATAGAAAAGAATTATTACATAACACGGACTCGAATTATTCTCAGAGTGAGGGTAATGAATGGGGCAAAAGTTGTTACTTTAAACACTGCGATATGTCAACGTACAGACGACAGTATTACGACTCAGTCCTGAATTTCCAACGACCGAAAGGTAAAAATAAAAAATTTTCGTTAAAACTAATGTAAAAAAACATAAAAGTTTTCAGTTTCGATGGAACTCTTACAAGGGTTCCTACGGAAATATGTATTTTTCTTGCAAAAATCAGGGTAAAAAATGTCAAAGATTTGAAGAATTGGCAAAATTCCAAACATGCAAAAATTTTCAACTATCCGATAGGAAGTTATTGTAATGACACCGAAAATGAAAAGCGTCAGATCGATGAAATTTTCACTTTTCTCGGCGTTTAGCATCATCCTGACACGTTTCCAATGAGATGTTCGTGTGTGTGTGTGTGTGTACGTAGGTGAGCAAATCTTTGACGAACGGTTTCTCGTAAACGGCTGGACCGATTTCAACTTTTTTTTGTTCAAAAATTACGTCTCGCCGAGGCGGTGTTCTGAAAGGAGTTTTTTTTAAATCGGCCGGGTAGGTCGTTAGTAATCAACAAAAAAACACGATTTTAATGGTTTATAACGCTCTATTACATGAACGGTAAGAGTTATAGGAAAAAGTTATGAATGAAAGTTGTTCCTCATGTAAAAACAAACATTTTGTGTTTTATGATTTTTTTCGTAACACACATAATTAAGACGGTAGCGCTTAATTAATTCGATATGCTCAACGATATGAAATCACGCTATAACACAGACACACACAAATATCGGGAAGTTATAGGTTCGGCCCGTAGAGGGTCAGACCCACATCCTGCTTATTATGTTTTGGAGATATACAAAAATTTGGAAAGGGTGAGAATTATGAATTGAGAAGATTAGGAGTTGAGGTTTCAGAGGCGTAGAAATTTCAAATAACGAAATTAACTAAAAAAAAATTGTTTGACATTCCAAAAGTTTCTCAAAAACTTTTACATTTTTTGATTGTCAAAAAGATGGTGAAAAAATGATTTTTTGAAGTTTGCAAAATCATTTTGCAACCGTCATAAATTGAAAAATTACGAAAATTACTGAAAAACCTTAAAAGAAAAATCAAAATTTCAAAAACAGACATTCCTCTGTAGTCTGTTACATGTATGGATAATTGCTAAAATACTTATTGGTTAATAAGACATGGCGAATCAAATGTCCGCAATGGCTTCAACGAGCTCTTACGACTCTGCTTACTACGAATATATGCAGCAGCAGTGGATGTACCAGCACCAACGATTGGTAATGGGACGCCAATACCCGCAAAGAATGATGCAGTCAGATTTATCTTCCCTTCGCAGTCCGTACAGTCGTCCTAGTGACTGGGTGCCTCACTGCTTAACTTCCAGACCCCCACAAGAGGCAAAACCCCTTTTATTAATTTAAAAACAAAAATTTTTCTTCTCAATCAACTAGGCAGATTTTTTCAAAAAGGAGCGTGAAAAATTAAAAAAGAAATTCAAACGATTTTGAAAAATCCAAAAAAAATCCTCAAAATTTTCAAATTCATTAAAAACTCCCAATTTTATTTAAAAAAAAATTATAATTATATAATTTTATCTCATTTTGATTTCCTATAGGAAAATTTAGGAATTTCAAAACTTGAAAAACTTCAAAATTTGAAAATTGCACCTGTTTGGACCCTTTCAGGTGCAAATACTCTAACGATCTCTCGAAAATCACGGAAATTTTCGCACAAAAATTGTACAAATTTGAAAAAATCCCAAAAAATTTCAACAAGAAATACTCAATTTTTTAAATTTTTGAATCATCAAGTTTTCACAAGGGTTTTAAATTACAAACAATTTTTTTTTAATTTGCAAAGTTGCACACCGAACCCTAGATTTGTTTTTTTTTTTTCAGGGCTATAGCATGAATTCCGCTTTTTACTCTCCAAACGTCGTCCCCCACTACGACTCACTGCCCCAGAATGCCACCAATCCATCGAACCCACAAATGGAGCCAAAACCCAAAGAGCCCAGGAAATAATCACAAGCCACAAACATTACATTTTCTCATCATCTGTATTGATCTTTACATTTCACAAAAGAGGTACCTGTTTATCCACATTCTTCCAGTGTACATAAATATATTAAAATAATTCATGTTGATAATTTAATAATTCGAATGCATTTCTCCACCGATTTTTCCTTCTGGTTTTTTACGTTAATTTGGTACAATTCGTAAATTTATTCGGACAATTGCTCACACGTCAATCCTCATTCATCACTTTTTGTTTCCAATGTACAGTGAATTTATAACAGGTACAGTCGAACTCCCCGTTTGGCAACTCCTGTTAAGGGATGACTACTATAAGTTTTAAAAGTTGCGGAATAATTTGTCATAATTTGTCATTTTGCAGTCATATCCTCTTCGTTTTTCTATGGTTCACCGAAAACTGTACGCAACGAACAATATCAGCAACATAACTGCTTGTTTATAAACAAATGAAACAGTTGAATTACAAATTGAATTTATAAAAGTGTCATAATTATTATTCTAATTTCTTGTTCAGAAAATTTTCGGCAATAAATATGTTCGTTACTCAAGAACTGAGTACACAGGCCTTCAATGTGGAGCAACTTGAGCATTAATCGTGAGACTTTTAGACCCCACAGTAGTCTCCCCTTAAGGCAATTTAACGCGCTCTCCGTTTTGGACACTTTTCCATGTCTCTCGCCCCCCACCGAATAAATGATGCATTTAATACTGAACGACAATGCAGTAACGCTTCTGATGGAAATCCTATAGCATTTGAACATATATTTAATAGAAAAAAAAAGAAATACAGTCAGAGAATATCGAATGTTCCTAATTTGATTTCTGCCATTCATTTCGTTTTCATGTATCTTCTTATACAGAATTTCTTTTTAAACTTCTACCTCATAGAATCTCTATGGGTTACATGGGCTGCCCAGGCAAAAGATTCTGTAGGAAAGTTCTCAAGTCTCGATAGAAGTTTTATCGGAATCCTGTCGGCTTTTTCATACAGGAATCATGAGTCTATGTACTTAAGCACAATCAGATGATATTGAGATTTCCCCATAAAACGAACTAAAACAATTTTATAATTGTCATGAAGGCAGGTCTCAGAAGTGTTTCAGAGGGTAGGTCTTTAGTATTGACGGGGAAAAATTGACGGTCAATGCATTGTTTCTTGGTTAGTCAAAGATGGGGAACTTGCCAAATGGGAGTTTCACCAAAGACTTGTTCCCGATCAGTTAACTTAAGGGAAGTACGACTGTAAATCGGATTGTCGCAAAGTCATGGTACCTGCTTGGCTTTTTAGTTATTTAATTGGCGAGTAAAACGTGCACGTGATTTTTTTTCCTCCTAACTATGAAATTTATCGATGAAACTCATGGCCATTCGATGCAGATTTATCATTTTGACGTGGGTTACGCGAAGACAAACGGCTTTATTGAGTGGCGAAGGGGTGAAATATTATTTCGCATGTACTTAAGGATGTAATGAAAGGTTTCATGATGTAATGGACGTTTTGTTTATAATACCAGATATTATAGAACACCCACTACGTGATATGGAACAAACAATTGGAGTTAACGTTATTGTGCGTGAGAATTATAGATTGAAGTGTTGTACTCCCTTAAAATCTGAACGAAAATTTAAAAAAAATAGGAGTTCCGGACAATATTGGACTGGATGCCATAATGAAAAGTTTCTCGCAATTTTGAGGATTTGCGAAAGGAAAAAAACAAGCTATCAGGGCGGGAAAAATTTGTCTCCGTTAATTCTGCGTTCAAACAAAATAGAACAAATATGAAAAATACTTTGAGAAAAATTTGTCACTTTCATACTAATGGGATGAAATAAGTTGAGAAGGGTCTGACAAAGATAAGTTATTGAACAAAAATTGTAAACTTACGAGCCGATCGAAAGGTATGTGCGCCGCCATCTTGATTGAATAATCAGACAAAATGGCGGTGTCTATGTCTCGATCAGATCGTGTCTCTTCAATTTTTTTCAATGCTTATGGTCTTGAAACCAGTCCACAAGAATTGTATTCTATGATTGTGGAAATAACATTTTTTATAGCTATCTTTCATATTTGTTGGTGTCAAGTTGGGTGAAGATTCTCAGAGTAAATTTTTCCGTTTTTTATTGTTTAATTTCAAGGCCTCGCAACCCATGTCGCTGTTTCAAATTTTGCAGTTGAGATTCTGGATTGTTCTCCAGTAGTAGAAAAAGCTCACAAACATACATTACATCCTTAAATATCGAATATACTTGGGACGTTTTGGAAAAATGGTTTTTCAATTCGACATGTTCTTCAATTACTATAGACATCTGTTCAGATTTTTTTTTTTCTGGAAATGGCAATAGAAGTAAAAACATCTTTACGATTGAAGAACAGAGTTTCGAATGAACAAAAAAAAAAGAATGCGTAGAAGAAGTCAATTTGGTGTTTAGGGATGAAAAATGAATACTTTTTTAATTTCTTATACCCACAGTTATCCAGTCAATGACAAAGTTAGTCAGAAGTTTAACAAACTTCCAGGAATAGAAATAACAAACATGTGAAAAAGAACTTCAAAGTGTATGACGAACTGGGGAAAGAAGAAAAAATAATGATTTCAATTATTATAATAGAGATTATAATTCACAAATTAATCAATAGAAAAATCGAGTTATTATATCAAGGAGAAAAAGCCGTATATAAAATGGATCATAAAGAAAAACTGTATTCGATGAATAACGAACGAAATGCTCTTTATCGATTCAATTTTTCTTCATCATTTTTTTCATCCTCTAAAAAGTGCACATACGATAAATTTCTAAAAGAAAACTGTGCTGGTTTCGACATCTGATGTTTAAAAAAAATACACAAATTGTATCAGTTACTCCATAAAATCACCAATGAGTAACATTTTTGGACTTCATTTACAAAATATATATCATGTTCGTTAGTTTCGACGTCCCACTCAATTATTTATTCATCGATTCCATCTGAACTGTCCTTTTATCGTAAACTCTTTAATTTTACAATTTCCGTTATTCTGTATCTTATGCAATAAATAATGTCAATGTTTATACAGTAAATATTCGCGGAAATAAGTTGGAAAATTTGAGATATCTCATTTAATTGTGTAAAAGTGAGTAAACTAATTGTGAAAAAAAATTATTGTGAAAATTTGTAATTTGATAATTCGATATAATTCTCATAGCGACTCTTTATTGGTAATTAGAAATTAATTAATCGTATGATTTATTCGTTTGGCAGTGGATTATTATATATATGTTTTTTTAAAGCTCGCCACGGATAGAGGACGTCGATGTGAAAGCAAAGGTGTGTAAGTACCATTTTCTCAGCGATTTTGTCTCTCGAGTACACATTTTCCTCGATTTTTTTTCGGTTACATATAAGGTGGGGAAATAAATATTCTTCCTGTTACCGTCAAAAATTCCAGAATTTCAAAAATTCCAAGAAATTCGTTCAAGACTTTCAACATTTTTTTAAAATTTGCAGAATTTTGATCTTCTTTGTATCTCAAAGCAAAAAAAAAAGATCAGACATTGAAGGAAAATCGAGAGTGATGATCCCAAAGACACGTGTATATGAATACACTAGCAATTTAGAATCTTAAAAAAATTCCGGCAATGACAATCATGAAACATTGGGAATATATTGATCGAGAACCACGCATCTTCTATGCTCAAAAATGATATTTTCGAATTTACACATCTTTGCTTTCAACTCCGCGCTATGAACAGTGACCGTTCAACTGGAAAAAGTCACTAAATCAGTAATGATTTTACCAAAAAAGAATTTTTGTTCGAGTGGAAAACTCAATTTTCCCTCAACCTTAAATCTACAATTCAATCGGTGTAATAAATTTCACTCATTTTTCATTTCAAACCCCTAAAACTTTTAATTATCGTATAAAAGGGACGAAGAGTTCATCGGACGCGACGAAAAATCATAAATCAATATCGATAATTACTGGAACACGAAACCACAATTTGCAAAAAAGTTATCCATGAAAAAAATCTCGAGTTGACATACGGCGAATTAACATTGCGCAGTTACTGACTAGAAGAACAAATCAGCAGTGATGTGGTAAAATAAAGTCAAGAAATTCTAGACAAAACGTAAAAACCATTGTTTGGCGGAATAAAAGTTTTTTGGATTTCTGGATTTTTGTTATAACCCTAATAATATTTTTTAAAAATTCTGAAATACTGAGCAAATTGAATTGAATACAAAATAATTTTTTTTTTAATATGAAATTGAGAAATTAAAAAGATGGGAATTTATGGAATTCTGGGATTTTACTTTTTTTTTCTAGAAATGAAACAAGAAAAATATTTCCGTTTCATACAAACTTATCGGAATCGTAAGCGACTGGCATGAATTATGAAAAAGACAATTGTTATTTCCGTCACGTTATTTTACCACATCCCCACCAAAATTAATACTGCTTAATTACCTAGATCTAATCAATGATCTTCCACCCCCCCAAACATTCACATACACACACACTCAACAGGAAACCACAACTCTACAAATAAACAAATAAACTCAGCACAATTTACAAGGCATTGATATACTTTTTACACGTCTTTGGGGTGAATTCACAGAGGGTCGAACGCTTCATTGAGCACATAAAATATTCTCCTGAACACAAAAACCCATTTAAATTTGAGAAAATTGAACTCTTTGGCGAAATAGTTGATGCATTTACAGCTCACTTACTTTCAAAAAAATGAAAACTTTCATGTGGAAGCAGAGAAAGGTTGTAGAACAGAAAGAATACATAATTAGTCCTATATTTATAAATATACAGAAAATCTGGCAAGATTGAGGGTGCTCAAAAAAACGTAACCGCAAAAATCGATGAGTTAAATCCACACCAAACATTGCGTAATAATTACTCTATCGACTGAATCGATCTCTGAGCGAATTAAACTTCAATACAATTGATAATTTATTTATTATAGCAAAATGGAGGGCCTTCAATCATGAGAAAATTTTCTTATTGCTCTCATCAATCCCTTCTAAGGAGAAAATTCTACTAAAAATTTAGAAATGTATGCCATAAAAAATTGAATAATTGTTTTATCGAGCAGAATTAATTACGTCTCAAGAGAATAGTTTACTTGTCATTAGAAAATCGAGTGTCTTGAGCCAGTACTCATAGAACGGTACTTGATGCATTAAAAAGTACTTGATGCATCAAAATTCCGCATTTCCGCGTGTTTTGAGTACCAGGAATTTTGCCAGCTTATCCCTAAGATTTGCCAATAACTGAAAAATTGTAATAAAACAGCATCAACTTAACCCATCAGAATCCATTCTTCCTGTCAATATGTTCAAGACTTTTTATGGAGTTACGGGGATCGGATTTCTTTTCGAAAAACAGTCGCTCCATAGCAGACTGAAATATTAAGCTCCTTAATCCCCTCCCAAGAATCTAGTTCGACCCCACGTTTCACCCCTTAGCAAACTGTCCACTTTTGTGCAGCTATCCAACGATATCAGAATTGAAGTGGCAGATGGTCCGCGCTAACAATTTTTCAAAAAATATCTCAGGATCTAAGCGAGCTAGCAACATTTCGATTAGGACTTTTTGATAAAGCTGAGTGAGCTTTACAAATCTGCTCCTGTGTAAATTTTCATACCGTTCTTAGATCCCTAGATATTCCGGAAAAACCAAACAGGAGATCGACTTGGTCTACCACAACATTCAGACATAAAATTACTAGCCTCAATTAAATTTGTGTTTTGCAACAAATGCAATTCTCTACCAGTACTGGTTCGTTCCTTGGTAAATAGTCGCATAAGATGTCGATATTTTTTCCCTGATTTGGGAATATTTGCAATCGAAGGAAAGTAGTTTCGTTGCAATACGATAAATTTATTCAATGTCAGTAATTTGTTCCCTCAGTGTAATGAGTTATTGCAGTCTCTTCAAGCGAAGGGATAGGGATCGATAGTTTTGCTAGAACACGGCTGGACATCATCCGGGGGCTGTCGCCATTGGCTTGACCACATGGCGACCTCGATAGCTTTAGCAGCATCAACTCTTTCAGCCTCCGTCGCTCCCTGCATGTCCCATTCAACGACTGTGGCTGCCAAACAGCTCTGAGAATTTCCAGGGAAAAAAATTAATTTCGTCGTAATGCGACTTTTCACATATAAAAAGCTCATGGGGTAATTTTACGGAGCAATGATGGTTAGATATCCCAGAAATTCAATTCTGGAATCTTGTTTTTAATATTAAAAGTACCTGGAAGTCGCTGCTGGTGCTCGTTCGCGACGTTTTGGCCTTTCCCACGTTTCCCCTTCTCGGTTGCGGCCTCTCAATTTGCTTCAGGGGAAGTTTCTGAGGAACTCTTCTAGCCGTAGTCGGCTCTTGTTTTTTACCAGCTACACCATTGCCGCTTGATCCACTTCCATCTCGTCTTCTCCTTCGACGTTTGCGCTCAAGGTCACTCTCGTCCCTCTGGAGGGTCTCCGTTTCCTCATCTTGAGGAAGGAAAGCATCGCGTGCAGACGCCCAATGGTCCTTTCGAGGTTTGTACTTGTCACAACCGTTGCCTTTGCTGGTTGTGTTAGACTCCGAATCAACACTCTTTTTGGACTTCTGGGACTTCACCACCCATCCCGAACCCGGCTTCGGACTCTTGTCCTTGAGGGTCATCTGGAAAGACATTTTCGACGTAAGGTAAAATGAAAAATAGGTGAGGTGTATATGTGACTCTCATGTAATTGGGCCAATAGTTATGTTAATGTCCGAAGCGTAAACAATATATCACAGAATTTTTAAAAACCAATTCCAAGTAATATTATTGGAACATGTAAGTCCCCAATTACACCAAAAATTTACCCCTGAAGACGCCGAATCGACTGGTTTGTACAGTTGACTTTGACTCTGTGAGTGATCATGTGCCTGAGACTTGCAATTAATTCCACTTCTCCCATGAATCCAAGAGAGTAGAAACGCTAATAGAGCACATGACACTGCTATTCCAGCAGCAAAAGTCAGTTGAGAGCGAGTTCGGCGTGGTACCCATGATGCAGCTCCATGATACTCCCATATAGAAAGCCCCAGGAGTCCACTTCCTGCGGTATACGATACTCCGATCCCAGTAAACACCCAAAAATTCTAAAAAAAATGGGGTGCTCAAAATGCGTCGTAAATTGTTGACAATTAAATTTTTTAACAGGTGAAAATTTAAATGTTTTCACGATTGAGGATTCTTTACAGTGTACGTAAATTGATACTAACCACTTTATCCCAATTAAGAGGAAACGTGTAAACAACGTGTGTAACATCAAGGAAGAGAAGTAGAATTGTGACTAGTAGGCAGAACACAGTGACGAATATCATGAATCTTAAGCGCCCAACAAGTGGCAGCATGAATAGATTAACACTGGCAGTGCCCGAACTGCATAATGTGGCTAGACATGCTGCTGACGTTATCTGAAAGAGGGGAAAACAAAGAGAATTATATATAAGGAATCCTAATTTTTTTCCTACAATTTGGCCATATGAAACCATAGCAGGGCTACATCTCTACCCGAAAAACGTCTCCAGGATTTTCTTCCTGACATTTTTTGACTGAAAAAAGTTTGTTCTATAACAGAGTAACTTACGAGCAGTAGCACCCTGACAACGCCCTTTGTTGTCTTGAGGTGACCCTGTATGTCACAGACAAGCACCATGTGGCTGGCGCGAGGCCATGGCAGTGCATTAGCGGAAGAGCCATGGCGATGATTTCCCTGACCGTATGGGCCATGGTAATTTTCATGTGAGTCCCACGAGTGGACGGTTGAATGTACTCCGGGTGAATCCAGCTCTGACGAGTGGGAGCTTATAGCTCCCCCAGTTCGACTCCCTGCTGTGAATTAAATAAATTAAATATACAATCAATCACTGATTAAATCTTTCTTTTCCAGGATGGAAAGCCTCCTAGGTCTGTCTGCGTATGTGTGTGTGTGTCAGTGTAGTCAAAATCCAATAATCGAAACGCCTTAACATACTCTATATCTGAAAGCTTATTGGTTGAAAGGCATTTGGCGGATTTGTTTTCCTTTTTTCAAACCGAAATATCTCGAGAACCGATAGAAATAGGAAATACAACTTCAAATATATTTTATTCTTTGCGTTAAAATGCACATTTCATGTTAAATGAGATTTGAGAGCTTGCCAGCGACTTATTCGAGCTCTGCAGCATTTTTTGAGGATAGCAGTGCATTTAGGGGAAAATGGAAATTTGATTAAATCTGGCAAGTGCCGTAACACGTGGACATGTCATGAACACCATTGCTTCTATCCAGAACTGAACAGATTTATGTAGCAAATTGAGAATTTACCAATTTCGAAGTCCTGTATATCCTCAGGCCTTGAATACGCGGTCGGCGGTGGCTCCAGGTCTCTTATTTCCTCCAAAAGCAAAACTTCAATTTCGTCTGCAGCGTACAAATCCGAGACGGAGCGAAGATGATGCCGAGACTCGCTCATTACTCGGGGGTTGAATGTGTGATATTAATGTGCCCCCTCCCCCCCCCCCCAGCCCACCCCCGGGCCGCCGTGATGTTGTGGGCCCAATGGAAATTTCTCGGGTGGACCTGAAATAGTTAGGATTTTAAATATGCGGTGGTGACAATTTTATTTAAATTAATGCGATGTGGATTATAATCTTGGCAGGTTGAATCAATAATTTCCCAATTTGGGTACAAAATACTGACTCTAATTTCATCAAGGCATCACGAGAAATCGATGATCTCGAGAAGATGCTTGAGAAAAAAACCCAAAATGTTTTTCCATGGAAATTAAATCTTCAGCAAAAAATGTTTTATAATTTTTTTCTCCTAAATGTAGTAGTTTACTACGGGTTTAAAACGGGTAGTTTAAAACGGGTTTCCTACATGTATTTGCCCATTGAATTTTACACACTTCTCGAGAAGCGCAAAAATATTATAAGTCATCTTAAGAAAAAATACGATTTACCACAAGACGTTTAGTGTCATTTTCCTCTAAGCCGACTCGTTCAAAAGATATATTGCACGCAAAGTTGAAAGAAGCACTGCTGTTGTATAACAACTAAACGAATGGTTTTCGAAAACTTAAAATTTTCTAATTACTGTATATATTTTCACTATTTGAACTCGGAAATTTTCTTCATTTTCGATTTTCTTTAAATTTTATCATTCACTTTCTTAAGTCTCTTGTGATCTTTAGTTTTTTTTAACTTTCCGATAGGAAGTTATTGTAATGACCCCGAAAATGAAAAGTGTCAGATCGATGAAATTTTCACTTTTCTCGGTGTTTGGCATCATCCTGACACGATTCCAATGAGATGTTCGTGTGTGTGTGTGTGTGTGTGTGTACGTATGTGAGCAAATCTTTGGCGAACGGTTTCTCGTAAACGGCTGGACCGATTTCAATTTTTTTTGTTCAAAAATTACGTCTCGCCGAGACGGTGTTCTGAAAGGAGTTTTTTTCAAATCGGCCCAGTAGGTTTTTAGTAATTAACAAAAAACCACGATTTTAATTGTTTATAACGCTCTATTACATGAATGGTAAGAATTATAGGAAAAAGTTATTAATAAAATTTGTTCCTCCTGTAAAAACAAATATTTTGTGTTTTATGATTTTTTTCGTAACACGCATAATTAAGGCGGTAGCGCTTAATTAATTCGATATGCTCAACGATATGAAATCACGCTATAACACAGACACACAAATATCGGGAAGTTATAGGTTTGGCCTGTAGAGGGTCAGACCCACATCCTGCTTATTAAATTTTTGAATTACTACTTTTTGAATTGTTGAAATTTTCGAAACGCTTCGCATTCCGAAATATTCTTGAACTGTCAATTTCTGATTCGAATCTTCAATAATTTCACATCAATATGGTCAAAACTTCTGAATTTTTTTTTTAAATGGGAGTCGAAATTGTTCGGAAAATTTGGAAGCGTTTGTTATTTATAAAAGCTCAATTTTCTATCTATATTACCTGTCACAAAGCGATCCTTTTCCATTTGACATTGAAGCCCATCTCAGTTATCATAAAGTCCAATTGTCCGATTTTTCGTTTTACTGTGGCTGCCGTCCCTAAAATCAGATGAAATCACTAAATCAGTTTTTTACTCAGTCTCGGTATTTTCTTTTCAATTATCAATTCCTTTAGAGATATTTACAAATATCACGTGATTGGGCAGATGCACATTTTCTTGGAATTGAAACGAAAATTGTTTTCCCACAAACGTGCAGAGTAACATTTAGCAACCCCTTTTTTTCACAAAATCCTCCAAGAAACCACGTAAAATTAACATTTTATTGTATTGTTAAAATGAGCCCAATTTCTTGGCTTTTCAGCAACAAGCAAGTTCTCTCATATTGCTCCATAGGTGGAATGACTTATACGAAATTAATGGTTACATCAGAGAACCGAATACAACATAAAATCGTTAAAGAATCAACTATCCCCACTATCTACATCTAAATAGGGGATAAAAATGGCCTATATTTTTCTCCCATCAATGACTAAATTCAATCATGGTTTGACATATTTGCTAAGCATCTATTAAATACGTCAACAATGATAAAATGAGTTCAACGACAATAAGCACTTCCATAAACACCCAAAAATCACCCTATGAGCCCGAATCCCCTGCACCCATTTTGCCCCTCAAATATATTTCCAAAAAATCCACAAAGGCCTTTTTCATTATCATAAACAAATGTGAATTGACAGCAACAATCAAATCACGAGTGCTCACTCAAATTATTCACACTTTGACATACTTGCCCAGCGCATGTTAAATACGTCAACGATATGATAAAATCATCTAGCCTCATGATTATTTATCCCTAATAATACAGTGAAAAAATTTACCCACATTAACCGTGAACATTGAGGGGTTGTTTATCACATGTTCTCCGAATTTCCTGTCCTCGTGAGTACCACACACTTCAGAGTGTCGCCATTACCGCTTTTCAATCAAGTCGTAAACCCCATTTTTTCACATTGTTCCGTGATTGTGGGGGAAAAAAAAAGTATTGCTAGATGTTTACAGGGGCTAGTGGTGCTTACGGCGTTGGCCAATAATCCGCTTGCTATGCTTCCCGAGCGCGTAATTTCGCGTTTGTAATTCGCGGATCGATGTCGAATATGGGAAAGTGTCGAATGGGGGTAGGGAAAACTGGGGCGACCAATCACAAGCTTACGCACAGGGGATGATAGTAATTCCTGGAACTCTCCCTTGAGGCGCCTCCGAACGCGGGAAATTTGAATGTAGGGGCGAGCCGGCTCAGTGACATGTAGAAACTCGTACGTGGGAAAAATCTGACATCGCAAGTAATAACATGTAAAGTATGTTACATATAAACGCCGATAACTGGGGCCGCCATTGGAACAGAAGAAAACTTTCGGCGTGATAATGAAAGTTAGCTTCCTTGGTTTATCCAGAAAGCCTCGGTTTGATGATTAAATCCGTACGAAATTATTTATAAGTGCTTTGTTTACAAACACATCGTAGACCTCCGTCGCTGATTAGCACTTCGGTAGAGCATAAATATGGCGACGTTAAAATAAAAAAAAATCCGTACGAATCTTGCACATTTTATTCATGCTGAACCTTTTATTATCAGGGAAGTTTACTGTAGCCAACTGCCGGAGCAAGTGCGCATGCGCTTCTCCATTTTACAAGTTTTGAAACAGAAGGTGATATTGAATGATAAATAGCTCAGGTTAGATCGCATACGATGTTGCCATTAGGTTAACCTAAGTACTTTTCGAAAACGATGACAGAATCAATCATTATGCTAACGAAATGAAGTTTCTAATGTTTGCAAGCATTTATTTGGCCCTGAAAAGGGCCGATTGGTTTTGGTTGTTAAGTTGAATGAACTTAAGCTCTCTCCCCACGAATACGACGGGCTAGCTGGATGTCCTTGGGCATGATGGTAACGCGCTTGGCGTGAATGGCGCAGAGATTGGTGTCTTCAAAGAGACCAACGAGGTAAGCCTCGCTGGCTTCCTGGAGAGCCATAACGGCCGAGCTCTGGAACCTCAGGTCAGTCTTGAAGTCCTGGGCGATTTCACGAACGAGTCGCTGGAAGGGGAGCTTGCGGATGAGGAGTTCCGTGCTCTTCTGGTAACGACGGATCTCACGAAGAGCCACGGTTCCGGGCCTATAGCGATGGGGCTTCTTCACTCCTCCGGTGGCTGGGGCACTCTTACGAGCGGCTTTGGTAGCCAACTGTTTTCTGGGAGCCTTTCCTCCAGTGGATTTACGGGCAGTTTGCTTGGTACGGGCCATTTTTGACAGTTAGTTGTCAGTATAGTGCACACAACACGAATGTACTTTTGCCCCCGAAAATTCGCTATATATACCCTTCCCTGCCACTCTGATTGGCTCAGAGAATTGGAGTGGGGGAACATACCGACTACCGCCACATAGGCGGGCTGTCGAGTGGTGGGGGAATAGTGCACCACGATCTGAATAAAAGAGCGCTCCGGCAGTGGAAAAAGTATCTTTAGCTTCGGCTACTATACAGTATAGTTCAAGCGTGTTAATAGAGCAAAGGTAAACATGACTGGTCGTGGAAAGGGAGGAAAGGGATTGGGAAAAGGAGGAGCCAAGCGCCATCGTAAGGTGTTGCGTGATAACATCCAGGGAATCACCAAGCCAGCTATCCGTCGTCTGGCTCGTCGAGGCGGTGTCAAACGTATTTCTGGATTGATCTACGAAGAGACCCGCGGTGTCCTCAAAGTGTTCCTTGAGAACGTCATCCGTGACGCAGTCACCTACACTGAGCACGCCAAGAGGAAGACCGTCACGGCTATGGATGTGGTCTACGCTCTCAAACGCCAAGGACGTACTCTGTACGGATTTGGAGGTTAAGCTCTTCAACGACAGCAAGCGAAAAACAATCGGCCCTTTTCAGGGCCATCAAATACTTACAACGTAAGAATTGATCAATGGTTGCGCCGGAAACGTTCATTATTTATTATACAAATGGAAATTTATTATAAACGGATTAGGGATGTTTGATCTTCCGGATCGAGTCGATCCATGAATGATCCATCTTGTTTCGGATCGACGCCGAAAGTATCGATCCAAAAAACATCGATCTTTTTTTCTACTACTAGCCCAACACTAAGTTTTTAATTAATGAGCGCCATATTTAATTTTCAAGATAAGGCATAGACCCCGGGACTGTAGAGCCCATCACTAACAATTGCACTGAACCATAGTTAACAATTTTTTTTTAGCGTTAATAACATTTTACCATTGTTTACCATTGAATTGTCTATACAACTGATTTTTTTCGGACTTTTTACATCAATTCCCCCCGCCCACTATAGGTCCTTTTTTCAACATTTTTTTTTGCAAAACCAACGCATACAGAAAATTTATAAATAACGTACCATTGTCCACCATTGAAAAACTATAGGTAACGCGCACCTGTATACAGTTAGCCGACAAATCATAATTTTTAACTAAATTAACATTCAAACCTGCTTGTAATTCGTTAGCAAGTTATTGTACATTGGTTTTCAACGTTTGAGAGTTAATGACTGATTTTTAATAATTAATTAAGAAATTGCGTGAAATTATCCGACAATTTTCTGAAAAATCAATGGATTTGTTTTTTTTTTTATCGATTCGAAGTTGTTTGTAGATTCTGGATCTCTGCTGATTATTGTTTGAGAGTTGAGAGTTTATTTATATTTAGTATATCATAGATGATAGTTTATCAATCCAGAATTTTCAATGGGCAATTTTTGTTTGTCAATTGTCAATCCACAATTTCCGATTGGCAATCGATAATTTTCGATTGGCCATCTTCAATTGGCAGTTTTTAATGCCCAATTTATATTTTTCAATTGCAATTGCGACTATTTCCAATTGGCAGTTTTTAATTGGCAATTTCAAATCCCCAATTTTTATTTGGCAACTGTCAATCCCCAATCTCCAATCGGCAGTTGCCAATTTTTAATGCGTAATCCACAATTTTCAATCGACAATTCACAATTTGTTTGGCACAATTGGCAATTTTCCATTGGCAATTTTTAGTTGGCGTTTTTTACTTGGAAATTTTCAATTAGCACTGCGTTTAATTGACAATTTTCAATTGGCAATTTTGAATGGACAATTTTCGATTGGCAATTTTAAATTGTCAACGCACAATTTTCAATTGACTTTGGCAGTGTTCAATGGGCAATTTGTACCCTAGCGGACCAAGTGTAAAGTTCAACTCTACAATATTTCCAAAATTTTAGAGTTGGGATAGAGTTGAGTGAGAGTTCGTGTTTTTATCAATTCTTAACACTTAATGAATAACGAAATGAGGTTTTGAGATGTCATCATCGTTTTCTCAACATTTAATGCTTTTCAAAGTTAAGACTTGAATGTTTTTCTGAATTTTGGTATTATGCCAACTCTATCTCAACTTTATACCGGGATAGAGTTGAATGTTGGACTTTGCGGTTACTTTGCCCCAACTCTATCCGAACTTTGTTTCGGAATAGAGTTGAAAATTGAACTTTAGGGTAACTTTCCCCCAACTCTATCCGAACTTTATACCGGGATAGAGTTGAAAGTCAAATTTTAGGGTTACTTTGCCCCAACTCTATGGAAACTTTATACCGGCATAGAGTTGAATGTTGGACTCTGGGTTTACTTCACCCGAACTCTATCTGAACTGTATACCGGGTTAAAGTTGAGAATTGATCTTTGGGTTTTTAAAAATTTTACTGAATTTTTTAAAAATTCCTTTAAGAATATTGAGGTTTTGGTCAACTCTATCCCAACTGTACAGACGGTTAGAGTTGAAAGTTGAACTGTGGGTTTGCTTTGCTACAACTCTATCCGAACTTTATACCGGGATAGAACGGAATGTTGGACTTTGGGGTTACTTTACCCCAGCTCTATCCGAACTTTATACTGAGAGAGTTATAGTTGAGGATTAGTTAGAGTTAGAGTTGAGGATTGATCGTTGGGTTTTTAAAAAATTTATTGAATTTGTTTAAAATCCATTTAAGAACATTGAGGATTTGGTCAATTCTATCCCAACTCTACACACAGGTAGAGTTGAAACTTGAATTTTGGGGTTACTTTGCCCGAATTCTATCCGAACTTTATACCGGGTTAGGGTTGAAAGTGGAACCTTGGGCTTACTTTCCCCCAACTCTATCCGAACTGTATACCGGGATAGAGTTCAATGTTGGACTTTGCGATTACTTTCCCCCAACTCTATCCGAACTTTATACCGGGATAGAGTTGAATGTTAAATCTTGGGGTTACTTAGCCCCACCTCTATCCGAACTTTATACCGAGTGAAAGTTGAGAATTGATCTCTGGGTTTTTTAAAAAGTTATTGAATTTTTTAAAAATTCATTTAAGAACATTGAGGTTTTAGTCAACTCTATCCCAACTCTACACACGGTTAGAGTTGAAAGTCGAACTTTGAGGTTACTTTGCTCCAACTCTATCCGAACTTTATACCAGGATCGAGTTGAATGTTGCACTTTGGGGTCACTTCACCCCAACTCTATCCGAACTTTATACCGGGTTGGAGTTGAGAATCAAACTTTGCGTTTGTCAAAATTTTCTTGAATTTTTAAAAAATTAATTTAAGAACATTGAGGTTTTGGTCATTTCTATCCTAACTCTACACACGGTTAGAGTTGAAAGTTAAACTGTGGGTTTACTTTACCCCAACTCTATCCGAACTTTATACGGGGTTAAAGTTGAGAATTGATCGTTGGGTTTTTAAAAATTTTATTGAATTTGTTTAAAATTAATTTAAGAACATTGAGGATTTGATCAATTCTATCCCAACTCTACACACAGGTAGAGTTGAAAGTTGAATGTTGGGGTTACTTTGCCCGAACTCTATCCGAACGTTATACCGGGTTAGAGTTGAAAGTGGAACTTTGGGGTTACTTTACCCCAACTCTATCCGAACTTTATACCGGGAGAGAGTTGAATGTTGGACTTTGGGGTTACTTTGCCCCAACTCTATCCGAACTCTATACCCGGATAGAGTTGGGATAAAGTAACCCCAAAGTTCAACTTTCAACTCTAACCGTGTTTAGAGTTGGGATAGAGTTCACCAAAACCTCAATGTTCTTGAATGAATTTTTAAAAAATTCAATAAAATGTTTAAAAACCCAACGATCAATTCTCTACTCTAACCCGGTATAAAGTTCGGATAGAGTTGAGGCAAAGTAACCCCGAAGTTCGACATTCAATTATTCTGTTCTAAAGTTCTGATAGAGTTGGGGCCAAGTAACTCCAAAGTTCAACATTGAACTCTATCCCGGTATAAAATTCGGATAGAGTTGGGGCAAAGTAACCCCAAAGTTCCACTTTCAGATCTAACCGTGTGTAGAGTTGGGATAGATTTGCCCTAAACCTCAATGTTATTGAATAATTTTTGTTAAAAATTCAATGAAATTTTTAAAAACTCAAAGGTTAATTTTCTCTTCTCTAACCCGTTATAAAGTTCCGATAGAGTTGATGTAACGTGAGCCCAAATTTCAACATTCTACTCTATCCGGTTATACAGTTCGGATAGAGTTGAGGAAAAGTAACCCCAAAGTTCAACTCTCAACTCGATCCTTTTATAAAGTTCGGATAGAGTTGGAGCAACGTAAGCCTAAAGTTCAACTATCAACTCTAACCCAGTATAAACTTCGGATAGAGTTGGAATGAAGTAACCCTGAAGGTCAACTTTCAACTCTAACCGTGTGTAGAGTTGAGACAGAGTTGGAATTTGAGTTGACCGGAAACTCAATGTTCTTAAATAAATTTGAGAATAAATTCGATAAAATTCTGGAAACCCCAAAAATGGACTCGATACTCTAACCCAGTATGAAGTCCGGATAGGGTTGGGTGAGAGTTGATAATAACAATTCTCAACGTTAACCGCGTGCCAAGTTGGGATAGAATTGGGGCAAAGTAACTGCCAAGTTCAACTCTCAACTCTACCCCGGTATAAAGTTCGGATAGAGTTGGGGTAAAGTTACCCCAAAGTTCAACATTCAACTCTATCCCAGTATAAAGTTCGGATAGAGTTGGGGGAAAAAAACCCTAAAGTTTAACTTTCAACTCCAACCGTGTTTAGAGTTGGAATAGAGTTGATCAAAACCTTAATGTTCTTAAATGAATTTAAAAAAAAATCAATACAATTTTTAAAAACCCAAAGATCAATTCTCAACTCTAACCCGGTACAAAGTTCGGATAGAATTAGGGCAAAGTAACCCCAAAGTTCAACGTTCAACTCTATCCTGTTATAAAGTTCAGATAGAGTTGGGGCCAAGTAACCCCAAAGTTCAACATTCCGTTCTATCTCGGTATAAAGTTCGGATAGAGTTGGAGCAAAGTAAACCCACAGTTTAACTTTCAACTCTAACCGTGTGTAGAGTTAGGATAGAAATGACCAAAACCTCAATGTTCTTAAATTAATTTTTTAAAAATTCAAGAAAATTTTGACAAACGCAAAGTTTGATTCTCAACTCCAACCCGGTATAAAGTTCGGATAGAGTTGGGGTGAAGTGACCCCAAAGTGCAACATTCAACTCGATCCTGGTATAAAGTTAGGATAGAGTTGGAGCAAAGTAACCCCAAAGTTCGACTTTCAACTCTAACCGTGTGTAGAGTTAGGATAGAGTTGACCAAAACCTCAATGTTCTTAAATGAGTTAAAAAAAAAATTCAATAAAAATTTTAAAAACCGAAAGATCAATTCTCAACTTTAACCCGGTATAAAGTTCAGATAGAGTTCGGGTGAAGTAAACCCAAAGTCCAACATTCCACTCTATGCCGGTATAAAGTTTGGATAGAGTTGGGGCAAAGTAACTCTAAAGTTCAACTTTCAATTCTAACCTGGTATAAAGATCGAATAGAGTTAAGGTAAAGTAACTCTGATGTTTAACTTCCAACTCTAACACTGTGTTCAATTGTGATAAAGTCGGGATAGAGTTGGCCGAATCCACAATGTTCTTGAATTAAATTTTTAAAAATAGAATGAAATTTTTAAAACCCCTAGGTTCCAATCTCAACTCTATCCGGGTATAAAGTTCGAATAAAGTTGGGGTAAAGTAACCCCAAAGTCCAACATGTAACTCTATCCCAGTATAAAGTTCGGATAGAGTAGGGGCAAAGTGACCCCAAAGTTCAACTTTCAACTTTAACCGTGTGTAGAGTTGGGATAGAGTTGACTAAAACCTCAATGTTGTTAAATGAATTTGAAAAAAATTTAATAACATTTTTAATAACCCAAAGATCACTTCTCAACTCTAATCCGGTATAAAGTTCGGATAGAGTTGGGGAAAAGTAACCCCAAAGTCGAAGATTCAACTGTCTCCCGGTATAAAGTTCGGATAGAGTTGGGGGTAACCCCAATGTCCAACATTCAACTCTATTCCGGCATAAAGTTCGGATACAGTTGGGGTAAAGTAACCCCAAAGGTCAACTCTCAACTCTATCCGGGTATAAAGATCGGATAGAGTTGCGGTAAAGTAACCCAAAGTTCAACTTTCAACTCTAACCGTGTTGATAGTTGATGTTCTTAAATAAATTTTCAAAAAACTAATAAAATTTTTATAAACCCAAAGATCAATTCTCAACTACAACTCGGTATTAAGTTCGGAAAGAGTTCGGGCAAAGTAACCCTAAAGTTTAACTTTCAACTCTAACCCGGTATAAAGTTCGGATAGAGTTGGGGCAAAGTAACCCTAAAATTTGACTTTCAACTCTATCCCGGTATAAAGTTCGGATAGAGTTGGGGGAAAGTACCCCCAAAGTCGAACATTCAACTCTATCCCGGTATAAAGTTCTGATAGAGTGGGGGAAAGTTATCCTAAAGTTCAACTTTCAACTCTATTCCGAAACAAAGTTCGGATAGAGTTGGGGCAAAGTCACCGCAAAGTCCAACATTCACCTCTATCCCGGTATAAAGTTCGGATAGAGTTGGGGGAAAGTAACCCCAAAGTCGAACATTCAACTCTATTCCGGTATAAAGTTCGGACAGAGTTGGGGGAAAGTAACCCCAAAGTCCAACATTGAACTCTATCCCGGTATAAAGTTCGGATAGAGTTGGGGGAAAGTAACCCCAAAGTCCAACTTTCAACTTTAACCCGGTATGAAGTTCGGATAGAGTTGGGGGAAAGTAATCCTAAAGTCCGACATTCAGCTATATTCCGGTATAAAGTTCCGATAGAGTTGGGGGAAAGTAACCCCAAAGTCCAACTTTCGACTCTAACCCGGTATAAAGTTCGGATAGAGTTGGGTCCAAATCCTAAAGTTCAACTTTCAACTCTAACCGTGTGTAAAGTTGAGATAGAGTTGAGCAAAACCTCAATGTTATTAAATAAAATTTTCAAAAATGCAAAAGTTTCACTCTCAACTCTAATTTCGTGTAGAGTTGGGATAAAGTTAGGCATAAGAACAAAGATCAACTCTCAACTTTAATCGCATGTAGAGTTGGGATAGAGTTCGCCATAAGTGCTTTACCGAAAAGTGCTTAATTGAAGAAAAAAAAAACAAAAATCAAATATTTAGTTTTGCTCACTGTAGAATTGTTCATAAGATCCAAGTTCAACTCTCAACTTTTACATAATGCGAATTTGGGAAAGAATTGACCAACTCTCACTCAACTCTCACCGAACTCTAAAATCTTGGAAAAATGTTAGAGTTTACTCGACTTTCACCCAACTCTACAGTCGGTCCGTTAGGGTATTTTGCAATTTCCTATCGGCAATTTTAAATCCCCAATTTTTATTTGTCAATTGTCAACCCACAATTTCTAATTGGCAATTTTCAATTCGCAATTTTTCTTTGTCCATTGTCACTTCACAATTTCCAATTGGCATCATTCAATGGGCAATTGTTAATTGCCAATTTTTAATTCTCAATTTCGAATCCCCAATTTTTATCTGGGAACTGTCAATTTTAAACGGTCAATCCGCAATTTCCGATTGGCAATTGGCAATTTTCGATCCGCAATTTTTCTTTGTCCATTGTCAATCCACAAGTTCCAATTGGCAATTGGAAATTTTTAATGGGTAATCCACAATTTTCAATCGACAATTCACAATGTTTAACTGGCAATTTTCGAGTGGCAAATTTTCAATCGGTAATTTTTAATTGGCGTTTTATTATTGGAAATTTCCAATTGGCATTGTCAATTGACAAATTGACAATTGACAAATTGACGAATTGCCAAATTGACAATTGACAAATTGACCATTGAAAGTGGCCAATTGAAAAAGGGCCAATGGAAAATTTGCCACTCAAAAATTGTGAATTGTCGATTGAAAATTGTGGATTACCCATTGAAAATTGGCAATTGCCAATTGGAAATTGAGGAGTGACAATGGGCAAAGAAAAATTGGCAATTGCCAATTGGAAATTGGCGATTGACAGTTTAAAATTGGCAATTGCCAAATAAAAATTGGGGATTTAAAATTGCCAATTGCCAATTGGAAATAGTCGCGATTGATAATTGAAAAATACAAATTGGGCATTAAAAACTGCCAATTGACAAATAAAAATTGAGGATTTAAAATTGCCAATAGAAAATTGCAAAGTAAAAATTGCCAAAGCCTAATTGAAAATTGTGCATTAATAAACTATTATATATGATATACCATATATAAATAAACTGTCAACTTTCAAACAATAATCAGCATAGATTCAGAATCTACAAACAATTTGGGATCGATTAAAAAAAAACAAATCCATTGATTTTTCAGATAATTGTCGGCTAACTTCATGCAATTTCTTAATTAATTAATTAACAATCATTCACTAACTCTCAACCGTTAAAACCCAATGTACAATGACTTGCTAATGAACTACTACCAGGTTTGAATGTTAATTTAGTTAGAAATTATTTTTTGTCGGGTAGCTGTATACAGGTGTAACGCACGGAGCCTATAGACACCAGCATATCGTGGACGTGGACTATCTTTACCCAGCATACTGTGGAATACACCCGCAAGCTTCAACTCAGAGCAATACCCTAATTATTCACCATATTAATTCAATTAGTAATTGAATTTCAGTTTTTAAAAATCAGTGTAGCAGAAATAAAAGATCGATCCGACTGACTAATCGATCAAAAAAACCGAAGATCGAACAAAAAAAGATCGATATTGGATCGAACATCCCTAAAACGGATTGTATTTTTTTTCTTTGAGGATGTCCTACCGCTATTTCTTACTGTTGGATTATCTGGGTTTTAAGGGAAATAATCTTGAGACACTTGTGTAAATTATAACTCTGAATTTATTCTAGTCTAAGTAATGGTATGGATAGTACAGAGTATATGGCACGTGGGTGCTACTCTGTTGAATGCCTACAACGGACGAACTGTAATGGCGGCTGCGCCGCGGTAACTTCGCCTCACGGCGCGCCACTCCGGTGGTAGCACCTAACGGACTGGCTAGGTAGGGAATCTCGGTTCCAACACTTACTTTTGTCAAATCTTTTCTAAACTATGCCAAATTATTGGTTTGATCGGCGCGAAATAATGTACAATTCTTCTGTAACTTTATTCTCTATCGACTCCTAAAATTTCATTATCGCAGACCTATTTTTCAGCGTTTTGTTTAAAGTTTTATCGATAAGCCTTCTATCTACGCTGAGCAAACTCTTCGAGAAACTACTGTTCAGCAGGATCAAAAATCACCTAGACGAAAACCGTATACTGATCCCAGAGCAATTTGGCTTCCGCAACAAACATAGTACAATCCAACAGCTAGCCAGACTAACAGATCACATCTCAACCAACTACAACATCAATAAAAACACTGGAATGATCCTGCTGGACATCGAAAAGGCGTTTGACACAGTGTGGATCGAAGGTCTTATATTTAAATTATCAGAAATAGACTTACCATTGTTTCTGATTAAAATCCTGCAGAATTATCTGATCAACAGAAAATTCACAGTGAGAGTCAATCGGGAACAATCGAGTCATAGAGACATAGATGCAGGGGTGCCGCAGGGGTCAATATTGGGACCACTGCTATTTCTAATATATATTAATGATATTCCCAAGAGACCAGACACAAACATTGCACTATTTGCGGATGACACAGCCATTTATGCGTCATCCTGGTCGAATGTACCTATTACCAAACGCCTACAGAATCACTGGGAGCTCCTCGATGAGTATTTCAAGAAATGGAAAATCAAAATCAACACAACAAAAACAGAATTCATCATTTTTTCTAAAAAGTTGAGCAAAAAAACTTGAAAACCATCAAGGAGAGCCGATTGATTGTGGAGGACTCTGAGATTGAGCCATGCAATGATGTGAAATACCTGGGGGTTATATTAGATAAGGCATTAAATTATAGAAAACACGTAGCAAAAGCTAGACAAAAAGCCTATGGCATGAAAAACCTAATTAATCCATTAATTAGAAGAAACAGTAAAGTGGACGTGAATAATAAATTAACAGTCTACAAAATGCTCATAAGACTGATATTTATGTACGCGACTCCCATCTGGAGCAACACGAGCGACAATAACATAAAAAAATTACAGATAATTCAAAACAAATCCCTCAGGATTATAAGTAATGCTAAACTACGTACTAGATAACACAATACTGTTATACACGATAAGCAAAAACTAAAAAAAATAAAACAAAATGAACGACTTGGAAATACTCGAAAATACGTGCAAAATAAATAACGATAATGTACATTTTAAAATTAGATATAGACTGCCACAGCAATTGTTGCTAGAACTAATTCAGACGAAACAAAAGCGCTGATAATGTTGACGTAGACCTTAAGTGTTAAAAATTAAATTATTTGTTTATTTATTTTTTATGTATATGTTAAATAGTTGTAAGATAAAATATAAAACGAATAGGAGGAACACCAACTCACCCTCCTGAACAAAACATATATCAACAACTAAAATAATAACAATCTATAATGTATCACAGAACTAATAAGGACAAAATTGGCGAATGTTAATAGGCACCTAAACATAAATAAAAACAAAATGTAAAATGTACATGGAAGAACAGAAAAATGAATGAAAGAGTTTGAAAAAAAAAAAAAATTGATCACATTATTCACATACGGGTGCTATACCCTCAACAATAGATATCACGCTAAATAAAAACGTTAACATTTCAACCCCGGAGGTGTTCGATGAGCATAGCTCAGACCATCTCCCAGTAGGTATTACAATTTTTCAAAGCGGAATGCAAACAATACCAACTGAATTTTTGAATTATAAGAAAGCAAACTGGCCCAAATTTAGAGAAATATTGAAAAACAATATCCAAATGAAAAGTATAAAGACAACAAGTGACATTAACGACGCAGTTGAGGCTCTAACTCAACAAATAAATGAGGCTATAGCGGAAACAATTCCAACTGCACCAGTTAATATGAAACCCTCTCACCTACCACCTAATATCCTGGCATTAATTAAATTGAAAAACAAATGTAGATCGAAATTTCAAAAGACAAAGTATGACTCCTGGAGAAAACTTAAAAATAGGTTAATTAACGTTATCAATACAAAAATTTCAAAACATAGCAGAGAAAGTTGGGATAATAAACTATCAAAACTAAATACCCAAGACCACTCACTATGGGCAACAGCGCGAGCCCTAAAAGGCAAAAACAATAACCAAATCCCCGTTTTGCACGGAACTCAGGGCTTGATATTTGACGACGCCTCAAAGTCAGATGCTTTAGCCGATGTGTTTGAGCGAGTTCACCATTTAACTCTGGATTTCGGCAACACACGAACAGATAAAATAGTTAAAAATAAGGTCAGACAAACTATATCCAAAGAAACAAAATTAGACAACGTCGACTTTATAAACAACAAGGAAATCATAAATGCACTAAAAACTCTGAAGCCTAAGAAAGCACCGGGGCTAGATAATATCCAAAACATCTTTCTGAAGAACCTACCGATGAAAGCAATATCTCAACTTAAACATATTTATAACAACTGCCTCAAACACTCCTTCTTCCCGACAAAATGGAAAGTAGCTAATATCCTACCCTTCCCAAAACCAGCAAAAAACAAAATTTTTCCGCAAAACTATCGACCAATCAGCCTATTACCAACTATGAGCAAACTATTTGAAAGATTACTATTCTCTAGAGTCAAAAATCACCTAGACAAAAATCAAATCCTAATACCGGAGCAATTCGGTTTCCGAAACAATCACAGCACGGTACAACAACTTGCCAGACTAACTGATCATATTTTTACAAACTATAATATCAATAAAAACACAGGACTGGTACCACTAGACATAGAAAAGGCATTCGATACAGTTTGGAAGGATGGACTAATTGACAAAGTAAATGAAATCAAACTGCCCATTTTTCTAATCAAAATAATACATAACTATCTATCAAACAGACAATTCACAGTCAAAGTAAACCATGAAACATCAAATCCTCGACCTATTGAAGCAGGAGTGCCACAAGGATCTATATTGGGCCCCCTTTTATTCATTATTTACATTAATGATATTCCTAAATCACCAGAAACTAATATTGCCTTATTCGCGGATGATACAGCTATCTACACATCGTCATGGGCAAACAAATTAATAACATAACGTCTCCAAAATCATTGGAATCTTATGGAGCTATACTTTAATAAATGGAAAATAAAAATAAATACATCTAAAACGGAATACATAATATTCATCAAAAAAACAGGTAAAAGAAATGTTAAAAATGAACAGGAGATTCGGATGATATTGGAAGACACAGAAATAGAACCTAGCACATCAGTAAAATATTTAGGAATAACACCGGACAAAAGACTCAACTTCACGAGACACATAGACTTGGTCAAACAAAAAGCTTATGGAATTAAAACCCTGGTAAACACTCTGATTAATAGAAGCAGTAGAGTTGGAATCAATAATAAACTGACTATTTATAATATGATTATAAAACCCGTATTTATGTATGCAGCTCCCATCTGGAGTAACAAATGCCCAAGTAACTTTAAGAAATTACAAATTATACAAAACAAATGTCTACGATCCATTACCAATGCCGCTCCAGGGACTAAAAATACTCAACTACATGAAAAACTTAATATTAAAACTGGTAGAGAAGCAGTTACTGAGATAGCCATTGATTTTTATAAAAATAAAATGAATAACCTAGAAATCCTGAAAAACACATGTAAATTGAATAAAGATAATGTACACTTCAAAATAAAACATAAATTACCGCAACAAATACTATTCGATATCATATAAACGTAAACCTAGTCCGCTGGCAATGGCCCAGCGTATTGTGTTTGTAAATAGTGTAAATACCTGTTGAAATTCTTTAATTACCTTATACATAGTTTTAAGCCACAAGCAAAAATATAACTAATTAGGAGGGTACCCCGACTCTTCCTCCACAATATATAGGTACAATGAAACAAGTATTATATTTAATAGTTCAAATTATGTTATTACTTAATAGGACAAAATTAACCGTGTTAATAGGAACCCCACTTTATAGATAATAATATTACATCCTAATGTAAAACAAATGTAAATATGATGAAATAAAGAGTTTTCTAAATGAAAAATCAAAATCAACCCAGCACCATCGATCGACACCAGATCATCATATCGTTAACTTCGAAGTGTTCAGACGTATGTCGCCCTCTACCAAGTTCAACGTAGTTACCACGCTTTACATGTATGTTTAAATTTAATTACTCAGTAGTTCCATTCGCTCCACTGTGATCCATCATTCAATTGCTCTCTCTCTCTCCCCAACGGGGACGCCGCATGGTCATCGATGCAGCCCTCTACAGCTTGGTGAGTATCTCATACATCACAGTTCAATTCAAGCATGACCTCTCATGCCATCGTCTCCCCACCCAAAGGTTCGTCCAACGATTCCTTCATCCAACTACCCGCTTCTCCGGATTCCTCCCTTAGTTATGAACAAATCATGTCCATAATTACTAACCTACGCCGTATGCTTCTTTCTTACGAAGCGATAATCCCCCAACTAGTCCACTCCAGAGCAGCTCTTCCCCCCAAAAGAACCAACTCCCCAGCTTACCCAATTAAGATAACCACCCCCCCAGCCTGCCCTCGCGCCAACCCAAAGACTGCGTCCTGCAGTCTAGATAAACCATGCCACCCTACGCCACCCCCAAACTTCCTCTCTCTCTACGCCAAAAGACACTCAGTCCTCTGAAATGGAGATTGAAACCCCTACCCGTCCCAATCTCGGGTCTCCTCCAACGTTTACTGCTAAACGTAGAAGAGTCCATAACTCACCTGCAAATTCTTCCGAAGAATCATCCCTCTCTCTCTCTGAATCCTCGGACGATGAAGAAGAACTACAAACCCGCAAAGCCCCACCTATCCGCATTTTACGTAAGGAACTGTGGCCTAAAATTGCCTCTGCAATCCGAAAGGCGGACATCCCAATACGTTTCTCCAAGAACTCCCACGACGCCATCCTCATCTTCCCGGAGACAGTTGATGGTTTCCGCGCCATCACCGCCAAGTTCGAAAAACACGACATCCCCTACACCACCAACCAACTCCAACAAGACAAGGAGCCCCTCGTTGTCATTCGGGGTATCCCTGAAACTCTCCCCGATGAACCCATTCTCAGCGAACTGCAAACAAAAATCCCCGCTGTCAAAAGCATCCACAGGATGAGGAAAGGCGAAATAATCTGGCCGCTCATCACCGTACACCTAGACCCCTCCTCCCCCTCAGCAAAATCCATCTACGACCTTAAAACCCTCTCCAGTCTTAGGATCAAAGTTGAACCAAAGCGAAAGTCCTCCATCGTCCCACAATGCCTCCGCTGCATGAAGTTTGCTCACACCTCCAACTACTGCCACGCCCCCTCGTCCTGTGCCTTCTGCTCCCAAGACCACGCCACTGCTGCATGCACCCTAAAGAACAAAAAAGACGCTGTCCCCACGTGCGCAAACTGCAAAGGCCCCCACCGTGCCACTTACCGAGGTTGCCCAAAAGCCCCTCCTAAAATCCCTCGTAAACCCAATGCATCAGCCCAAATCACTACCCCTGCAACCCCACCAATGCATGCTGATCCATCTGCCCCACCTAGAGTCTCCCGACCTCCTCAACCCTCTCTACCCCCCCCCCCCCCGCCGCCCCCCCAATGCTCCATCATGTCCCAACAACTCAGCCACCCACATACGCTAACATAACCGCATCCCGACCAAGCCAATCCCCTCCAAACAACCCCCCTCCCCGCACCGTCAACCCCGATGCGCTCCAACAGCTTTTTCGTGACCTCTTCTCCAAACTCTCGACACTCTTCCAAAGTAGCAATTAACCTCGCCACTTGGAACGCTCAAGGACTCTCTCCAACAAAACGCTTAGAGCTCTCCCTCTTTCTCGAAGACAAATCTATAGACATCATCTGCATCACTGAAACTCACCTCAACCCGAAAAAACCCCTATTCATCCCAAACATCTCCATTTATAAAAGAGACCGCCCTGGAAGCTCCTTCGGAGGCGTTGCTCTTTGCATTCGTAATTCCCTAACCCACAGACCCATTAAGTCTAAGTACCCCTCCCACGAAATTATTGGCGCCACTGTACTCCTGTAACACCGGCCCCCTCCGCATCTTCACCTATTACAGCCCCCCACAAGACAAAGACCTATCCATCATCCCCGACATCTTCCAACCAAACTCCCCCACCATCATCGCTGGCGACCTCAATGCCCCAAACATGGCTTGGGGTTGCCCCACTACAAATATCAAAGGCCGTTCCCTTCTCAAATCCTCCGTACGACACAATTTTAACATTGAAGCTCCCTCCGAACCCACGCACCATCCCCACAATCATCGTCACCAACCTAACATCCTTGACCTCTTCCTAACCAAAAATGTTACCGTCACCAATGACCCCAAATCATTCCACGATCTCAGCTCAGACCACTCCACAGTGATCCTAAACTTATTCGCAAACCCCGTAGAAGTTGACCCCTCATCCTCCAAAACTGATTTCCTTCACCTCGAATACATCCTTGAATCCTCTACCTTCACTTGTCAACCCATCAACTCCATCTCAGATATTGACCTGGCGGTTGAATCACTCACTGCTGAAATCCAAAAATCCGTCTCACTAGCCACCTCCCATAATCCCCTCTCCTCTCCAAAACCAAACTGTTCCTCCAAGATCATCCGCATGATCAAGGAAAAGACCAAAATCCGCCGTATGTGGCAGTCCCTTCGTCTCCCACACCTTCGCCGTCAGCTCAACTCTCTTCAGAGAGAACTGAAAGCTGCCCTCCAATCCTCAATCTCCTCCGCCTTTGAATCCTACATCGCCGAAGCTGAACTACACTCCAGAAGTTGCTGGAAGGTCATCAGATCTCTCCGTAACCGCAAATCCCATTGCCCTCCGCTAATAGTCGATGGCAAAACCTTCGCAGTAGACCAGGAAAAAGCAAACATCTTTGCTAACTCTCTCAAATCCCAATGCTCCCCACTTCCTAGTCGCCAAAAATTCACACATCTCCACACCCATATTTCAATAATTGTTAACAGTTTCACAGTCTCCGATGAAGACTTTGTACCAACCTCCCCTAAAGAAGTCCTCAAAACCATCCGTTCCCTTAAAAAAAACCTTTTTTTGCAACAAGGCAATCTCCCAATCCACTAAAACTCGCGCCTTCAATGCCATCATCCGCAGCATCTGCACATGCGCCATCCCCACCTGGGGCTCGGCGTCACCTAACCTAATCCAAAGGCTTAACGGTACATACCTCCGCCTCCTCCGCTCTGCCCTAAATTACCCGTGGTTCGTCCGCAATACCCAAATCCTTGAAGAAACAAACCTCCCCTCGATTCAATCCGCCGCTAAACTCTACGCCAAAAATCTCCGTGCTAAAATAGAGAACCATCCCAATCCTACCATCAACTCTTTCTGCAGCTACAAACGCAAACCTTATGACCGATACAGAAGGCCTTGCCTTCTAGTCTCTCCTTCCAAATCGCCTACAAAGGCCCCCATCCGAGCCTCGCTCTTAGCGTCAATACCCCAGTAACCTCACTGGGGCATCTTCATCTTCTTTGGGTTCATAACCAAATGGTTGGTAACCCCTGAGGAAGGGTTCTAGTCGGTAGGTACACGGTGAATACTGCCCTCTCCCCTCCCTGGGGGCGTCTTTTGAATATTTCCCTTCCTCAGTCCTTCAAAAAAAAAAAAAAACCAACGCAGCACCACGGACCGCGGAGAAAGGCCCGCTTGCATAGATACTGACGAGCAGTTGGTGAAGTTTACTTCTACGGTAGCCATTGCCTCTGGAAGGAGTTACGGATTATCTGGTAAAGCATATTATTCATTAACAAGGCCACGGAACAACCTGCGTGCCAACTCATCTTAGATATAGGACGAGGGACCACTCCAACCGCCGAAGGAAATTCGCACTGCCACCATCATTTTTTCAAATGGAGGCGCGATCTTCCAAAAATTTGACGACAAAATGAGTGGGCCGCAGAGGAATACGTGACTTAAAAGCAAAGTACCCAAACCGACGCAACCAAATACAAATTTAGACAAAATACCTCCAACCGGACCCTAACAGTGAACAAAACCGTCGTAAACACATTAACCCAAGCAGCAGAAGCCATTGCAACCACCAGCGCAGCAGATGGTTACGAGCTAGTGCGATCCGAAAGGAAGAATAGAGCTTCTCCAAACAGCGAGGCCAGAGTCATGAAAACCCCCACAAAATCGAACGTAACATTCGAGAACAAGAACAAGTTCTCGCTGTTCGACACGTCTGAAGACACTGACGAATCCAGGAACCAGGATACCACCCCATCAGAGCCAAGAAAAGTAAAGGTACCACCGATAGTAGTCACGGATCCATTATCGGACCACCCACAATTCGGCACGCAGTCAAAAGCCACTGCAAAGGGGGGGTGTACTTCAAGTACACACCAAATAAGACAACCATGTACACGACTAGCCTGGAGGACTTCAGTACCATCCAGGAACAGCTGAGAGAAAAAGGGTTCACTTTTTATTTCTATGCAGATAAAAAGCTTCACCATAGGGTCATCAAAGGACTCCCTACCATCTCGACCGAAGACATTAATGCTGAACTAACAGAAAAAGAGGTGAAACCAGTGACGTGTGTTTTCCTGAAACAGAAAACAGTAAAAAAAACACCATTTGACTACCCAATATATATGGGAACCTTCACCTCAGCAGAGATGGCAGCCAGTGCTACTGAAATCCAGACCTTGGCCTACTTGGTCGACTTGGACACGGATCGAGTACCTGCAACATGGGGCCCAGATGTGTCAAATGTCCGGGCAATGATCTCACAAGCGAGTGTAAAAGAACTCGAGACGAAGGAACGCCAACCTGCGTTAACGGCGCAGGCCAACATCCGGCTAATTACAGAGAGTGCCCAGCATATTTGAAGCACATGGAAAGGGTCCGGAAAGATAACAACAGACACAGCACCAAACAGATACCATCCGCATTTACGCCTCGTCAATTCGACAGCGTGAGAGTCAATAGAAGGACGATGTACGCCCAGATGACAGCGGGTATCTAGCAGCCAGCCGAGATAATGGCTAAGGTATGCCAAGACAACCAACAAAGCAGGCCACAGAGGACACCAATCACTGAGGATCTCAGGACACTAGAGGACATCAGACTAGAGATAAGTGAATAAGAGATTTGAAAAAATAAATACAAAGTTGCGCAAGTCACCAAGACCAAATGATGGTTTTTTTCAAATTTTTCAATGAAGATGGATAGAAACCACAAAGTCAAAAACACGAAAATCTCTTATTGGAATGCACGATCCCTCAGGGATAAAAAATACGAGACACAAGACTTTCTCTATGAAAAAATTGATATCCTTTTAGTTTCCGAAACTTGGTTTAATGATCGAAGTAACGTAAAAATTCAGGGTTATAATTGCATCAAGAAGAACAGAGATACCTCTTCCGGAGGTGGGATTGCAATTTACATAGCAAAACACAAAATTTCCAGAAATACCCATAATCACAACAACCATCGAGTCAGTAGCAATTAGGGTTGGCGATCTAACAATAGTATCTATTTATGATTCACCAGCAGCCAGCAAAACCAAACACAAACTGCCACCATTCGATCCCAAGGAACTTGACAAAGCCCTGAGATTGGGTGGGAAAGTTTTGATTTGCGGCGATTTCAATGCTAAGAATAGAAACTGGAACTGTTTCGACAATAATGGAGAAGGCGTAAAAATTTTGTCAGCAATTCCAATGCCACTATGGAATATCCAAGCCAACACAGGCACTATTCAGATACAGGAGCAAAAGCTTCGACAATAGGCTGTTATAAACAAAAATGTAAACATAACGAACCCAGAAGTGCTCAATGAGCTAAGCTCAGATCATCTTCCGGTCACTTTCAACATTTACAAACCGAATATACAAATAATAGAAACTAAACACTTACTTGATCCGAATTTCGCCATATCTTGAAAAGCTGGATTAACATAACGACAATAGACTCTAAACAGGACATAAAAGATAAGGTCTCCACCCTAACTCATATAATAAATGAAGCAATACATAAAACGATTCCCAACAAAACTATACACGTGAAATTGCAGCCACTACCTACCGAAATCAAGGAATTAATCGAACTCAGAAACAGATCGAGGGCAAAATTTCAGCGTTCTCGAGATGACTTCTGGAGAACCATCAAAAATAGGTTAACTAACATAATTAATAAAAAAAATACTAAACTACAATAATACATTGTGGGATACCAAACTGTCTCAACTTAATGTACGGGACCAATCTCTGTGGAGAATGGCGCGTGCATTAAAAGACAAAAACAAAAATCAGGTCCCAATACTACACCGGGCACAAGGCCTAATTTTTGATGATTCCTCCAAGGCGAACTCACTCGCAGACGTTTTCGAAAAAGTCCACAAATTAACGTTAGATTTCGACAATACCAAACATGAGAAAATCGTTAAAGCGCGATACAAGAAAGTCATCCGGGACAAGATAAATCCTAGTGATATAAATCAAATTAGCAACAATGAAATAATCGAAACAATTAAAACCCTGAAACCAAAATAAGCCCCAGGTATTGACAACATACAGAACATAATACTCAAAAGTCTGTCCACTAAAGCAATATCATTACTCAAACAAATTTACAATGGTTGCTTATATTTTTCATATTTTCCAGAGCAGTGGAAGGTAGCCAATATTCTATCATTTCCAAAACCAGGGAAATCTCAGCTATTCCCCCAAAACTATCGACCGATAAGCCTTCTACCTACGCTGAGTAAACTCTTCGAGAAATTATTGTTCAGCAGGATCAAAAATCTCCTAGGCAGCAACAACATACTGCTTCCAGAACACTTTCGATTCCGGAATCACCATAGTACAGTCCAACAATTAGCCAGGTTAACAGTTCAATTTCAGTGAACTCCAATATCAATAAAAACACCTGAATGATCCTGCTGGACATCGAGAAGGCGTTTGATACAGTGTGGATCGAAGGTCTTATTTATAAGTTGACAGAAATTGACTTGCCATTGTTTCTGATCAAAATTATCTGATTAATAGAAAATTCACTGTTACAGTTAATCAGGAACAATCAAGTCATAGGGACATAGAGGCGGGGGTACTGCAGGGGTCTATCGTGGGTCCATTACTCTTCTTAATTTATTTTAACAACGTACCGAAAACTCCTCAAACAAATATCGCACTATTTGCAGACGGCACGCATATATACGACACGCTCTATACGCATCATCTTGGTCCAACCGGCTACTAACCAAACATTTCCAGAATCACATGGATCTCAATGAGTTGTTGATAAAATGGAAAATTAAGGTCAACAGCGCAAAAACATTATATATAATCTTCTCGAAGAAATGCGGGAACAAAAACAAGAAGATTATGGGAGAGAGCCATCTGATTATGGAGAATTTTGAGATAGAGCCGTGTAGCAGTGTAAGATACTTCGGGCTTATATTAGATACTAAGCTCAATTTTAATAAACATATTGACACAGTCAGACAGAAAGCATATGGGATTAAAAATCTAGTCAACGGTCTAATTAATAGAAACAGCAAGGTCAATTTAAATCGCAAATTGACTATATATAAAATGATAATAAAGCCAATATTCATGTACGCAGCACCCATCTGGAACAACACAAGCGATACAAATTTTAAAAAACTACAAATTGTTCAAAACAAATGCCTTAGGGCAATTAGCAAGGCTGATCATAGGACAAAAAATAGTCATATACACAAAGAACTAGATATAAAAACTGTCAAAGACTCAGTAGTAGAACTAGCCAGGGGCTTTTATAAAAATAAAATGAATGACTTGCATATATTAACAAATACATGTAAACTCAATGACCAAAATGTACATTTTAAAATTAAGCATAAACTACCACAAGTTTTGCTCAAAACAGGGGCGGCAAAACCCAATAGGTGCTCTTAAACCTAGTCAATAAGTACTAATGTTATATTTGCTGGTAATTTTTTCTCTGTGTTGTATAGTTATATAGTTGGTTAATTAGAGTTAAGACAAAGCAACTAACATAGCAATAGCATGGAGGGAACCGCAACTCACCCCCATTCAAAATACATAAATTTAAACAATAACAACATGATGAATACAAAGGAGACAACAAAACTAATGAGGACAAAATTAACAATTGTTAATAGGCGCCCCAAATATAAGATGAAATAATGTAAGGAACAAAATGTACAAATAATGACAAACCATGAATAAACGAGTTTTCAAATCGGAATCGGATAATATAATCAATAAAATAAAATTAATAACATAAAAAAAAGCATAATAAAAAACTCGTAATTTACGTAAAAAATATTTTTGAAAACAACCAATAAGACGTTATAGGTAATCTGAAAATGATTCGTAAAGTTGTCATCTAGACAACAGTTGTAAAACCCATACTCATGTTCAGTAGGTATAATCAAATTAAAATTCACGCTAAAATTATTCACAGTGCAGTGAATTGTCAAGTTAGATTTGAAAACAGAGAAAATCAATTTTAATCTCGGATTTCATGGTTTTGCCGCAAGTATGTGCTCCAAAGCAAGTCTCCCAACGTGCAGACTAAAACGTTAGAGACAAAATTACCTAGCGCTTAAAATGTATTTTTCCGGAAGCGCAGAGATAGTTAATCAAGGTAAAAAATTAAAATCAAATGCAATGAATGAATACATCCAGGCGCTTGCAATTTATTATTCTACACTTTCTCATCAGCAGGTGATATTTAACTCTCCTCTCAGGATTTAGCATGGAGCAAATTTTTGACAGTGATCACAGCTGTGATTTCCAACACAATATACGATTGTTTTAACAATAAAGGAGTAATTGCCAAAAACTGCCGCTTTTTCAGTAACATGTTACTTTACTGTTAAACCGATGATACATAACATATCAGACCTATTTAACTCAATTCTTCGAACTCGGGATAATTATCTAAGTTGAATTAACAGGAGAACTAATTGAAAAGGGGAGAACTAATTGTTCTAAAGGGCATAATGCGAAATATTATGAATCTCCTGCTAGTTACTCTTCACGAGGCCAATGTGGTGCATGAGGTCCGCATGACGAACGCTATTCTGTTTCTTCACTATTATACTTTATAGCCCGAATTACCAACCGACATAAAACGAATGGGGAGCGGGAGATGGTCCAGGGGGCAACCCCCTCCCCCCCTCGTCCCTCTCAAAAACCGCCGGTTCTATAGTAATCATGTACCTCCAGACCTATCTTCTTCAAATTTGCAAATACGTTATAGATATACGCTTTGATTAATCATGGGTAGGGATTGTTAATCAGGACGAAAAAAACACCCACTATGGGGAATGGCACGGCCCCTAGAAAGCAAAAAAAATGGGACTTTTGTTCTAGACGGAACTCAAGATCTAACATTCTATTTTTTTTTATCTTTAATGTCGTTGATCCTTAGGATATAGGAGCTTGTCAACCATACGCTCCACCACATTCGCATAAGACACAGGAAACCACAGAAAACCTATGTCGGTACAGGTGACTACCCTATGATCAACCTTCCGCTCATCAGACAATCGGAACAAATTCTCGCCCTGTCGGGGATTTGAACTAGGAACTCAAGCCACAGCGTTAGGACTGCGTTTAGTCCACTCGGCCATTGACTTTTGACTTGATAGCGTGGATGTTGCGTGTGAGTTCAATCGCCAGGGAAGCAATGCATGTAAATTGAACGAAGACAATGTATATGTCAAAAAATTATAAATTATCGCACAACAAATCCTTATAAACCTGCAAAAAACTGAAACCACACGGATAATCTCATATTCAACTGGTATCCTTGTAAACAGTGTAAAAATGTGGTTAAGTTTGTTAAATAATAATTTCTGTCTGACTCTCTACGGGCCGAACCTATAACTTCCCGATATTTGTTTGTGTCTGTGTTATAGCGTGATATCATATCGTTGAGCATATCGAATTAATTAAGCGCTATCGTATTAATTATGCGTGTCACGAAAAAAATCCTAGAACACAAAATGTTTGTTTTTATATGAGGAACAACTTCCATTGATAACTTTTTCCTATAACTCTTACCGTTCATGTAATAGACCGTTGTGCACAATTAAAATCGTGTTTTTTTGTGAATTACTAAAAAATTACCTGGCCGATTAAAAAAAAACTCCTTTCAGAACACCGCCTCGGCGAGACGTAATTTTTGAAAAAAAAAAAATTAAAATCGGTCCAGCTGTTTACGAGAAACCGTTCGCCAAAGATTTGCTCACATACGTACACACACACATACACACACAGACGGGGCTTTGGTGCAGTGGGTAGAGTGTCTGCCTACTATTCTAAAGGTCCCGCGTTCGATTCCCGCTCACTGCAAATATTTTTTCTGAAAAATATTTTCTCACGGACTTCGACCGATGGCAGGAACATTCCGTGTGTGCTATCGGCGGTATCCATGAAGTGAGACCGTGAGCCGGGACCGAACGCGATCCGTCGCGCGGGGGGGGGGGGTCCATCGTAGACGCCCGCCATCGTATCACAGGGGTTTCTGGAGGTTTACCCTGTGATTAGAAATACGATGAGCTGAAATGGCGAAGTCGGCCCCAGCCGCAATGGGTGGGCACTCTGATACCGTAGTATTGCCCATGAAGTAATGCCTACCAGCGGTTACGTGGGTGAATACGAATAGAGAAAGAGTAGAAAAAAAAAAAAAAAAAACATACACACACACACACACCACGAACATCACATTGGAAACGTTTCAGGATGATGCCAAACGCCGAGAAAAGTGAAAATTTCATCGATCTGACACTTTTCGGGGTCATTACAATAACTTTCTATCGGAAAGTTAAAAATGTAAAAAAAAATCAAAATTATTGACCGTAAGGGAGAAGAAACCATGTATTTATAGGGCGAAGAAATGTACAGAATGCAAACAAATTTTATAAATATAATAGAGTTTTCGAAAAAGAAAGATAAAGCAAAAAACATGAGGTAATTTGTTTTCCAACCCAGTTCTCTCTAAATTTTAGAGTCACTAACGCCACCCTATTGTGTCACCGTCACCGCCAACATTTGAAAAGTTGACCACCTTTTCAAATTAAGTTTATTCTTATTTGAATGATTTGGAGTTTCAAATGAAATTGGAAATATTTTGATTTTCAGGTTTTGTAATCGTTAAATTTAAGTTTCATTTTGATTTGTTTTGCTTCCGAAAGGAAGCTTTGTAATCGCTCGATTTTTAATGTCCATTTTTCGGTGTTTAGGCCCCCAAATCGAAGCATTGGATTGAATTGAATTGAATTTTTCGCTATTTTTCAGACGTAGCACTATGATTCCTTCAAAACAATGGCAATTTGAACCTTGAAAGCCACGTTGTCTAGTTAGAACCTCAGTTTTTAGGCGTTGTCCGTATGTATGTATGCATGTGTGTGTGTGTATGTGACTAAACATTTTAGTTATTTCTTGAATAACCGCCACATCAAATTTCACGTTTTTTCCAGGGTATGTAGAGTTTCATGAGAGCTATCATTTGGCGTCAATTAAACTTTGATCGGTCGTCTCATTTGAAAGATATTGAGGTTTTTTGAAATTCGCTTTTTCAACGATTACTCAAACAATAATGGTCCGAATTCATTCAATAGGCGCTTAAAAGATTCTTCTCAATGCCATCTTGCCTGAATTCGGTAATGGTGACGATTGCATCAATTGTTTCCGAGTTATAGCCCTTCAAAAATCAACTTTAAGCAGAATTTGTGATTTTTGGTAACTTTTGGTAATTTTGTCCTCAACTCTCCCATCGAATTTTGTGATTTTCTCATCAACTATAGAGTTCAGAAAGCCACATCATTGGGCGTTAATTAAATTTCGATTCGTGTTATACTTTTGAAGATATTGATTTTTAAACAATCCCGATTTGTTTCACAATTACTCAAAAAACTACTCATTGGAACTGTATTCATTAGTTAAGGTATGCAGAGTTTCATGAGCACTATCATATAGCGACAATTAAACTTTGAGCGGTGGTCTCATTTGGAAGATATTGAGGTTTTTTGAAATTCTGTTTTTCAACGATTACTCAAAAACTAATTGTCCGAATTCATTCAATAGGCGCTTAAAAGATTCGTCTCAATGCCATCTTCACCGAGTTCGCTAATAGTGACCATTGCATTATTCGTTCGCGAATTGTAGCCATGAAAAAATTTATTTTAAACAAGATGATTTTTGACATGTGATCTTTGGTCATCTTCTCATTAAATAATTCATGGAATATCATGATTTCTGCAGGGAATTTAGAATGCAAAGAGCACTATCATTTGACGTCAATTAAATTTCAATTGGTGGTATAGTTCTGAAGATATTAATTTTTTAAAAATACCGATTCTTTCGACAATTACTCAGAAGTGACGGAACATTAACAAAGAATAGAATAGGTACTTTTTTGACATAGTTCCATGGTATTGGTCTTGATAGGTCTTGGGTAGGTTAGTTAGTTATCCGGGAAAGGTAGATGCAGTAACTGGGAGAAATTTGAAAAAAACGAGGGTGCTTCCCGGGCCGATCAGTGCTGCACATGGAATACCTATGGCATGACACTCATTTCAGTCAATTTGTTTATTATTAAAATCTCCAATATCCAATTATATTAGAATATTCAATAAAAATGGAAATGGCTTAAAATTGAAATAAAAAAAAGTTTCACCGCTTTTTGTCGCAACCTGGGGCTCTATTCTCATGGCGGTGGAAATAGTTTCACGCGCGCCTTTCACTTTTTTGGCGTGGATCTTGTTTCATATGGGCGATAAGCCCATAATGGTTTTACACATGTAATTTATACGTGCAAAGCCTTCGGGAAAATACGTTCTGCAACGGATTCAATCGAAACCTGTAAGATAAAAGCCATTCGGAAGCATTTTGCTAATGGGTTAGCAAAAACATTGACCCACTTGTTTAATTGAATTTGAAAATAGATATAAATATCTGCATTGGAATTTGAATTTGAATTTGAAAAAAAATTGAAGGGCGAATGGAATTTTAGAATTGGAAAAATGAAATTGTAATTTTTTTTAATTTAAAGTATGAACCCGCGCGAAGAGGAACATGATGACACGCATTTTAAAGCCAATCAGACTGGACATGAAAGAAAACAGTATGCCGGGTCACATGACAGCCCACGACAATTAAAATTAGTGCAATGGCCGCTGCCATGATATGGTTGGTCATTTTTAGAAAGGATTAGTGGTAGACGAAGTCGACGATGCACAAACAACACGTTAAATCGAGGACGTGCCGGGACAAAAAGACGGTTATGACACGTTAGAGTACGTAACTATCGCGCTGGCCCACAGTCCGCATGTCTTGCATATGTGCAGGAGCAAAAATGTTTCTGCGCAAACGTCAATCGCAAATTGTGCGTACGCATTACACAAGTGTCGCTCATGAGAATTCATGTCTTGTGTGTCTATTTCTCTATATCGGTTGCAAAACAATCGACTACTCGCATCTAATCGACTTTCATGTCGATTCTCCTGTCGATTGTTCCCTGTTCTTTTATACTAGTTCCTTGCCGGTGGCCGCTACGCGGCCACATGCAATTTCGATTTCCGTTTTTATCATGGCATCGATAATCGAGTTTTTTCTTCGATAATCGATTTATTGCGATTCTCATTCGATTTGTGGTCGAAGCTCTCAATTATATATAAGGAATAAGGATAAGGAACTAGTTCCTTGCCGGTGGCCGCTACGCGGCCACATGCATTTCCAAGTGCGATTTCGATTTCAATTTTTATCACGGCATCGATAATCGACATTTTTCTTCGACAATCGATTTATTGCGATTCTCATTCGATTTGTGCTCGAAGCTCTCAATTATATATCAGGATACCTTGGCATTTCATCCATATCTAAAATGAATAATTCTTAGTGTCATTTTTGGAGTCTTGTGAAGCTTGGCAGGTGAACCTTTAATTGAGTAATATAGAATTACCCGGGTGAAATTTTAGCCTGGGATGCCACTTGGTGCCCTGTCGGATGAATCGATTACAGAATTGAATTGTGCAGTATCGTCAACTAGAATTTAGAGGAAACTGAATAGTAGAGATTACTTTAATATATGAAATATTACCATAAAACATGGTAAATGGGTTTTCGACTTGACTTTTATGGTAATTTTTACCATGTTGAGTAGTAAAAATTACTTAGCACTATGGTGATCACCCCCGGGGGGGGGGGGGATGGTAGACATTACTATTCACTAGACCAATGACAACCATTGTTATAGGAAGGATTACCATTGGGGATAGCAAATATTACTATTTACACCTTGGACCCTTTACTATGTTCGTTATCGTAGCAAGTACAAAACATATGGTAACGCTTACCATATTTATTGGAATGAGTCCGTTTATGCATAGGATGCGTCCCTACAGTGTATGGCTCTCAGGTCTATACCTGACATGAACTTGATCTAAATAACCACCCATGGTCCATATTAACACTTCAGGAAGTAACATTTTGTTACTTATCATACGTGGCTACCTCCTGCAATGGAAAGAACTATGTACCAAAACGATGGGTTTGAATTCTCGCTCAAAATTGTAAAATTAAATTACTCATGACGCACATGAAAATTTTCTACCGATGAAAAAAAAACCTAATGAGTTGTGAAAAAATATTGCAATCATCTGTTTACCCGCCTCATCATTATTCCTCTCTATTCCCACTAACACTTCCCTATTATGCACAAGTTCAATTGATTAATAGCGGCTCGACCCTAGATATGGCTGAAACACTTATAATCAATGATATAACGTTGAGTAGACAATGGTAAAAATGTAGAATCCTTGATAAAATTAGTGCCAAAAAAAATCCTAGATACATTGCATAGCTCTATATTCGCAGCAACAAATCTTTGTTTCATATTATGCATTGGAAATTGCCATGAATTTTTAATCTTATATTCGATATATAAGGAGATACCATTGCACGAGGGGTCATACCAAGTGAGAGGATTATCATGAACACTCATATTTGTGCATTGCTTGGTACCCTGTGCTGCTCATTGGCATTTGCAACAGCTCCACCAAAGCCAGGTGAGATAATATTATAATAAACGAAATGTGAGTGTGATCTTTAATGGGCCACACCTTTAACTTCGCCATAAAATTCAACTAGTTAATTCCTGATCTTATGTTAAAAAAATATTGTCTCGTTAGCGAGTAGCCTAACACAACGAGGTTATTAACTCTTTTTTTTTATGGAGACCCCAATTTCCAATTACCAACACATAACATTTTACACGATTTTCCTCTAGAACAAGCTGCTCACCAGATATTTTGTGATAAAGTCGAAAAATAGCCGGTATTGCCTCATAACTAAACTGACGTTTTCACGGGGAAATATCCCAAAGTATTTTATGTAAAATATCTGGTTACTGATAAAAAAAATGTCAGATTATTTTTCCCTAATTCGATTCACTCAGTGTAAAACCCATAAGCATGATATGTTGAACCTGTAATACCTCCTCAACGCAGCATCAGACTTTGTCTCCAAAAATTTACACATATAATTCATACCGTTAAAAAAAAATTTACTTCAAACTTTTTCAATGCCTCTAGTAATTATCTTTCTTCCTTTCAATCCGAAATTACATCTTTAATATTAACTAACTTGTCAAAAATTAGTTATCGACGGCCGTTTGCACAACCGGGCCGTTCTATCTTTAATACGAGTAGGGGCCTTCAGTGCGGGACGCTACTTCGGGGCGCATCGCTAGCGCTCGGTCAAGTTCGGAGTGGTGGGTGCTGGTGGGGGTCTCTCTACCAAGTATTCCCCACTTGGCAACTATAGAAAATACGTTCGCCAGTATGATATGATAATATAAACAAAGATAAAATAAAATTTCGTAGTAAGGGAGACGAATAACTTGTCCTAAAAAATAATTATAAGCCAAATAAACTAATAACTTGTCTACGATCCGTTTCCGATGCGTTCTCCTCCTCCCTGCTACGAGCGCCTCGTTTCCCCCTCCCGAATCATTCGAGCCCCTCTCTCCGTGTTAACGGATCGGCCCTCTCTCTTGCTGTAGTGCGCGCGGACCTAAGAGAGGTCTCTCTTGTAGTGGTAAGAGAACATTGGTAGCGCCGCGCAGTTACTGGCGGGTTAATGTCACCCCATTTGAACTATGAACGCTGGAAAATAAGCTCTTAAACATAAAATGTTCATTTTAATGCAAGGAACCACATTCGTTACAACTTTTCTCTGTCGCTATCCGTTTTCAAAATACTCTACTAGAACCGCGACTGTTAAAACTCATCGTCTCGTCTCAATCATCCTTACCACTTTGCTACATAATTCACAATTCAATTTTAGGATGCAGTTTAGAAGGATGTGCTGGACCACTCAAGTTCTACAAAGACATTGGATGCGAACCAATTTACAAAAATTTCGATGACTGCTGTCCATGGAAATATAACTGTGATCATTTAAGAACTAGATCGCAGGACAAATGTTACGCTTTTGGTCATGAATACAATCCTGGTGATAAGCTTAGGAAAGAAGATCAAGGCTGTAACAATGAATGTACCTGCATACAGGGACCCGAAGAAGAGTAAGTTTTGGTAGCGAATAGAAGTACTACAGTTTACTACAGTTGCGTGTGCCCTCGAGAGTAGTTTTAGGAAAAAATAGTGAATGACTCTTCTGACGAAATTTTTTGAGGAAGTTTATCGGTGTTTCTAAATAGTTCCATAGCGTCATTAGACCTGCGCCATACTGTCGCAGGGACAAGTCCTCAGACTTTTTCACTGTTAGCCCAATGTTGAAACTCATTTCTTCGACGAAGATTGAAACTCAATAATTAATTCAAATCATTTCCGAATACTTTTGGGGTTAGTATCATCTGGAAAAACCAGCACTGCTGAGCAAATATCCAACCTCACCAGCACTTAGCGTTTTCCGGGACTCACGACCAGGACGTGGCTGGTGCTGTTGAGTTGTTGAGCTCCGCAACTGTCCTATGAACCAAGTATGAGTGAATATACCTTGACCTTAAAAGTAGTGAATAATTGTGCCGTAATAAAATGTGATTGTGATGAAATGTCCAGTAAATAGAAGTAGGATCATCATTACATTGACAGAACAAAATTGCAGGGCGACGTTCACCTGTGCAGTTGATGGGATTCCATTCTTACCAATAAATCCTGGATGCTATCGACCTCGCAATGCTTCAATGTGCGGTCCTGGCGATGAAATTTGTCGTAAGTGCTCTTTGCTCTATCAACAAATTCTACACACGAATCTAAAGAACATGGGTAATTCCCAACTCCGAATAGAGTAGATTTTTGGTGCAAAAGTGGAAATCAAATTCTGTTGACTAAAATAATTTGGTACTGAATTTTCTGCCACGTAGACAATTATGTGGACATAAGAGATTTTTCTGAGTAGAAATTGAATGTCGCAGCGATGTCCACGCGTCGCTTGACCGGTTGAAATGCAAGTTATAAGCTGTGTCAAAATCCATTAAATTTTATCAACTGAAACTTATCTTGTCTCCAGTATTTTACGTTAACCCTGAAATGATGATAATTGACCTCAATCATAAATTTAATTATCCGGTCTTCGCATTTTACCAGACCATCTATTACTTCATGCCAATTTCATTAATATTGCTCGTTTTCCTTGGTATATAGCCGAGAATCCAGAGAATATTGCGAAATGTGAAGTTGATGGAAAGATTCTTCTTGATGGTGAATATTTTGAACCAGAGAGTGATCCTAGAAAATCTTGCTATTGCGGCCCAGGATATGCAGGTAATATATAACTCAAATATATTCCATTAGTTATTAATTAATATTCAATTTTTGTTTGGAATTTTGAAAATATTCATTATTTTCTGAGATATTCAATTTTTACTAGAAATTCATTTCATTCAATATCACAAAAACTACTGAACGGATTTTGATTTGTTTTCTTCAAAACATTTGTCTCAATGGTATCTGTGAAATGCAAGTGAGAAATATGAAGCTGGACTTAAACAGATTCGAGTTATTGCAATTTTTCGGGTTAATATGCAAAATTTTTCTTCGTGGGTCTCCACCTACATTTGTTGTCATAGAGACTTGAAATTTCACACAAATGTTCCATTTGGTATCTATATGTGCAAGTGGTTTGGATTTTTGAAAATTTTCATTAGTTTCTGAGATTTCAATTTTTACTAGAAATTCATTTTATTCAATATCTTGAAAACTAAAGAACGGATTTTGTTTTTTTTTCAAAACATTCAGCTCAATAGTGTCTATGGAATGCAATTGGAAACTATATCCCGGTACCCAAAAACATTCGAGTTACTTCAAATTTTCTGGTTAACATGCAAAATTTTTGTTCGCACATCTCCTACAGTTCTTGTCATAGAGACTTGAAATGGTACACAAATGTTCCATTTAGTACCATTCCAAAGGCGGTACCATTCAGAAGTATACCACCAATGAAATTGGTAGAAATAAAAAGGCAACGTTAAAGGAAATAAAAATCAGCGTTGTGCATTCGAATGTGGGCATTCGATGACCGTCTGCTCGTTTGTTATTGTAAAAATTATTCGCCATTTTTATTCTCTCATTTAAACACTCAAATTAAAAGACTCTTTCGCTCATACGTCCCAGGTAAACATGAGGCGCCTTTTTGCAAAGATCTGACTCTTGAAAATTGTGGAACAGAGCTGTGGAATGGATGGCATTTGAAAAATCGTTGTGCACCAGTTTATCATATGACTCAGGATCCAGCATTAGACTGTCCGCGAGATTGGCGATGCGGTGAGTATAAAAAATAATTGATTAAAAGGTGATAAGAAAAATAATCTAAAGATGTAACGGTAAAATCGTATCATAATCGTAAATCACAGATCTGACAGCGTAAAGATTCTGATATTTGCGATTGTCGAAAACTTTGATGATTTCCCATGAATTTTTACCATGTCAATTGTCAAATATTTTGATTTAATTTTTTTTCTACAATCGTTCCAATTTTGAAGTTCGTTAAGTCCTGCTTCGCCACTTGCTTCATTTTTTTTTCATTCTCTGATTCAGAGGAAGATGGTGACGAGATAATTCAGAGGGAAACGATGCTGGAAGCTGGCAAGTTCATAACACCTGATCCTCCGGGTCTGGAGTGTCATATTGGAAATTTAACGATGAGATTCGCCGATCATATCAACCAGGTCCCGAGTGATACTGACATATGCATCAAGTGTGTGTGCGATGTACCACCAGTCCCAACCTGCGCAGTTATGCCCAAACTCGCTTGTACGATTACTGCTGCTGATCTGGTTGATTCTGATGAGAAAAATTCGTAACCATAAATTAAGATGTCCACGAACACAACAGATTAAGTGCACCCAAAATGTGTGAAATTACGAATATTGTAATGTGATTGATCTTAATAAAAAGTGTTAATCGGGGATTTAATTTTTCCAACTCAACTGTGTAGCAAGGTGGTAAAATGAGAATTTTTGGATGAAATTTGGCAATTTCTACGTTTGGAAATGATTAGTGGCCCTGAAAAGGGCCGTTGGTTAGCGATCGCGATTGAACATCATCTGTCCAATTTACTTTTTCTGCGCTGGTTTTTTGGCTGCAGCTTTAGCTTTCGGGGCAGCAGTCTTCTTGGGCTTGGGTGCTTTGGGTTTAGCAGTAGGTGCCTTGACGGCCTTCTTTGCCTTGGGGCTTTTTGGCTTGGCAGCGGCCTTAACAGTTTTAGGCTTGGCAACCTTCTTCTCAGCGACAGGCTTCTTCACTGCAGCCTTCTTGGGCGATGCTGCTTTCTTTGCCTTGGGCTTAGCAACTTCGGTCTTCTTGGCTGCGGGCTTCTTCACAGCAGCTTTCTTGGGTGATCCCTCCTTCTTGGCAGCCTTGGCTTTGGGCTTCGCAACTTCGGTCTTCTTCATTGCGAGCTTGAACGAACCAGCTGCGCCTTTTCCCTTGGTCTGCACCAAGGTACCAGCGGCAACAGCGGACTTCAGGTACTTCCTGATGAAGAGTGCGTGCTTCTCGGTGTCCAACTTGTAGGTGCCAGCCATGTACTTCTTGATAGCCTGAAGAGATGAGCCATTGCGCTCGGCTAGGGTCTTGATAGCCGAAGTGACCATCTCAGCAGTGTTGGGATGAGTCGGCTTGGCCTTCGGGATTTTCGCCTTCGCTGCCTTCTTGGCAACCGGTGTCTTCGGGGTCGAAGGAGTTGCTGGTGCCGCAGCAACCACTGGTGATGCAACCTTGTCCGTCATCTTCAGTGTGGTATGTAGTGTTTAATAATCGGCCTTGCGAATGGGTGGATTAAGAGTGCCGAAAGTTCCTAGTAGCCCCGACTAGGCTCGTGAGCGCGGACCATGGAGAGAGACCCTGCGTATGTGTCGCCCCAAACGCCTCGGCTTACCACCGCAAATGGGTACTTTTTCCGGAGATTTTCAATATTTTCAAAATGTTCAAGCAGCAATAATTGTTTTTTCAAGGTCACATTAGCAACATAAGGATATAATTACGGTATAGGGTTATAAATTATGCTCCGTAGTTGAAAAAATCATGACTTATTACTAGAAATGTGCGTCGGGTACCTTCGTTGTTACGAACGCTGCGCCATTTAAACATTGATTTTATAAACATTAGACGTTTTCAAAATGTATAATAATGTTTATTTCGCAGGAAGATGATCCCTGGATTTGTCACGTGGAAAAAATACTATGATATATCATAATTGTTACGGTATTTTTAGCAATTTATGGTGGCGGCCCGACCACATTGACAGGACGCGGGTAGTCGTGTTATTGTGCATAATATGTGATAGGTCATATATTAGCAGAATATATCAATTGCAAATATATGTTATATTTCACGAATATGTGGTTTGTGAAAGCCATGGATTTTTTTTTTCATCGTAATTTTGGAGAAATGTCACCTTGGACTCTGAGAATGCGCAATGCTGCGTGCGCGTAGCTTCACGCATTATCCATGTGATTTTCGTGTTGTTAAGAATATATATATATATAGAATTTGCGTTGTATAGAAAATATATTTTGATTATTTATAATGACCGGATATTTAATTTTCCACATAGATATGCAAGGATATATATAGATATGCAAGTGGAGTCTCTCCAAAAATGGAAATTCATTTTGGGCGTTCATAGATCGCGCTGGGTGAAATCCCGCCCTTCGTCGATTTTTTTATATTTGTCAGGTCGCGACCTTGAAAAGCGCGAAAAATTCCGTTGGTCAAGGCCATCACCCTGGGCGAAAAATTTTGCCACCACGCAGTATTAGTCGCCATCCGCGTGCTTGTCATCCTGGACTCCGCCGCGGATGGCAATCAGCCGCGTGGGAGAGTCTGATGAGTTTTCCACATCCAGACCGGAAGTCTACCATTCCAGCGAATGACGGTCGACAGCAAATTGGAAAAAATCTCTCCCATGTTCAGAAATTAATAAATCTTCCAATTTTACTCATCATCTAAGCCATGAAATTTTGTGCATTTATGGCGGGAACCCGTCGAATAAATTCGGCGTTAAGTTCAAAACTTCAGTACCTGTGGTAAATTGGGAGGAAGCAAATTTTGAATCTCCTGGAACTTCTATATTTCGTTTAACAGTGTAGTGTCTATGTGTAAATTAAATATTTGCAACATTGAGCATATATTGAGGCGGAAATATAAGCGCCCATTTCCTTGAAAAAAAGGGAAAATCACCTCCACCGTGTAGACACAGCCGGCGATTTACTTATTGGGTACCGACTTTTTGGGCGTGTATAACGGAGGGCGGGAAAATGAGTTTTTCAAAAGAATTAACAAGTTTCAAGGATTACGCATACTAAATTGAGGACATGTAGAATATTGTTTCTACGGCAACATCGTAAGAAAAAACTTACGCACCAACAATTTGCTAGTGGCGCCGATCGCAACCTACCAAATGTTAAGTGTTCATAGACCAAGATAACTTAGCAGTTCCCATCAAATGGCAAAGGATTGGGGGACGTATCATGTGTTGTGAACGACTGAATCCAGAGGAAGTTGAGCTGGCAATAGGCCTTTTTGGATTTGCCAACAGTATGAAGGAAAATACAGGATATGGAACATAAAATGGATCAATGAACGCAAATAGATGCACTATTAAATAGCAGAAAAGAATTGTACGCATTAAAAAAAATGTTGGCCCTGAAAAGGGCCGATTGGTTTTGGTTGTTCAGTTGAATGAACTTAAGCTCTCTCCCCACGAATACGACGGGCTAGCTGGATGTCCTTGGGCATGATGGTAACGCGCTTGGCGTGAATGGCACAGAGATTGGTGTCTTCAAAGAGACCAACGAGGTAAGCCTCGCTGGCTTCCTGGAGAGCCATAACGGCCGAGCTCTGGAACCTCAGGTCGGTCTTGAAGTCCTGGGCGATTTCACGAACGAGTCGCTGGAAGGGGAGCTTGCGGATGAGGAGCTCCGTGCTCTTCTGGTAACGACGGATCTCACGAAGAGCCACGGTTCCGGGCCTATAGCGATGGGGCTTCTTAACTCCTCCGGTGGCTGGGGCACTCTTGCGAGCGGCTTTGGTAGCCAACTGTTTTCTTGGAGCCTTTCCTCCAGTGGATTTACGGGCAGTTTGCTTGGTACGGGCCATTTTTGACAGTTAGTTGTCAGTAGAGTGCACACAACACGAATGTACTTTTGCGCCCGAAAATTCGCTATATATACCCTTCACTGCCACTCTGATTGGCTCAGAGAATTGGAGTGGGGGAACATACCGACTAGCGCCACATAGGCGGGCTGTCGAGTGGTGGGGGAATAGTGCATCGCGATCTGAATAAAAGAGCGCTCCGGCAGTGAAAAAAGTATATTCACCTGTGGCTACTATTCAGTACACTTCAAGCACAAGTAAACATGACTGGTCGCGGAAAGGGAGGCAAGGGATTGGGAAAAGGAGGAGCCAAGCGCCATCGTAAGGTGTTGCGTGATAACATCCAGGGAATCACCAAGCCAGCTATCCGTCGTCTGGCTCGTCGAGGCGGTGTCAAACGTATTTCTGGATTGATCTACGAAGAGACCCGCGGTGTCCTCAAAGTGTTCCTTGAGAACGTCATCCGTGACGCAGTCACCTACACTGAGCACGCCAAGAGGAAGACCGTCACGGCTATGGATGTGGTCTACGCTCTCAAACGCCAAGGACGTACTCTGTACGGATTTGGAGGTTAAGCTCTTCAACGACAGCCAAAAAAAGAACAATCGGCCCTTTTCAGGGCCATCAAATATTTACAACGTGAAAAATTAGAAAAGCTAGTTGATCAATTTGTTTAATTGTCAATACAAAGTTGAAACGTTGCCTTGTATTTTAGATCAATATTAAATACTTTGATAGTTGATTCTGTGCATATCATTGGACGATAATGTAGAATATCACGAACGTAAAAAAATTAGTTTTTAAAAAAATGTACCGAAATTTCCATTGCAGTCTTAAATGTCTAAATATTCTCCTGTTAACAGATGATAAACTTAAATTTTTCCCGCCAAATCACACTCACTCCTGGGTTAAAGCATATGAACTGACGAGAACTGGAGGATACTTTGGATCAGACCCAAAATTCGTTCTGTTTTGGCGAGAATTTTAAATCATATTTGTCGAGTTCCGGGGAAACCAATACAATCGCTGGTAGGAAATTATGTACATGACACTTTTTTTATGAGAATCCCGAAATGTTCGAGCAAAACATGTCCACATATGTAAAGTTAGGACGGTTTGAGGTTAATAATGAAATTTAATTTCCTGTTTTTAGGAAGACGGGATCGGACCTCCACAACGCCATTGGCAGTTTTGTATTTGGCGGCAGATGAATTATGGTTTGAATTGATTATGCGTATAATGGGAATGCAACCACCCATGGATTGTCTCCAATCCATATCTTTGCACGCAAGTCAGCTGTGTCATATTTCAGTGAGGGAGTGGAAAGGAAATAGGGTCAATTTGTGTTGGCCGTTACTAGCGCCTGCCAGATCGCAAGCGGTCGAGTCTGATTCCGTTTTGTGTTAACATTAAAATTCACATTTTCAATATAAATATCCCATAATCAATGCTTACTTTTTAAAAATCCATTCACTTATAATTTCAGCAGAAATTGGAGGTCCGGCATTAAAAAAACTGCAAATTCGGTGGAACATTGCTGGCCGAAACATTTGCGAATGCAATGTACGCATGCGTGAAATGTGTCTACACTATTGCAAACTGTCGCTCATGTAAACTGGCCATGGAATTTCCTGTGCCCAGTGGCTAAAAATGGGTGATTCGCATCCAAACGACTCTCGTGGTCGTCCATATCTAAAACGACGTTTGTCATAACCAATGAGAAAATACGAAGATGACTATATAGAACTTTCCATATTCATGTATATAAAAAGAATGGAACATTCTTGGTTTCAAACATTTAGCATTAATGTCATTTTACACGTTGGAAAATTGTTGTGGCCCTGAAAAGGACCGATTTGTTTGGTATGTGTTGATTGTAATTTACGAGCTGCTTTTCTCGGTTTTCTTGGGCAGAAGTACGGCCTGAATGTTGGGGAGGACACCACCCTGGGCAATGGTAACTCCGGAGAGAAGTTTGTTCAACTCTTCGTCGTTACGAATGGCCAGCTGAAGATGTCTGGGGATGATCCTGGACTTCTTGTTGTCACGAGCGGCGTTACCTGCCAACTCGAGAACTTCAGCGGCCAAGTACTCCATGACTGCGGCCAGGTAAACTGGAGCTCCAGCTCCGACGCGTTCTGCGTAATTTCCCTTACGCAAGAGACGATGAAGACGACCAACTGGGAACTGCAGACCAGCTCTGCTGGAGCGGGTCTTTGACTTTCCCTTAACTTTTCCACCTTTGCCACGGCCAGACATGTTGATAAATTTGAGTTGAGTCTTAGTGAACGGAGGACCAACTGGGATTGATACTTTTTTCGTGGCCCGGCGATCATCCTATGTAGCCTTAGACGCATGAACGGCCGAGCCAATGAGCGCGCTGTACGGTGGACGCCACCGTACGACTCACGCTATTGGTGCGCACACGTCGAGCATTTCAGCTTATATGCGGCGCAAGACCAACGCAAAAATATCTGACTTCTGTGTTTCTCAGTTACTGAAGACTAGTGAACTACCATGCCACCCAAGGCTAGCGGCAAAGCTGTGAAGAAGGCTGGGAAAGCCCAGAAGAACATCGCCAAGGGCGATAAGAAAAAGAGGAAGAAGAGGAAGGAAAGCTACGCTATCTACATCTACAAGGTCCTCAAGCAGGTCCACCCCGACACTGGAGTCTCGAGCAAAGCCATGAGCATCATGAACTCGTTCGTCAACGACATCTTCGAACGTATTGCCAACGAGGCCTCGCGATTGGCTCACTACAACAAGCGCTCCACCATCACCTCTCGGGAGATCCAGACTGCTGTCCGTCTTCTTCTTCCTGGAGAACTCGCCAAGCACGCCGTCAGTGAAGGCACCAAGGCTGTTACAAAATACACCAGCTCGAAGTAAATCCATCCTGCGGTTTATACAAATACAATCGGCCCTTTTCAGGGCCACAACATTTTTATGACGTATATCAATGAATTCGCTTACATTATTCAATTATGTCATTTCAACATTTACTGTTTACTTCACCTTTTAATGGATTTTATATTAATGAATTTTTGTTACCCAAACCAGAAGTATTGAAACATTGTTAATAACGCCATAATATTGAAGCTACTAATTCCACTCAAAATCCACTGCAGACTGATCAATAATTTACCATCCAAATTTACGCAATTTACTACGCGCTATAAACTAATAGTTCATAATTTCTCCATTAATATAAGGATGCCGGTGGTAGCTTGCTATGAATGAATTGTTCAGTGTGATTTTAATCCAGTTGAGATTTGTTCGGATTTTCAATTGCTGTGGACAATTCAACACATTTTTCGCCTCGAATACAAATTTTTACACACTCATCACCATACCCACGCACATTGTATCAAAAAATATTGTTCGACGGATGGGCAAAAGCATATTATCTATTTCTCATCTTGCAAAATTCGCCTTCGGCTTGTCTTGCAAACTCAGTCATCAGAAAAGTTCATTCTGCCCTTGTGCCGAAATATATCATTCTTCGTTGGAAGTTCTTCACATTATCTGCAGCCTACTATGATTACTTAATTTTTAGAGAGACTCAATCTTCCGACCGTTTATTTTTGCTTCGTAGAATAAAAATTCAAGTTTCATCATATCAGCAGCATGTTTTGAGTGGTTTTCATTTTTAGGTTAGCTTAGCCCTTCAAGATTATCACAACGAAACACTGTTCAAAAGTAAAACTTAGTAGTACATCTGATTTTTCATTCCTCAAGCATCTATCTTTCTTCCGACATCCATTTTAACCCGGCCAGATATCATAACGGATTAGAAAACGAATTAAAACAGACGCCAGAGCAGCGTGAAACATCTGTTCAAATGCTTACGCCTTTCGGGGGCAGACGGCTAGACTCGGCAATTTTCGGTTAATTTACATGTGAAGGCAGAACAGCGCAGCCTACGGCGGTTACAATATGATGGTAGGTCCCCTCACATATTTGCAAAATCTACGAGATGAAGAACGTTATTGGAAGACAATAACTCCCACCTACTTCTCTGTATGATATAACAACTAATTTTATCTCCACTCAAATAATCTAAAAGAGTTACACGAGGCAATAAAAAAATTACGCTCAAATGTTACAATAATCAACAGCAGTGCCGATCCCTGTCCCTACACTCTTGCATTATTTCACTTGGCACCACCAAAAGATGTCGCCATCGTTGATCGCCTCGGATCAAAACAGCCCAAACTCCCCAAAAATGGCGGAGCGAGCGGGAACCTGTTGTGTTTTCCCGCGTTAACGGTTTAATGACGCTATTAACAACAATCGAGTGGCAAAAATAAACGGTGAGTGTTATCCAAAGGATCTCCATCCATATTTACATGTAAATCAGTGCTCAACCGATTATTTTGTTCCATAAATTTGTATTTCGAACGTCGCATTCCGGCGCCCCAACCCCCAATGTCAATTTTCTATAAAAAATTAATGGCATTTTTTTCACTTTACAGTATTTGTATGTTGGTCTTGTGCGGCCCTGAACATTATTCAAAATGATGCACAGACGCGGAGGAAAGAGAATTCGGATGGACGATCCGGTACCAGCCGAGTACCAGGAACCCATGACCCCTATGACGCCAATGACCGATCATATGGACACAGGCGAACACTATGGGGGTTACTCGAGTTATCAAGCACCACAAACTCCTGTGCACACTCCCATGTAAGTTAATACTTAACAAAATTAATGGTTCCAGGGGAATTCAAGGAAAGCAATTGGCAATTTCTGTCTAATACTATCCTATCACATCTACATATAATGGATTTTTGGTTGTTTTTTGGCATTTTTTACATTGGAGCTGTTAAATAACTTGCCAATTGATAACTTAGCTAGGATCATTTTCTTTCGAGATTTTCCTAGAAATTGAGTTAGCTCCTCGCAGAATGACTTTAAGCAAAAATGGTATAAGTTATTTTTTGTAGAGAAGTTTATTTCTGATAAAGCAAATTGTTCTCTACGCCAAAATGGGATTATTTTATTATCGTTCAATCTATATTGAATTCAATTCGATCCGCCACTCCAGTTTTTAAGAAATCTCTTGTTCTGAAAATTAAAACGATTGAATAATTTTAACAGTTTTACAAACATAAGGAAAATGGGGAGCCATTTTCAACAAATTTCAAAACAGCAAAACTTGCCAAGTTGAGAACAAAATTACAAACTAACTACATGTAAACACTCAAGAAGAAAAAGAAACGATAAAACATTGAGGTAATCTTTGCAACCTTAATAATTTTAACTAAGGGAAATCACTCGAAATTTTGAGACTTGCGAAATAGGGTTAATCACATTCCAAGAAAAATTTAAGGAATAAAACGAATTGTTTATCAACAAATAGCACCATTCATCATAGAAAATTAAAGTTTTTAATACATAATTGATGGACTCTATACGTATGATGTATGTTATACATATATCCTGAGACCTAAAACTCGCAGTAATATCCCCTGAATTTTCATCGCTTCCTACATAAAGCTCAGATTACTTATAATCCCAAAATATTTTCTCGACAGTTCTGACCACGTCTCCGAGACCTACAGCTCACCGAGTACCTCTCATCACCAGTATCAGGAACCTCCATTGTCCACATCTCCACAATTCGAGCCCCCGATGACCCCAGCTACCCCAAACATGCGTATTACGCGCAATACTCGGGCAAGAATGCGCGGTGGTGCCGTTGTCCAGCCAAAATACCGTGAGGTGGGATAATTACTTTATTTTTGGAAAGTCTCATGAGATTTTTCGGAGCAATCAAAATCGATAAACCGGCTCAATCAAGAATATCATGAATGTTGTGTAAAAATATCAACCAATAATGGTTGCATTAAACAAATTGTTTTCAGCAAGCTGAATTTCATCAACTCATAACTATCTAGTATCGAACATCTGAGATTTACCCTGGGGTGAACCGAAAGTCCTCCCCAGAAAATTCTCCCTTCCAAAAAAGTTGACAATTCAAAAATGTTCAATCATCCCAAAAATATCAAAATTCAAAAAATTGAGAATGTCAAGAATTTAAGAGAAATGAAAATTACATTTTGACGGCCAGAAAAGTCCTTCCCATTTGATATAAATAACTGATTATAGGTCGATACCGATTACATCCCCTCACAACCGGCACATAAGCCCCGAGGAGGCGGTGGTAGAGGTCGCGCAAAAAAATTCATCAATCCCGCCAGCTCCGAGGACGAAGAGAGCCTGTACTTCGTCATAAAAAATAATCGCTCCTCCCTAATGCACATCGTTGACGAATGGATTGAAAAATACAAAGTCAACCGAGACAACGCACTTCTGCTTCTGATGCAATTCTTTATAAATGCGAGTGGCTGCAAGGGTGTGTAATATTTCCTTACGACTTGATAATTAAATTACCTCAATTTTTACGGAAATTTACTAAATTTTTCAAACTACAAAAAATTGAAAAATCGCTTAGGTTCGAGTAAAATCATTCTGTGGATTGAATAAAATTTTTTCTTACATTTTTTTACAACAGTAGTCTCACGCAAATTCAGCGATATGAGGTTGTCACTGTCCCATGTTTGGTCCATTTATGATCAGACCCTCAGGCTGTATCTGAATATCATCTGAGTACCAAATTTGAAATTTTCCCACAAGCTTATACAATCCGCAATTAAAATTTCAGGTAAAATAACTTCCGAGATGCAGACATCGATGGAGCATGTTGCAATAATCCGAAGAATGACTGAGGAGTTTGACGAGGAGAGTGGAGAGTATCCTCTGATTATGACAGGACAGCCTTGGAAGAAGTTTCGATCGAATTTCTGTGAATTTGTACAAATTCTCGTGAGGCAATGTCAGTACTCCATTATTTACGATCAGTTTTTGATGGACAATGTGATTTCCCTATTGACGGGGCTTTCGGATTCGCAAGTTCGGGCTTTTAGGCACACTGCGACATTGGCAGCCATGAAGCTTATGACAGCTTTGGTTGATGTCGCCCTCACAGTATCTGTAAATTTGGATAATACGCAGAGGCAGTACGAGGCAGAAAGACAGAAAGCTAGGGAGAAAAGAGCAGCAGATAGACTTGAGAGTCTCATGGCTAAGAGAAAGGAACTTGAAGAAAATATGGAAGAGATCAAGAACATGCTTACCTACATGTTCAAATCGGTGTTTGTGCACAGGTAAGAAAATAGAGAGAATTTTCCATTAATCGAGAATATTATTCAAAATTGAATCGTTTCACTATTTTGATCAATAAAAAAGCATGTAGAAAAATTACATCGATCAACTAACTAGCATCTGCTGTTTCCTTTTTTGAGTACTAATCTAATAATAACACTTTTGGCTGCACCTAAAGATTCCCCAAAGAAAGTGTCTGTTCATACACACCCCAGTATTTCTCCGTACTTCTGTCATATACCTGTATATCCATGGTAAATGCAAGATTGAAATTGTCTGTAGTGAAATGTATCGTGGAGCGTGTGATTAGCCACTGCCTTCCCGAAAACTTACAGATTGCGTCCACCTAAAAAAGAAAGACAAATTTTACTACATAAATATTTAGCAAGTAAACTCAATTAATGTTTCTCTGTTGCTCTTCTAAGGTATCGCGACACTCTACCTGAGATTCGTGCAATTTGCATGGCGGAAATTGGCGTTTGGATGAAAAAATTCCATCAATATTTCCTAGACGACTCTTACCTAAAGTACATTGGCTGGACACTCCACGACAAAGTGGGTGAGGTACGTCTGAAGTGCCTCCAAGCACTCCAGCCCTTGTATGCTTCCGAGGAGCTCAAGGCTAAACTCGAGCTATTTACCAGCAAATTTAAAGACAGAATAGTGGCTATGACCCTTGACAAGGAGTACGATGTAGCAGTCCAGGCTGTAAAACTCGTAATCTCAATTTTAAAGCATCATCGAGAGATACTGACTGATAAGGATTGCGAGCACGTTTATGAGCTCGTTTATTCATCTCACCGAGCAGTTGCTCAAGCTGCTGGTGAATTTCTTAACGAGCGGCTCTTCACCCCTGATGAAGAAGCTGTAGCAGGTGTAAAGACAAAACGAGGAAAGAAGCGATTGCCCAATACACCTCTGATAAGAGATTTGGTTCTCTTTTTTATCGAATCCGAGCTCCATGAGCACGGTGCTTATCTAGTAGACTCATTAATCGAGACAAATCAAATGATGAAGGATTGGGAGTGCATGACGGATCTTCTTCTTGAAGAAGCTGGGCCCGAAGAGGAAGCTTTGGACAATCAGAAAGAAACATCGTTGATTGAACTTATGGTGTGTTGTATTAAACAAGCAGCTACGGGTGAAGCTCCAGTTGGTCGAGGACCTACCAGGAAAATACTTTCGGCTAAAGAGCAAAAGCAAGTTTCTGATGATAAGCAGAGACTCACTGAGCACTTCATTGTAACTCTTCCACTTCTACTGGACAAATATCGAGCCGATCCTGAAAAATTGGCCAATCTTTTAGCGATACCACAGTACTTCGAGCTTGACATCTATGTCAAGTCGCGTCAGGAGCGAAATCTCGAGTCTCTTCTCGATAAAGTCAAGGGAATTGTTGAGAAAATGCATGATTCCGATGTTTTGGAAACTGCGGCAAGAACACTTGAGTACATGTGCGTGGAAACTCATGCTAAATTCTCACAGTGTGATACTGCAAGACGTACACTCATAGATGCTATTGTCAATAAGTACAAGGAAGCTATTGACGACTATAGGAATTTGATTGATGGTGCTGAAACGCCAGATGAAGATGAGATCTTCAATGTGGTGCAGTCGTTGAAGAAAGTGGCGGTTTTCTACAGTTGTCATGATATGAATGGGTGGGAGATCTGGGAATCTTTGTATCGGAATATTGAGGACGCTAAGGACTCACACAGATTGTTTCCTGAGGAGGCCACCAAGTTTTCGATTAGTGCTTGCTTCTTTTCAATACTGTGGGGACAGAACCATCTACTCGAGAGCAATGATACGGGGGTACGAGGCGAGGATGATGCCCGAGAACTGTACAGGTATTTTCTTCTAATGATTTGTTTGTAGCCAGAGAACATTTAATAATGAAAAAATGTGGGAACAATGCACTTTAAAGGGCACCGGTAAAATATTTTTTTTTCGAAATTTCTAAATTCCATTTCATTAACTTCTATTTTGTATAAACGTAATGAAAACTACATATGTATAAAAAAAAATTAGAATAATTTTTGAGACAATTCGAGTTTTCTTCCACTTCGGATTAAAATATGGAATCCCATAGACCGTATCAAAACCTCTTGAAAAAATGGAAAATTCTGACATGTATTTTTGTGTTTCTGTACCACAGGTGCCTCCACACTTTTATGGACGCCATGAGGTTTTTCGTAACGGGAGAAGGAAATAGACTGGCTGTTCCTCTTCGTGAGGAGGCCTACAACACTATATGCGATCTTCTTGTGATGTTCTGCAATCAACTCAACACAAATGCAAATACACTTGTCCATAGACTGGTCTACGAGCCTGATCAGGATATGCAGGATATGCTCAACAGATTCATTCAGGACTATGTATTTTTTGATGAGGATGAGGAGAATCACGACGAGCACTCGAAAATCGAAGAGCTTCATAAGAGGAGAAATTTTCTGGCTAGCTACTGCAAACTCATCGTATACAACATGATTCCAACTAAGTCGGCGGCTGATGTATTCAAGCACTACGTTAGGTATATTCAATGTTTTGGCTCATTTAAGAAATTGGATAATATAATGACGACATAAATTGTCGTCCATAAAAATTGGAAAAAAATGAAATGCTATTTGCGATGTCGCAAAGTATTTTTTTTACAATTGAAAATTAACAATTAATCGTTAATCATAATTATTAATTCATCGTTATTCCATCAATTATAATGAATAATTTGATAATTAATATGATTGATGATAAGATATATGAATAGATAAATACATAGTTGATTATTATCGTAATTATCTATTGGTTTTTCGGACCTTTTTTAACTACACATTTTTTATCTAATCTTCATGTTTTGCCAGATATTACAACGATTATGGAGATATCATCAAGACTACCCTGGGAAAGGCTCGGGATATCAACAAAGTTAATTGTGCCTTGACGATGCAGCTAAGTCTTAATAAGCTTTACATGGACGTGGTTATGGAGAAGGGTAATAGTAGAACTGTCGATGACATAACGCCCATCAAGGAACTCGCCAAAAGGTTGGGTATTCTGGCCATTTATTTTTATTTCAGATTTCATGAATCGTATGGTAGGATTAATATATATCTGAGAAAATCTAGTCGAATAAAATTTTTCCAATCTTTACCCCAGAAAAAAACATTCTTACAATGTTTTTTGCGTGCTTTGCTCTCAGATGTTTCTTGGTAATTTTTAAATTAAAAATCAAAAAATGAATCTATCATCGAAATCGCATATATGTTTGATTTTTCGCAAAATTTAGAAACCGTAATTTGAAAAAGAAAAAATCATGTCTCCATACCGAATTGCTTAAAACATTTTTAAAAAGTAATGAATCAAAATTTTTCTTCGAGCATTTATTTTTCGAGTATGGAAACCAGCTGAAATTGTCGGTCAGAATTTTTCAAAGCAGTGATTGAAATTGCGAACTACAGCCATTATAGCGACCATCATTGCCATGTAGGTTTGCCCTGTCATTTGGTCTCGATGCAGTGAAGAACAGGGAGGCGATAACAGCCCTGCACAGAGCCGGGATACTTTTTGCGATAACGCCACCGGATGGTGAGGAGCTCGATCCCACTGGACCGCCCCCGAACCTCCCTTTTTTGGAGATTTTGCTAGAGTTTACAAATAAGCTGTTACGACAAGACAAAAAGGTCGTCCTGACCTTCCTGGATGCTAAACTCCAGGCGGGTATGCCCAGCTCCAGGGGTGAGGATTGGCAGTCCCTTCTAATGTACAGGAATAGCTTGCTCCATGGGGAAACGGATCAAATACCAGTTACCAGCAAAAGAGCGTACACAAGACGCAAAAAAGATCCCACCATCGGTAAGTTATTGTCTACTCGAAATAGCTAAAAACTAGTAATTTTTTTATTGCCAGTGTCAAGAATTGGGCTAATACCCAATCGAATGCATGAGTGCATGAGTCAATGGCCTACCATAGGTAATGGAAGTGTCAACAGAATCAGAACTTTTATTGACTATGCATTAGTCCTCGTCAACGCATTTGTTCATTACGGTTTGATCGCCATTACAACTAAAAAATCAAGTTGTGAAAAATTCGCAGGAAGTCATGTGCACTCAACACGTCTTAACGTATGCTGGATTTAAAAAGATTCCAAGTGAAATAATGTATGTCTCTTGTTCATTACATATCTCAAAAACTGATGCAATCCTGTAGGAAAAGAATTGATATGGAGGAAAGTAGGGATAACATGAAGAATGCGAAATGGAAAATTCGATCAGTCAATTTCTATGAAAGATTTCGGAAGCCGTCCGACATTCAACGCCCATTATTTCAGAAAGTATTAGATATAGTGATATCCTTCATAGGACCTGACTGATTTTGCATGGAACAAAGAATATTTTATGTTGCAAACATTTTCTCTTGTCTTCATTATTCAATCAAATAGAGTGAAAATTTCAAATTGGAATTTTCTTTTCATTAGAAAAGACCACGGGTTCATTCTCGCAATCCACTTTTCAGTAATGGATGTATTTATCAATCTTAGGAGTTATTTTTTGTGATCCATATTGATTATTTATTGATTTTCCAGAAGAAGAAGAAGCTGATGACATCGATGATGGCTCCGACCACGAGTTCATGGGGTAAGTTTCAGTTTCGTAGATGAAAATCCCTCGAAGATCATTTTCATTCCCAAATAGAATGACTAATATCTTTCTACGTTACTAAACTTTCACTGTATTTCTATGTTATATTTTTCTGTGCTTCTTCATTTAGAAAAATGCTTCATCATTTGTATCTATTTTATGTCATTGTCGCTTATACCGTCTCTGTCAATTTGTCCCACAAATTTTATTTGGATATTTTATTTTTGATATTTGGATAAATTTTGGAACTCCAAAAGTTTTACCTCAACAAATTACAACAATTCTTACAAGTTTTTTATATAGTAGATTTCTTTTAATCATTTCAATGAATTGATCAACTTCAAAATTTTAAATTGAGAAATTCACAAATTTTTAGAAATGGCAAAAATTTGAGAAAAATTGCAACGTCGTCAAAATCTCTTCAATTTGAAGAGCTTTATTTCCGAAAGCGAAAATGCCCAATCTTCACAATTGTGACGAGCAATAAAAAAAGCAAAAAATTAAAAAACGAAAGTTAAAATGCAAAAGATAAAAAAATAATTTGACTAATTTAGATATTCCACGAATTTATAATCGTTCCAGTTTCCTTCCTTTTTCTGTTGCTTATTCAATCATTGTGCACTGTATTAATAACTAGTTTGTGTTGTAATTTCACTTTTCCTCATTCCACATCTCTATCCCTTATATTAATTCCTTACTCCTTTTCTTTATTATGTCACTCTCTCCAACAATTGGACTTTTTCCGAATATACCATGAAAATTGAATTGAAATTTTGACGCTCATGGTACAGTCGCATTACTCCAAAATTGTCAAAATTCATAATAGTCTTTCTTTGACTACTTTTAACATTAATCATTGATCATAACTAACAATACACATCGATGGCGCAGTGCAAGAGGGTTTGTTGTCATCCAGTCGACCAGAAAATGTTTTTTCGTCTTTTCATGTTAATTTTAGAATATGAACCAACTAAAGGGGTTTTAACAGTTCAGGAAATATAATTTTGCAGGAATCAACGAAGCCTCCTGCACCAGCCTGTCGATATCGCATTTCAGTAGAAATGAAAAAAAAAAGATAGAAAAATGATAAATAACGGTGGAGCATTAGGGATGTCATGGGAGACTGAAAATTCCATGTTCCCTTCTTTTTTTAATTTAATTCCATGGAGAAAAGATAAATGGTAAATTGTAATCAAGAATTTTAATTTTTTATGTCAAGATGGGAAAGAAAATTATGTAAATTGGTTATTTGATAATACAGAAAATTTCTCTGAGTAAAAATTATTTTTATTTTTTTGAGTTTATTGGAAAAAAAAACCCCTTTCCCTACTGCTCCTACATCCAATTTTTTTTATCAATGATGTTCAAGGGAGTAAACGTAATGTTTGTTTTTAGTAAGCCGAAGAAGAAGAGAACGACAAAAAAATTACCGTAAGTTGAGAAAAAAATTGAACTTTAAATACAATTTTTTAAATATATTTTCGAATATGTAGCAAGGAGATATTATAACATGCTGCCACAGCATTGCCCCCTCGATTTCCAATTTTAAGTTCTTCAGTGGAATTCCCAGAATTCTTCTTATGTTCAGTTTTCCTTATTTTGGTTGATCCCAAGAATAGATGAAAAATTGAAAAAGTTGAGAATACATGAATTTTTTGTGGAATCCCCAAAATTTTTCTTTTCTTCCATTTTCATTATTTTGACTGATGCCAAGAATAAATGAAAACCTAAACAATACTGAAACATGGTTTTCATTACTCACTTAATCGACAAAAAATTCAGTGTATTTTTTACGTACCTGTGGGAAATGACAATTTGAAAAAAATCCTGATTCATCGTCTTTTTTAGGCGAAAACAAAAAAGACGTGAATTTTTTTATGTATTATCATGTGTCAAAACCAAAATATCATTGAAGACGCCTATCATCGATCAGCAATATTCAAATGTGATATTAGCCTTCCTCACTCCAGATCCGTCACCTTGTAGGAAAATCGCCGCATGGCCCCACGACTAACGAAAAAAAATAATACAAGAATCTAAAAAACTACATGTTCAAAAAAACTGACACAAAATTTATAATTTGTGTACCATTTTTATGTGACATGTTAAGCTCAGTAGGCGAGAAACCGAAGTCTAAAATTAAAGAATTGACTTTTGCCTAAGAGGAAAGATGCCACATTGTAAAAATCAAAATAACAGGCGATTACACATTTCTGGATAACTCGAAATCATTTTGTAAAAAATGAGGGGGGGGGGCCCTGTTGAAGAATCCATATAGACGGCCAATATTTTTCATTATCTTTCTCAAAAGTTATCATAAACATATCAAATTATTAGTATCATTTATAAAGTTTTGCAGGACGTAGATATAGGAATTCCAGACGTGGGTGGACATAGGTATTCTAGAAAAAGAAACGATCATTTTTAACCTTTCCAACACATCCTCAAGACTACTCCAAAAACAAGATGACCAATCTAGGCTTTCTTTTTCCCTAAAGCCCTAATCGGTATTTTGACTATCATCAATGCCTATATTTTCATTAGAACAAGTGCAACAAAAGGTCCAGGACGTCCGAGGCTATCCAATTTCTTTGATAATGGTGATATGCAGGGGAATCCCCCATCCCCCGGACAAATTCCAGAAGATTCCCAGAGTCCCCCACAAGACATCGACAACAGATTTAAAGCGATGCAGATTCAGGGACGAAAGTAAGCCAAATTTACCTCTTAATGATAGAGAAATCGATCATTTTGGTATTCGATAAACAATCGGAGTTGGGTGTAGATCCATCTAATTCGATTTTGAATTTCAAATATTTCTATCGACGAAAAAAAAAAACTAACCGATTTGGAAGTTTACCCTAAACAATATTTAAAAAACTGTCAGTCTCTATGTTGAAGAAAAGAGGCACAAAAAGAGAAAATTCTCTCACAAATTAGTGTGCCATTCACTAAGCGATGGAGCAAAACAGGTATAGCCAAAATATTCGAATGTGGCGCCAAAATTTTTAGGGGAATCCCCGGAAACTAAAAATGTTTCGAGTGATGTCTTTCGTTGTTAAGGCTATTCTGGGTCTTCAGGTGGATGATTTCCGAATTAATTAAATAGGTGACTTTTCTGTCACCCTCAATCTTGCCATAAGACCCACGAAGCTATTACCTCATTGCAAAATAGCCTTCGCTAACCTCTATGAGGTTGCCATATGAGCTGGATCCATTTTTTCTGTGAAAATTATCGTCGATAAAAGTGGTAAAACATTATGATGTACTTCTTAATATGTTGAGAAATGAATTATCATTCAACTATTATACTTCATCACAGCCATTAAATATTGTGTAATTTTCAAAATATTTCATCGCACATAGAACTAGTTAAGTTCCAAAACTGAATGATCGCGCAATCTCCACCGGACATAACTGACGGCGTCCAGGGGGCCTATTCTCGAATTTGAGTGAAGGGAATTTGTAAACGGAAGGGGCTCCGTTCACGCATCGCTTTGGTGAGCTCAAGTTTTCACACTGCTTCACGTGTGGATGTACGTTCCGTTCGTGAAAACTTGCGATCACCAAAGCGATGCGTGAGCGGAGCCACTTCCGTTCACAAATTCGCTTCACTCAAACTCGAGAATAGGCCCCCAGGGGAATCCCCGCACTGTATATTTCTATAAATTCGGAAAAACTGAGTTCAAAAGATTCCGGTTTATTCTTGGCTTACGGTGACATTTTATCCTCCAATTACTAGGGAATGGTGAGTTAAGAGAGTGATCATGGTGGGATGTTCCAGAAATTCAGTTTTATTGGGTGCAAAATTTCAACGTAACCAAAATGATTTTGAATGAGCTGGGTATCAAAGAATTCTAGTAATTTCTGGGTATGAATATGAGTTCCCCAAAAATTCGGAATGTGATTTTTTTGACCCGAGGACTATCAATATACATAGATCCTTCACTCGCGGAGATTCTCTATAGAATCGAGAAAATGAAAAAATGCGAAGATTCCCCTGGCGCTACCAGTTAAGGGTTGAAACGACATGCTTTTGTATTGACTATCAAACTTAACTTAATTTCCCTAACTCTGGTTGGTATCATTTCATCGGGCTTCAATAATTTCTACAAATTTCTGTAATGATGCATACTTATCTGTTCAGTCGACGCAGTCAAGATCAGTCGGAGCCTCGAGAACTTAGGAGAACGCAGAGAAACTCAGGAAGATACGTTGAAGGACAATACATGGTATATAGGCTCACAATTATTTTGATTGTGTTCATATCGATGGCTACCCTCAGTTTTTGTTTTCAATTTACAAGATTTTTGAACTCTTTAAAATTCAATAAAATCCTTCATTTTTTTTTTTTTTTAGATTACCACTTTTTTGAAATTTCGAATCCCTGGCATTTTGCCAATTTTTGAGATAGTGGATTTTTGTTGTGTGTTTAATTGTTGAAATGTGAAAATGTGTTTGGAGTTTTTGATATTCATCCAATTTTTTTATTTCCGAAATTGGTCGATTAAGTTTTTAAAAAAATCGTAAACTTTATGGCAAGCATGTTTTTTTTCCAATTTTCCATTTCGTTGCCATTTTGTTTGCAATGTATATGATTTTCCAATATTTTGTGTAAATAAAAAAATTGTGTTTTTGACAATATTCTATTTTTTTTTCAGGAATCCGACTCGGAGTAACATGGAGTCATCACCAGTTTTCGAAAAAAAAATCGAGTTGGGTGATCTGTGATTCAAGGATCATTATGAAGAAAAACATCGTACTTTCATATTTCTTTTTAACAAAAAATGAAAAAGAACTAAAAAAAAAACTGAAAAAAAAACAATATTATGAAAACAGTTTCTAAATCTATTATTTGTTACTGCTGGTAGTATTTAACTCGAGAAAAGTATCCATGAATAACATTATTATTTTTTTTGTAATAAAAATTATATAAAACCTACACATGACCTTAATTTGTTGATTTACAAACAATATTTTTTGAATTAATTTCATCAGCTGCGGTCAGTTTTCGGCTTGCGAAATATGTTGCTGAGTCGACGACCTTTCGGAGTCCCCGCAACATTCTGGAAAAAAATTGTCACCATTTTCAATTAGAAAATTCAGAGTTACCATCATAATTAAATTTTTTCATGTAGTTATTTTTAGGGTGCAACAATAATCTTGAAAAAAATTAAATTCAAACTCTGTGGATTATCTTGCTATACAGAAGGTATGAATTTGTATTCTACGAAATAATGATTTCACCCTAAAAATTAATGAGAAAAAAATTTCGACTGTTATCGTATGGTAACTGCTACCAAAGTTGCATAGTGTCTTTGCAAAATGTTCTCAAATATAAAAAAAACTAGAGAATGGCGGTTTTCGGGATATGAGTGTGGATGTGTGCCTTGTTGCTCTGCAGTTTTACGGAGATTAGTTGGAAAAAAGGGATAAGGCGTGGTGTAAAATCGGTTATTGGAAATAGGATATATGTGGCTAATAGAGACGTAATAATGTGTAGGCGCATAACTATACAAAACTAAAGCCTTAATTTTGTATAGTTTTTGTTTTGTATAGTAAAGCATTAACAAAAAGCAGAAAATTTTGAGAATATTGAAAAACAGAGGTGTCAAGGAAGATAGAAGCTACATGCTTAGGAGAGTAGATGGCGCCAAGGATGGAGGAATGGCGATCAAGTCAGGAACGAAAACAGACTTCGGAGATGACAAATTAAAAAAAAGTACGAATAGCAAGGCAGCAAAAAAGTTGGAAGATTTTTCGGGAAAAGGGAGAGGTATTAACAAAGGCAAAAATGAAAAACTGTAGGGGATGAGCGCGAAAATGCGCAACAAAATGAAAAGGAAGGACCCCGGGGATGTGGATGAGAACGGACAAAAAGAAGGGAGTATGGATTGGAAGCAGGAGACACGGGAAAAAAGACAACTTAGACTGAAGTGGAAGGACCTCCAGGAGGACAGTTTTCAACATTGCTCGAGAAAAAAGAGCTGGAAAATACCGGGGAAAGGTAGGGGAGACTCGTCAAACTGACTACGCAAGCAGCACATACGACGAAAATGTTCGCCGGGTATGAGAAACAAAAACCAGCAATATGCGATACTGGAGGATACAAACAAGCAAGGCAGAAAATCTTTGACGACCTAAAGAAATTTAAGAGGGGACGAGATGGGAAATCTAAACTGGAATATAATAGCTCTGAAAAATTGCTGAAGACGATTCGGAGTAGATTAATGAGGAAATGGATCGAGGAGTAGCAAGGAAGTGGCAGCAAGTAGGACCATGTCGGACCGGTGGAAGGCTATGAATTGGTTTAGGTCGACAAAAAAGAAGGGAATAAATACAGTTTCGACAGAAGAATGGTTATAAGAATTCAAGGACCCCCTGGACGCAAAGGGAAATAGCACAGAAGGAGGCTCATCAGAGAAAGAAAAGGGTAGACCTAAATAAACGGATGGAAAAGGGACTGGAACTGAACGACGGATAATGGCGGTAGTGAAGGACTTAAAGACGGACAAAGTAACTAGAGAGGATGGGATTACCTGCGAATTTTGGCAATTTCAAATTTTGGTCTTGAAATTTCAAGCATATTTGAGTACCCAATTAGAAGTGCGACTTTTCAACTTCTTAACCATAAAATCCCATAGCATGGTACTCCGATATTTGGGAACCCTTTGAACTGTTATCGGGAGCTGCTCCAAAAAGTAATTCTAATATTTTCTGTCACAACGTGCAGTGAATTGAGCCCTCCGCACGGCATTCAATGCTATCAGCGTCTGTATTTCTTAACATCAAATAGTAACATCATTCGGTGATAAATCCCGTTCTCGGCGAATTTGAATACAGACCTCGCCTGCGGCTCGGCCTGTAAATTTTACATTCACCAAAAACTAAATTTGTCCTCTAATCTAGTATTCTACGTTTTTCGTCACTTTCCGATACTGTTCCTGATAGACATTTCGTGGCTTCCTCATACTATTTTGAATAGAACTCTGTGCGTGTGTCTCCGTCCCTCCCAATACCGTACCTACTTTTAAGGATTCCTCCAGAAGGGAGTACTGGACAACCACCTACGCAGCTGGGGCCGACTTTCGCCATTTAGACCATGGTATTTATCTAAAAAGAGGGGAAACCTCGAGAAACTTCCATGCTACAATGCCGGCACCTATGTTCGCGCCTTGCGGTCTCATTTTATGGGTACCGTCGATAGCACAAACGGAATGTGCGAGCCAAAAATATTTCATCATGACGTAAACAGATACTAATTAGACCAAATCCTCGACATATGTATACGAGTGTGCGTGGGTGGTTATATATTTGATTAGTGCATAAGAAAATGTTCCTGTGATGAAGTGTGTTTGTAATGGATAGAGGGAGGGCTTCATGAATTAAGCGACGGATTTGTAATTCAGACGTTCTGAGTTCAAATCCAAGACACGCCGACTGATACAATCACCAACGTAATTTATTTATAAGTACTTTGTAAACAAACCGACAGTAGGCCTCCGTCGTGAATCAGTATTTGAGGAGTAGCATAAATATAGCGACGTTTAATGACAAAAACGAATTTAAAAAAAAACATGTATAGGAGGGCCATGGAGACATATCGATAATGTCGATAGTTTCTTTCATATCCCCTCAATACCATAGGATCTAGGATAAAGGAGAGTCGGATATTTACAAATTATAAATAAACATCAGCAGCAAAAGTCCACAAAGTGGTAGAGGAAAAACGAGCAGGAGAAACAGGAGCATGGAGGTAGGAATAGGTCGTCCTGGAATTCTGTCCTGGCTCACCTCATCGTGTCGTCTAGAGAGGGATGTCCCGAAGAGATCCTTGAGTCGCTTAGGTGTTGCCGTTGTTCTTCTGTCCACGTTTTTCTCCTTAAGAATCCGCGAAACTGGGCTTTTCAACTCGTTGCTCTGAGAAAAAAGCGAAAAATTGAAAATATTGTTTAACAGGGTTCAAGGGATCAAAAAATATCTTGAGAAGAAGTGAAAACACTCCCCGAAAAAGTATTTCTCGTTTGAATAGCTCTGGGAAATTTTGCAAATATCCACGATGTCTTGCAGGATCGGAAAAAAACGTTTTTTGATAGTCAATATCAATCTACAATTGATCATCGTTCTGTGATGTACGCTTCCTTTCTTAGACATCTATAATGTTTCTGTTTAATTCACATGAAGGGTACCTTAAATACAATAATAATGTTGAGAATTGAAGTTTATTTTATTTACTTTGGAATGTATTTTCAGGGGTTTACGCTTGTTATTGATTTTTGCTCTGATTTTCGTAGTGTTTAAAAAAATGAATGAATAAATGCATCGATTGTAACATGTGGTGCCATTGTTTTCAGTTGAAATTCAATGATCAAGTGGTGAAGTGGAATAAGTGTATCAGTACTTCACTGCAATTTGTCGAGGATAACCCGGAAGAAGGCGAAGTGAAATTTAATCTTTTACATCAAGCAAATCTTCGTCTGAAAATATTTTGTATATTTTTCTGTCATCTAGAGTTATTTTGTAAAAAGCGTAGTAAAGTCCAAATGTACTTATTCTAGTTTACCACTTAATTAATGAGTTACGAGACAGTGAGGATATAAAGATCAATAATTTTACCAAAAAACGAAACAAAAATTTTGTACATTCTAATTTTTTTAAATATTTTTTTGAAACTTTCATTAGAAAAAACATTTTGAAGGTGTTCCAGAGCTTTCCGAAAATCAGTTGTTCTCGAGATACACATAAAAGCAAGATAGAAAATAAAACGAAAATGTAAAATTCAGTGGGACTTTTTTTTACCTGCAGGGAAAGTCTGCCACCATTTTTACTCGGTGTGGGCGGCCCCGGACGTTTGTAAGACGTCTACAAACAACAAATACAGACCAACATAAAACAATTCTAAGAGGACAACACAAATATCTTATGAGAATAGTCCCAAAACTATGCCTCAACCGTCATTATTGAGGTAATTATTGCACTTTGAGTTTTAATTATCCGCGTGAATGTAATTATCGAAAACCACATTTTGAAAATGAAATTGTTAACATTGCATCAGACGTTAAAAGAAATGCCAATTTTTCAGATCTTTCTGGAGCATTGTGTAACAAATATTACAAAATTGAAATACAAATTTTCTTTACAAATTGCGTAGTTTGAAGCTTGTTAAAAGATCAAACAATCAAAGGGATTGTTAAAAACTTCAACGTGAAAATTTCCTAATGTTCAAAATTTCGATACAATAAGGAGCATGTTAATAAAATTATGCAGCAGAATTTTTTTGGCGGAACTTGTACCGTATCAATGATGGGCCTAAGGATTTTACGACAACGATTACGAATACACACAACGGAAAATTATGCATTTTCCATGTTCTGGACAAATTACCTGGGTCCTGTCCCGTTTTTTTACTTTTTGTCCTGGTAACAGACTCTGACTTAAACTGTCATTGAAAATGTCATCGTGCGGCCCACTCTGTAATCAAAATATGACATGAATTTCTCATTATGGTTATCATTGTTTTCTGCAGATATTTGCACAGCTCCAACAACTTGTTTGACATTACTCCAAAATTTTTGCAAGCTTGGGAACAAAGATATCCGAAGTGACATTAAACGAGCTTTTTTAGATCCCCATACGTGTATGAAAAGTTATTGTAGAAACATCAAAAATTGAAAGTGTGCTATTCAAGATGTTTTGAAATTAGACCCCTACGGCCTGAGAAGTCCCCTAACTAGGTCCTCTTTTTCACTTTCAACCATTAACTTCCCAATACTAGGTATCTGTGTATGTGTGTGTGTGTGTTCGTACGTATTTCTGTCAAACAATTCAGCATAAGAGGATGAATGGATTCATTGTTTTGTTTAGCAAAATTGTCTTTTTTTTCAAAAATTGAATTTTTCTTCTAGAAAATGGATTTTTGTCACTGAATTTTTTCTTGAAAAATACATTATTTCTTCCAAAAATTGAATAATTCTTCAAAAATTGATTTTTTTTTTAATTATTTGTTTTTCTCAACTTGAATTTCTGTTTACATTCAGCTTGTAACATGAATGGCACACTCACAGCCACATAGCGTGTATAGTTTTATGTGATTACCTTAATATCCTCTTCACTTAGTGGTAAAGTATGAAGGTGCGTCTCGACCGCGTATGAAGACCTGAGGTGGGGTCGACACAGCGAATTTCTCATTCTGAGCTCCGATAGCCGATCAAAATCGGTCTGGGGCTCGATGGCACGGAATTGACCCTCCTTGAGGTCAGCGAGGTAAACGTTGTCAAAAATTTCATCTTCGTCCTCGGCCCGGAAGGCGTTTCCCATCGCCTGAATGCTCTTCACACTATGACGTCTCGTCGTTTGCTCCTCGATGACTTGAACTGTCCTGTATCCACTTCTGAGCCCAAGGTCAACCCTCTCGTGACCCCGGTCCAGAGACGCCGATCTCATTCGACTCAGCTCCAACTCCCTCTGACTAGCCTCTGCAACTGCGCTCTGATGCCTCTTCTGCATCTCCCTCAGCCTCCCCAGGGCCACTTCCTTCTCCTGTAAAGTGTTAGGTTCAGTCATAACCAATTTTTCACTATTTTATTTTCTTAAAAATTTGGAAGTTTTTTGAATTCTTGGAATTCGTGAACTTTGTAAAGTTCGTCGAATTTGTGAAATTGTCAAACTTTTTAAAATTCTTGAATTTCGTGAAAAAAAAGTAAAAAGAAAATATATGAAACTACCTGCTTCTCCGCTAAAAGTTTCTCCCCGACATTCCAGTACTGCGAGGACATCTCCTTAACATGCGCTTTGTACTTATCAAGATCTTCCACATACTTTCTACATTCCATCTTCATTTTCTCCTGCATCTCCACAGTTTTTTCCCGAATTATTCTATCCTGCTCCATCTGCATTTTTCCAGCCTGCTCATTGTAAGCTGCTTTCATTTTCTGTTTAATTTTTTCAAGTTTCAGGCCATACTCATGATGAACTTCCTTCAACTTCGCATCAAAATCATGAGCTCCATCCTTGGACTTCTTAAGTTCTTCAATTTCTCGCCTTAAGTCAAAATTTACAGACTTCAATTCCTGAATTCTTTGAGTAAGATCTTCATTCTTCTTCAGAAGCTCTTCATTTATAGCCTGCTCACGTTTCATTGAAGATTCTTCAGCCTTGATCATCAGATCTTCATTTTCCTTTTTGAACTTATCAATTGGTAACTTCGTATTATCGTTTTCGATTTTCACACATTGATTTCCCTTCAGCTCTTCATTGCGTATCTTAAGATCTTCATTTTCGATTTTCAATCCTGCCAATTTCGAAGTTAGGCCTTGATTTACTTTGTCCAAATTGACGAGCTCATTTTTCAATTCGTCGATCTTCTCAGATTTTTCTGGAACCATTTCACCTTTTAGCTTCTTATTTTCACCTCGAAGATCGTCCATGTTCTTCTCCATTTTTGCCGAACGAACTCTCATCGCGTCCAATTTCTCCTTCATCTCTTTCTTCTCCTTCGCCAAACGCTCTACCTAAAATTTTTTAGTTATGAATATCTGAAAATTTTGTTCTTTTGATATGTCAAACTTCTTTCGTTTTTCAAAATTTGTTAATTTTTTGAGAAATGTTTGGACAATGCGAAAGTTTTGAAAATGTCTGATTGCTTGAATGTTTTCGAAATTCTCTAACTTTCCTAAAGTTTGAAATAAAAAAAAAATGACTATTAAAAATGTTAAAACAGAGAGAATTTCAATTTTTTGATAAGTTTCAATTGTTTGAAAATTTTCAATTCCGTCAAACTTATGCATTTCCTACCTGTGTCTGAAGTTTTTCCTCCGGAGTTGGTTCGCGTTTTATAACTCCAGACTTTAAATTATCCTCATGGGACTTAACAAGTCTCTCGAATGCCCCAATTTCCTCCAAAATCCGTTGCATTTCCTCCAAAATGTTTTCATTTTTCTTTATTTCTGCTTCGATGAGATCTTCTTCCGCCCGTAAATCCATCACACCGTTTTGAAGCTCTTCCTTTCCTACATTCTCAATTTTCACATTTTCAGGTACGAACGTGCCAGAACTAATTGTACTATAACTTTTGCCCGCTTGTATCCGATTGTTGGACCAGCGAAAGGCGCGGGAAAGGCTCTTCATGATAGGCTGAAAGCTCTCTGACTTCTTCAAGCCGACACTCTTAATAAGTTTTTCAATTTCCGAGTATTTCGCTTCCAGGTGTTTGACCTCATCGCAAGCTGAAGCAGATCCGTTAAAAATGGCGCTTTTTTCGAGTAAAATCTTCCCCCAAGACGAGTTGACATCGACAAAAGTCTTTTCTAAATCATCCCTAGATGCAATTAAAGTCTCCAGAAGTCCTCTCAACCGATCCTGTGAGGACTCCAGTAAACTCATAATCTCGGAAAGTTCCTGAATCTTAATTTTCTCCTCAGCAGATCTCAATTTTTCTGCATCGAGATGTGCAAGCAATTTCTGTTTGTCCTCAACCACAGAAACCAGGGATTCCCCTAATAATTTAGAGGATTTTTCAAGGTTTTCAAGAGTCACCGAAAAGTTCTCAAGGTCCAAGTTCTCCAAGTAGAAATTGCCCTCATTTTCCCCTATCTCCCTCTTAGGAACGTGAACTTCACTGGAAACAATTTTTGCCAGCTTCGATAGATCCGAAATTAGGATTTTCGATATTTCCAAAATTTTACCTTTCTCTTGGGATGTTTTCTCCAGGTGTTCCGTCAACGCACCAGATTTTTCTTCCTCCAGTTTAAGTTTCTCCACAAATCCCTCGATTCTTCGGAGGGAATTCTCGAAGCACTGTTTAGTTCCCTCAATTTCGTTAATCAAATCCGTGTTTTTGGATTTTTCAAGGAGAATCGCTTCCTCAAGGGACTTTTTCATGGACAAGTGAGTCTTTTCTAGGGACTCAAAGTCCGAATTTCTCTGGTCCAAAGCAATCGACTGACTCTTCATCACAGCATCCTGGGTCCCCCGGATCTCTTGCAAATTTTGAATGATCTCTTTCATTTTTGCATCAGAATCAATTTGCTCCTTCTTTGATTCTTCGAGCTTCGAGTTGAGGAGTTCAATGGTCTCTTCTTTTTTATGTTGCTCGGCTTTCAGGGTCTCCTGAGCTGTTTCTGCACTGATGAGACTGTTTTTGAGAGATGTTATGAGCTCCGCGGAAGAAATTTCGCGGACTTCGGACTCTTTTAGTGCTACTTTCAAATCGTTGATCTCTTGTGTTTGAGTTTTGAACAGAATTTGAGAGTTTTCAAACTGTTTTTGCACCTCTTCGAGATCGTTCTGAAGCGATTCGTAGTCTGAGAGCGTCTGTCGGTGATTCAAACTCAAACTCTCAAACTCTGAGGTCAAATTTTGGAATTTTTCTGCCGATCTTTTGAGTGTCTTTTCAATCTCTGTGCGCGATTCACACAATTCAGACTCCAGAAGTGATCTTTCGGATTTCAGGGTGTCATTAAAATTGCGTTCTGATTTTAACTCATTTTCTGAGTCACTAAGTCGAACTTCCAGATTTTTCAGATCAGATTTGAGGGAATTTTGAGTTGACATCAACGTTTCTGCGTTCAAAGTCAAAGTGCGGATTTCAGAGGTCAGGAGAGCAATTTTTTCGTTGGATTCTTTTTCATTCTCCTCAAGGTATCTCAGTTTATCTTGTTCTGACTCCAATCTCCTGGTTACTTCCGCATTTTGTGATTTTTGCGCCGATAATTCGGTGCTCAACAGCGATTTTTCAGTTGAAAGGAGTTCGTTTGATTGTTTCTCAGCTGACAATTGGGATTTCAAGTCCTCCAGGGCTGACTGCCCTTCGGCAAACGTTCCTTCCAGTTTCGACTCCAAGTTTTTCACCTCAGAAGTCAGAGAAGTAATTTTTTCAGTCGATTCATCGATTTTCTGCTGCAGGTGTTGAGAATGAATCGTAATTTCCTCAATTTTTCCATCACACTCTTTCAATTTTTCGTCTTTCGATCTCAAGTCACTCATCAAGCTCTCGTTTTGTGTTTTCTGCGCCCATAATTCGGTGTTCAACCGCGATTTTTCCGTTGAAAGAACTTCGTTTGATTGTTTCTCAGTTGACAATTGAGATTTCAAGTCCTCCAGGGCTGACTGCCCTTCGGCAATCGTTCCTTCCAGTTTCGACTCCAAGTTTTCCACCTCAGAAGTCACGGAAATAATTCTTTCAGTCGATTCATCGATTTCCTGTTGCAGTTGTTGAGAATGGCTCGTAAGTTCCTCGATTTTTTCATCACATTCTTTCAATTTTTCATCCTTGGATCTCAAGTCACTCATCAAACTCTCATTTTGTGTTTTTTGCGCCGATAATTCGGTGCTCAACACCGATTTTTCAGTTGAAAGAACTTCGTTTGATTGTTTCTCAGCTGACAATTGAGATTTCAAGTCCTCCAGGGCTGACTGCCCTTCGGCAATCGTTCCTTCCAGTTTCGACTCCAAGTTTTCCACCTCAGAAGTCAGAGAAATAATTCTTGCAGTCGATTCGTCGATGGTCTGCTGCAATCGTTGAGAATGATTGGTAATTTCCTCGATCTTTTCATCCGATTCTTTCAATTTTTCGCCTTTTAATGTTAGTTCACTCAATAAATCGTCATTCGCCTGCCTTACATTCGACAAGTCTGAAGTCAGTGATAAATTTGCACCTGAAAGGTCCTGCAGTTGACTCTTCAAATCGGCTACCTGACTTTCGAGTGTAGTCAAAAAATCCTGTAAAACATCTCTTTCTGAAATTGATTTTTCGAGATTAGAAGTGAGAGTTTTCCCTTCTGAAGTCAATAAATCAATTTGTTCGTTTAATTTTTCACATTTTTTTGTCAATGTTTGTGAGAATTTCTCGAGTTCCTCAATTTTTTCTTTTGATTCACACAGTTGGTCGTCTTTTCCCCGCAATTTCTCCAACCCAACCTCATTTTCGTGTTTTAATTTCGCCAATTCTGAGATCAAATTTGATTTTTCAGCAACAAGCCCGTCCAAACGACAATTCAGGTCTCGCGTCTGGTTTTCAAGCTCCATCGACGTGTTTTGGAAGAAATCTTTTTGTGAAATCGTTTTCTCGAGCCTTGAGCTCAGATTTTGTCCTTCGGATGTCAATAAATCGATTTGTTCCGTCAATTTTTGACATTTCTGGGTCAATTCTCGTGAGAAGTTCTGGAGACTTTCAACCTTTTTCTCAGACACTGATAATTCTTCGTCCCTGAATTTCAGTTTCTCACAAAAATCTGCATTCGACACTTGCAAAATTGATAATTGATCGATCAAACTCGATTTCTCGAGTGAAATAACTCGATTCGTTTCTCGTTCAGATGTCAATTGCTCCTCGAGCAATTTTTTAGTGCTTCTTAATTCCGAGATTTCCAAAGTTGTGCATTTAGAAAGATTTTCTAGCTCATTTTCCAAATTTTCTCGTTTTAAACTCGATTGTCTCAACTCTGAACTCAATTTCGAGATTTCTGAGCTCAAGCTCTCAATTTTCTGTTCAGATTTACACAGTTGTTGCTGCAAATCCTCCAAATGCTTTTCTAAATTCATCTTTTCTTCACGAACGTCAGATAATTCTGAATTTATTCCTGTTTTTTCGTCTTCCACTATTTTCAAATGTTCTCGAGTTTTCTCTAGCTGCGAATTTAACTTGTCTTGAGTCAATTTTAGGTCAGAAATCTCTAACGTCGTTCTTTCAGACAGAATTTCCAGACTTTTGTCCAAAGAGTCCCGTTCTGAAGTCATTATGTTCAATTTTTCGCTCAGGTCTTGTATGCCCAGTTCTTTTTCCCCCATTTCCGTTCGATTCTGTTCGGCCAAAGCGTCCAATTCTTTGATTTTCGTGGTCATTTCCTGAATTTTACCATACATTTCTGTATTCTTTAGATTGGAATCACCTAATTGGTCTGTCAATTTTCGATTCTCGTCTTCCAATTTCGAGAAGGCTTTTTGCAATCTCGAGTTCTCGAGATTTAGCGCTTTCAGTTCTGCTCCGAGTCGCGTAACAATCGATTTCTGCTCGGAAGTTTCAGAATTCGACTTCTGCAGATCTTGCTGTCCTTTCACAAGTTGTGCTTCTAAAACTCGAACCTGTAACAAATTTGATATGAGAAAATATAATGGAATAAAATTAGGTCATGACATTGACTTCAAAAGTTATCGAATTTTGATATTTGAGGGATTTAGCAATTTCGTGAATTTCTTGAGAAGAAGTTACGCTAAAAAAAATGTATAAAAATTTTGTAGATACTTGGATGATTCAAATTTTTCCAACTAGCCATTGCTAAGTGAGCATACTATGAACACCTGGCCTTTTCCCTTTCATTTTGCATTAATGTTTAGTTTTTATACATATTTTATAAAGACCTGTGTTTTCTCCTTCTCCAGACCCTCCTCGAGATCTCGCTGTACGTTCTCCAGATCCTGGAGCTCTTGAAGGCTCCTATTTAGCTGTCCCTCGAGCTCAACTATGCGTTTGGTGGCATCAGAAATTTCCAAGTTTTTCTTTGACACTTCGTGCTCCAAATTTCCCCTTTCAGTTATAAGCTTCATAGAATTCTCCTGCTGCTGCCGTAGCTGGTTCTCCAGATTCTCCTGGAACTCCTGAAGTTTCGACACTTCAGAAATTCCTCTAGATATTTCAGAGTTGAGACCCTCAACTTCTAATTTCAGTAGTCTTACATTTTCCGTGGACTTTTCCAGCTTTTCCTCAGTCGTCTTTCGTTGTTTTTCCAGTTCTTCGGAATTCTCCTGCATTTTTCCGAGCTCTAGATCCAATTTATCAATATTTTCTTCCAATTTGCCTCTCTCACGCTCACCAACTTGAAGTTTCTTCTGTAGCTCCTCATTTTCGGAAGAAACCTGCAGCAAATTTGTATGTTTTTCCGTCAATTGACTCTGCAATTCCTCCCTCAATTCGTGAAGCTCACAGAGCTTCATGTCCAGATCCTTAATCGTGATTTCTTGAGTGTTTTTGGAATTCGTAAGATCTTCCACGAGAATATTTAATGAGTCTATCACAAGCCTTTTGTTCTCCAACTTTTGGGAGCAATTTTCTAAGGAAAGTTCCTTTTCTTTAATTATGTCCTCCAATTTTGAATTCTCCCGCGTCAAAACTCCGATTTTCTCTCCCAAAGTTTCACTGTTTTCTTCTGCAGCTCGAGATATCTCCGAGGACCTTTCAATCTCCAATTTCAGGGACGCCTGAAGCTGAACGATTTCTTTCTGGGAACTATCAAAGTCCCTTTTCAGACCCTCCTTTTCATCACAAATTTTGGTATATTCGTCGTTACGTTTTGATAAAGAACACTTAATTTCTTTTATTTTTTCCTTGAGTTTTTCCACGAAAATTCCCTGATTTTCAAGTTTGAGTTCCAGCCCCTTGCAACTTTTTTCAAGGTCTTCCAGTTTCTCCTCTTTTTCTGTCACATTTTTCCCAAGGATTTCCAAATTTTTTTGCAGACTTTCCTTCGAATTTTCTAGATTCTGGATTTGTTCAGTTTTCTTCAGAATCTCAAGCTCCGCGGTTTTCAGGCTTGCTTCAACCAAAATCAATTGCGCGTTCTTCTCTTCGAGTTCATGGGTCTTTTGCAGGGTGTTTTGAAGCTGAGTTTCCAGGGAAGCCAGTTCGGTTCTCAGCTTTTGAGTGTCTTCTCTTGCCTCTTGCAACTGAATGTCGATGACCGAACTCAGAGCTTCACTTGTATTGAAACCTGGCGTTGACGGTCTCCGCAAACTGCCATCGAAGCTTTGGTCAATCTGGGGAATTTTTATTTTGTTTTAGTCTTGTTGTTCACGAATTCGTGATTATTTCATAATTGCCTTTTTTACTCCTTCCAAACTGGTTAATTTTTTTCTTTTGTTTTTATCCTTTACTTTCTTAATGTGAAAAATCGTTTTTCAAATTCGTCCACATTTTTAAACTTTTTTTTTATTTTTATTTTTTACTTTTTTAATGTGCTCTCATTTTATTTGTCCAAGTTTTTCTTCCAATTAACATTTTGATTTTAGAGATGTATTTACAAATCTTCATTTTTTGTGCTTCTGTAATCTCTGAATTTTTGGACTTTTTACAATAAATTGCTTAATTTGTTCTTTACATTTTTATTGTTTTTCTATTTCATTTCGTTAAAAGGAGATTAGAGGAAGAAATCTTCTTTTCTTATTTTACATTGACAATATTTTTCAAACCTATGTCATCAACCTGGGAAAAGTTTTATTTGGATTCACTTTTACCGTTTCTAAATACGCTGTTGCAATTGCTCGATGTTCTCTTCTAATTTTTGGAGTGTCAATTTCATAAGTAATTTTTAAGATCTTAAAAAATCATAATTTATGAGCAATATAATAATTACGGAGTGACGAAAATAACGAAATTCCCAAGTTCTGAGAAAATTTTATCACACATATTATGTACCTCAAGAGAACATCTCTGCATATCCTTCAATAGTACTCTGAGCTCCTCATTCTGAAACTTCATTTCAAGGAGCTCCGAAGATTTCTGCTCGAGCTGACCAGCCAAGCTATCCAAGTTCCTCTCATGGCCCTCAACTTTTTCCTTCAATGACTGCTCAAATCGCTCCTTGGATCCTAATCTACGACCTAGTTCCTCCTTTTCAACCTCGAGGGTCTCCAATTGTCGCTGAAGTGTAGAGTTATAGTCCTCCAGACTCTCAATCTCTTTCCTCAGTAGTAGCTCCTAATTTTCAAAAATCGTAAGTATTATCAGAAATAGAAAAAAACTATTTTCCAATTTGCATGGAGGGCAGGGTGCGTCCACTAGACTTATGTTAAAGACAGCCTATGATTGGCTGGTACCAGCACAGGCACCTTCCCCACGTCACAGCGGTTCAAACGATAGTTGTTCAGAATATTCCATTATTAAAAGAGCAGCGAAAAAAAATTATTACTACTGTTTTTTTCTCATTCTGGAGTACAGATTTTCGAACAAAATTACATAATAAAACATACAAGTTTCCTATTAGCTTTGTAAAACATCTAATGAATTTCGTTGAATGAAATTGGAATCACCACCAACCTGGCTTCCACTCTCATCTCCCTTTTGGTTTCCCTTCTTCTTGGGTTTGGGTGTTGCGGGTCGTGCCTTGAGTGCTTTCAGCTCCCGCTGAAGACCCTGGAGCCTCTCTTGCAGCTGATTCACCTTATCCTCCTTAGTCTTCAGGTTCTCCTGCAGATCCAGCTTCTCGTACCTCTCGGTCTCGATCTCCGCCCTCAGCTTAATGATCTCTCGCGACTTCTCATTCAGGATTCTGCTCTGCTTCGCTGATTGTGCTGCAGGTGATGCGAGGAACATGCGCAGGGGGCGCATCTGGGGGGTGCGCGGAGGTGTTTGGGGGGTGGCGTCGCATAATTCGGAGATTGTGGAAGTAAGCAGGCAGTGGGTTACGCTTGTACCATGAGGAAGGAGGGCCTCTAGGAAACGCTTTATCAGGATTTGGGTGTCGTGATGAAGTGCGCACATGCGAGGATGGAACACGGGATTTTGGGAGGTGGCTAATAGGAGCAGGGAGGGGATGTGCAAGGGGTCTAAGGGTGCTTCCGAGGAGGACTCGACGAAGTCTGGGTATTCGGTGCTCAGGAAAGCAGACACCGAGGGAGTCGGAGGCGGAAGCTGAGACAGAATTGCTTGATATGCCTCCGCGTGAACCGGCAGCGGCAGCAACGGCGGGTGGCGCACTCCGAGACAGTTTAGCTGAAAGTCAGAATTTTAGATGAGACGTGCGAGAAGATTGACTCTTTGGGTAGCTTAACGAACCCGGAGGTTCATTGAACGCATAGACGCATAGAGATGGGATTCCTTGTTTGTGGTTGATCCACTAAATATTGTAAATTTGTACCAAATCAAACTGAATTACTGGAGTATCTAAGCATTACAGGTCTTTTACATATCCATTTTCTATCAATAGATCCGAATATATTCGACGTAAACAGGAATGGAGTCAAAATTGATTCGTTATTTTGATAGATAATTCTGAATCTAGTGGATATAGGGAAAATCTCGTGACAACATTTTTTACAGAATGGTTTAAAAGCTACAAAAGAGTTTTATACGAAAATGGCGCTACCTCCACGGTATTCAAAGATATTCAGCAAAAACAAAAAAATTACTGAAATTCAGCGATAACTTGGATAGATATTTTAGTTGATATTGAGTCTAATGGATATATTAGAAAAAAACGTTAAGATCTTGGAGAATTTTAATAGCTGCCAAAAAGTTAATAACGGAAATTACAGTAGATCGACTAGATTCAAAGATACTAGCAAAAATAAAAATGTGACTGAAATTTGCGGGTTTACTCCGACAGATATGTTGAATTGTAGTGAATATATTGGGAAAAGTCGTTGAGAAAATTTTTTGAGAATTTTAAGAGCTACAAAAAAGTTCGTAAGGAAAATAACGGCAGCTCCGCTAGATTAAACAATATTCAACAAAAACAAGAATGTCAGCAAATTTTACCGGTTTACTGAGACATATATTTCGAATTCTAGCGGATATATTGAAAAAATTCGTTATCAAAAAATTTGGAGAATGGTAAGAGCTACAACAAATTTCTTTACGAAAACTAACGTAGCTCCGCTAGATTTCGATATATTCAACAAAAGCAGAAATGTAACCGTAAAAAGCAAAATTTACCGGTTACTACGATGCATGTCTCTACACATAGGATATAGAATGACAAATTCGTAAGAACATTGTTTGCAGAAAATTTCAATAGCTGCAAAAGAATTTTTACTAAATTGTCAGTGTGTCCCCTGAATCGCTCAATATCGCAAAAAAAATATTGGACCCCCGGGGGACGCCGAATCCCTACCTGTCCAAAAATCCGTTACTTACCCATTCTATGATGGCCCCAGTCCAAGGCCCCATGCTCAGCAAATGAATTAACCCAATTAATTACAAAGTCACATATGTCAATCACTGTCAAACATAAAACAAATCACTCGCTTAATTTAGTCCATAAAATTCATTGCAAATCGAAGCGTGGCTCATAGCTTTCGGTTACGGCTGTCCATTTCAAACGAAACTGTTTTTCCTATCCCCACTCGCTCACTTTTTGAAGCTCAGGGCACCTAGCGCACTTGCCATTGGCTGAAGTATGGCATCTCGTATTCCATTGGTTCAGTTTACGGAGTTGTATTCTCAACCAATTGAGTCAGCCGGTTTCCCGCCATTTATGGTTACCACGAGCGCGCCATTTTTTGAACTGTTTTATCGACACGAGGAATTGATCATACATAAAAAAAACGAGAAAATAGTATCGTACTGTAATTGTTTAAAATGCGGGATTTGATTTTTTTAAAATTCATTTTGAAATTTTTGAACATTCTCGAAATGTTTATATTCTTGTTTTTTTCTGAAGCCTTTTCAAATGTGCGGAGTCTGTGGAATTCTTGATGTCTGCTGCGAACTTCTATTTTACATTGAAAACTGAATTTGTCTAACTCATCAGTCGGTTCAACCGGAGAAAATCGGCTCCAACCACAAGGGGGTGAGTGTCCACTAGTCCCCCCTGAAACCATGCTCAAGGGCAGCTACGTAGGGAGTAGAAGCGAAAGCTATTATGGAGGCAAAAAAACACACACATCGGGAAGTGATTAATCCCATCCGTCAAGGGTCACACCCACATCTCGTTTATTAATTTTGAAAGATTTTCAAGTTTCAGGAATTTATTAATTTTTTTATATTTCTAAATTTCCTCATTTTTCTGGAAAATATTTATTTCCATGGTTTTAAAACATTAACATTTTGAATTCGTAGAATTAAAATTTTTTACCTTTCAAAAAAACAACGGGATAACCTTTCTAAATATTTTCGAAGTTGCGGGCTACTTCCCGCCAAATTTTCAAAAGCCCGCCATTTATTATGCCACAATGGCTGCTAGGCGGGCTATGCTGAATTCCGTTGAAAATCTCACAATGAATAACCGGTAGTCGTGAGAAATTTCACTTTGAATCTTCTTTAATAATTCTAGTAATTAGAAAATTTGAATGATAGATATACCTAGTAAAAGCCGAGAATTGTGTAGCACCGCATGTTGTCTATTTGTTTTTTCTGATGAGAGGCCTTTAAAGGGTGCAAAACTTGTAGGAGTCTGACATAACCAACAAAAGGATCCCATCATAAAAAATAGAACCAAATAAAAAAGGTAAATAATCAAGAAATTTGATACAGGAAGAAATATTCTATATTTAAATTTTCAACAGAAAATGGAGCATTTAAAAATTCATCTGGACGCTCTGGAGATGGCCGGTAAGATGGTGGACAAACACATGATTGCAGATAGTAATTTTCCCTCGTTGATAAATCTCATGAGGTACTCGGCGCAAGGTAATTAAATCCCTCTTCAATTAAGAGTATTAAAAAAATAGAATATTCAAATTTTTGAAGACGGGAAATAAATCACACTGGGCACCACATTTTTTTTGTCGCTAATTAATCTCCTTGTAAATTAAGTATTTATTCTTACATTTTGTATATATTTTCAATTATTTGAATGTTTCTGGTATTCTTGCTTTTTGCATAATTTATCGTTCTTATTCTCTAAAGTTATCGCATTTTCGGCATTTTTTCAATTTCTTGAAAATCTTTTCAGAATTATGAGACTTCATTTTCAACTAGTGAAGATTCTTGAAATTTCATAGATTTTTCCTCTCAGTGAATTTGAATTGGCTGTAAATCGATTCGTGTCAAAACACTTACATTATTATTTCATTTAATTTTTTTTGTCGTACATCAATCGGGGGGGGGGGGGGGGCTTGTAATGCCTTACAATTTCCGTCGAAGTATCTCAAATATTGATATAATTTGTCAAAACCTATTTCTCTAATTTTCTATCATTTTTTTATTACATAATTCAAACGAACTTTCACGAAGGGTGTATCATAAAAATTTCTCACTCGTTACTTGTTTCCATTAGGCGGTCCCACCGTCAGTGGCCTTGACGACCACGACTACCCGACGTTGACCGGTACGGTGGCCCCCGCCAGTTTAAACCAAATGAAAATGCACAGTAAAATTCCCCTGCCCTCCGAAGTAATGGAGCACTTTTCCCATATGCAGTGCCACTGTATGATGGGCCTTTTCACCGATATTTCCAAGGCCTGGCTCACAATTGACAGCGACATATACGTCTGGTCCTACGAAAATGAATCTGACGTTGCCTATTTTGACGGTCTCAACGAAACTATCATTAGTGTGGGCCTTGTCAAGCCCAAACCAGGCATTTTTCAACCCTACGTCAAGTACCTGCTTGTTCTAACAACCACTGTCGAAATAACGGTTTGTATTGTCGTATTTATCATTTTTTTTTCCATATTTATTTTGACGGTATTCATTGCAAGATGTCTCTGGCTGAAGAGGCCACGGAAATCTGAGTCCTGTTATATAGATAAAAAAAATTAAAATTTACATTCAGTACGTGAATATCATTATTATTATTACAGGTCCTAGGGGTTACCCTCACTGAAAAATCTGACGGTTCTCCAGGAGAAATCCAATTGGTCCCCGAGCCCATTTTCACTGTTACAACGGACGGAATAGCCATTACAACGATTGCCCACACCTCCTCCGGTCGAATATTCCTCGGGGGCCGAAATGGGTCTCTGTACGAAATTCACTATCAGGTATAATTATGAAAATATTGTAATGCTTTTTGCAATATCTCGGTATCTGCTGTTTACTATATTATTCTATAGCAGTGTTTTTAGATTTGGAACATTCAATAATTACGTCACGCTATTTTAGAACACTTTTCACTCTCCCTATTTGGGTGAAATATTGAAATTTAGTTGTCATTTTCCCAGTTGTGAAGACTCGAAAGATTTTAAGAGTCTGAGAGAATGTTTGAAAATTCTTTGAAAATGTTCTGAAATTGATAAAATTTACATGCACATGTCACATTGAGGTTGCTTACATTTTAGATAAATTTTCTCTCCCTCGCCCAGGCCTGACGGCATTGCTGAAGCTACCATCTTAGTCCAATGAATGTTCCGAAGAGCTTTAAAATGTTTTTCAAAATTTTGGGAATTCTTGATAATTTTTGAAAGTTGATAAATGTTCAAAACCTAAATTCTCAACAAACCTAAATGTTCAAAATCTTTTTCAGTGGTCAAATCTCAAGCAGTTTCCAAAAAATTTCCGATTTTTACACGCTTTTGAAAATTCTTTCAAAAACTTCTGAGAATCATGACGATTCTGAAATGATTGGAATTGCTCAAAAGTTTGTCTAATTAATGACATAATTGAAGTACGGTTTGGTAAAAAATTTACAATTTTGGGAAATTGGGAAAAAAACGTTTATTTGAAAATGGAATTTCAATCGCCAATTTCAGAACTTTTCCCATGAAATGTTACATTTTTTTAGACAAATCCATAATTCCAGGAAAAGCACTTTTACCCTTTTGACCATTTTTTACGATACGAAAGACTTGGAAAACCAGAAAATTACAATCAATCGAATCAACATATGTTATGTGAATGTATGGTCCAAAAAAAGATGCTAATGAAAAAAATATACATCGATGACTTCGTTCCTAGAAATTTTACCCAGGCTCTATATTTGATCAATTAACTGTCAATTTCTTTTTGAAGCCTAGCTAAATATACGAATGGCAAAACCGAAAATACTTTCGTAAACAGACCAGATTCTTCTATAAAAGCTCCGCGACGGTCAATGGTCCACAATAAGTAATCGAAGCGTCAAAAAATTTTTTTCAAAAAGTTTATCAACTCCGCATAACTCGTCTTCAACGGCTGATGACCGTACCACCAGACCATTCGCCCTGGGCTGAAACTTTGAATTTCAATGGGACATCTTTAACCTTCATCATAAACGTACGCTGAATTCATGATTCCTCAATACTTGATTTCTACATTGACATAAAGATGTAATCCATGACCAAATTATTAATTGTTCGTTTGATGAAGTTGACAAGTGTTCCATTGGTTGAAATCACAATTTCCGGCGCAGTGCAGCAATAGAGTAAGCTGCGCGCGCCGAAACGGTGTGGCGTTGCGGTCGTCAACTGTTAACCGCGCTTGTGCATAATTAATAGACTTTTCGATTCTTTGACACCTCAACTACTGCTTGTTGCTCATTAAGCATTGCGATGTTTGCATAGAAGAATTTTTCTCTCGTTAGGGAGCTATTTTTATATTCTCCATTCGCCCATAAAAAAATTAAGATTACTCAAAAATCGTGAGGGCCACATTCGTTCCCGTATTCAGTAAATCTTCTCTCACCGATGTATGTTTTTTTTATTGCCAGCTTTTTCTGCACCATGCAAAGTTTGCTTTAATATAAGTGACCGCACTATAACTGCTGCCCTATGTTCATTAGGCGGAGTCGTCCTGGTTCGGCAAGCGTTGCAAAAAGGTCAACCATTCTGAAGGGCCCCTTTCGTTCCTTGTCCCCTCCTTTATATCCGTCGCTCTTTCTGAGGACGAGCCCATAACCCAAATATCCGTCGACGACTCAAGGAATATTCTCTACACCCTGGGCGACAAAGGTACCATAACCGTTTGGGACATAGCCACTGGTGCTTCCAAGGTGACTTCATTGTCCCAGTCTTCCCTAGTTCAGAATACAGTGCACATAGTCAAAACCTTGGATAGCAATAATTTTCGACCTTTGGTGAGCATCTCAGCAATAACGGAAACGGAATCCGTTCATCTGAATTTGGTGGCAGTTGCGGCAACTGGGACACGCTTCTACTTCACTTGCAGCTCGGGAACATCCCCTGGACGTCCACAATGTTTACAGTTGATACATGTGCGTCTCCCACCGGGGTACGCTGCTAATGCACCAGTTATGAGGCCTCGGAAGGTCCAATTGGCGCATTACCGAAAAGGTACCTTGGTGCTTGTGTGCGGAGGAGATACTGAGACTGCTTGGTGTCTCTCCAATGATGCTTATCCATTTACCAATTATTTGGCCGAGACACAGAGCATTCTGCCGCTGGACAGCCCGGCTTGGGCCATGGCTGAAATCTCGGGTATGTAGACATATCAAATACGTCAATAGAGTAACATTTTCCAACTCGATTTCTCTGAGTTTTCAAGAATTTCAGTGAAACTGGAATCAATACGAGCAAACATACACAGCAACTAATTGCTACATCCGTACAATAGTTTATTACCAGAAAACGAATCAACGAATGTTTGGAAAAATCAGAATGTCGAATGACTCTAGAACATTTCATCCAAAGCAAACCAAAAAAATGACATTTTTCGACAGAAATTCCACATAATCCTTAAAATTGTTTTTAGGTGATTCAGTAATCCACATTGACACCCCTGGAGGAACCGGTGAGCCTCCTCTATTGGTTCGCCAGCACATGGAACCCCCCAGGAAGTTCATTTTCCTGACTGCCCAGGGAGCAATAATTCTTATCCAAATGAGACCAGTTGACATTCTCCGTCAGCTTCTTCTGGAGCAACGTGGTCCAGACACAGAATCCGTAAGACTCTACTTCGAGAGTCAATCACCAGAGCAAGCTTGTGCAACTTGCTTAATCTTAGCGACTCTCGAATCATCGCAAAACGCTCAACTCTCCGAATGGGCAACGCGAGCATTTTTCTTGTATGGTGGACAAAGACTTCAAGCTATGACTGTTCATACATCAACTCCTAGACCAACCATTGAGCGAGGAATGTTCCGGAATCATCAGGAGCCAGGAATCCAACAGTTCTCCGCCAAACATGGCGGACTGTATCTATACGTTGGTAGAATTCTCAGACCAATTTGGAGTGTGAGATGCATCAAACAGGAGATCATTCAGGGCAAGCCTCAGGTCCAAAGCACAGTATCATCAATTCAGATTGGCTGGATTCTGGGTCATCTGCAGGCACTCAGGTCCTTCTTGAATAAGAACACACACCTATCGAAACAGCAGAGAATAGTCAACGAAGGATTCGAGAGTACCATCAATCATTTTCAAGAGCCCATGGTTGAGGAACGCAACACATTGGATGCCCTGAAAGTCTTCATCACTCATACGTGTGAGGTCCTTGGACTATGGAAGATTCTGTGTGAAAATCAGCTGCACAATATTGTAAACTCACTGTCCAAGGATCAGATGAGTCAGTTCTCCACAGCTACATTCAGAGATTTGATACTCATGGGCCACGAAATTTGCTCTTTATTGATCATTCATCTGATTGACAGTTATCTAGGTGATAATACATCAGTCGATGTTGTGTCATCTAGGCTCAGGGACGTTTGTCCCAATCTCTATAAGAGCGAAGATGCCGTTTGCTCCAAAGCTAATGAGATTATAATAAAAGCTAAAAGCTGTTCAAATCCAGAAGAGAAGGAAGCCCATCTACAATCAGCATTGAAGCTCTGTAAAATGGTAGCACCGAGACTTAATTTGTCAGCTGTTTGCCAGCAATTTGTTGCTTGTCAATTTTATTCTGGTGTACTTGAGCTTTGTATTTGTTGTGCTGAGAAAATTGATGGGAATAATGCGGCTTTGCATTATTACAAAAATAATGAACCAGCTGAGGATCAGGAGGGGAGTTTAGCATATTTCAAGAGATTAGAGATTTACAAGGAAGTTACGACGATGCTAGATCATCTACATAATCAGAGTATGTCGAATCCATTGACACCGAGCTTGCCCAGCAAACCTGGTGCTCCTGTTTATAGCACAAATGCACTGCCAGCTAAACAAGTGCTCAATGATATGATTGATGATGCTCTTCATGCGCCCGATGAAATTCTACATGTGTCCATTTACACTTGGATGATTGAATGCAATTTACAGGGAGAGCTTGTTGCCCTTGCAGCACCCTCGCTCGAGCCCTATCTCATTAGGGTCAATGCCCCCGAGCTGCTTTGGCAGTTTTATGAGAGAAATAAAAATCATGCAGCTGCTGCCAAGATTCTGGATGGTTTGGCAACAAAACCTGGAACTAATGTGTCGTTGTCACAGAGAGTGGAGTATCTAGCAAGGGCGGTTGTATGCATGAGAAGTGATCAGGCTGGCTATGCACCCTATCTGGGGGTGTTCTTGAGGGAGCTTGAGGACAAGGTTTGTGGAGATATTTTTTATTCAGGGGAGGTTGTGGGTTGAAAATGCTTAGAGTCGTTCTACAATCTTTGAAAGGAATTTTTTCAAGAATTCAAAGTTTCTTCAAAAACTCGAATGGATTCGGAACCATCATCTTTTTCCAATTTTTTTAGTAAAAATTTCTGCAGAATTCTGGACTGAAGTGCCAAAATGAAAGAAATGAACCTAAATTTCGGACCGATCGTATAGATCCGCCTAATTCAGATAACTCGCTCTTATTCCAGGTCGAAGTTGCCCGCATTCAGCAACAGATTTTGGACACCATATGCAACCAGCAGCATCTCTTCGACAACATGATGGTGAGAGATGCTAAATTGCGATTGAACTCATCGTTGCTAGAGGTTACACAATTGTACGAAGAATATGCAGATCCTCTAGGTCTATGGGAATCTAAGCTCGCCATAATCCATTGCTCGGGCCACCAAGATGCCATGCTGGTCCAGGGAATTTGGACGAATATAATTGCAAATGAGTTGAAAAATGGCGGCACAGTTGAAGACAAAATGGCGGTTGTCATGAGTAAAATTAAAATGTTGGGACTTGAGTATTCTGGTACTCCTCACTGTTTCCCCATTGACTTTCTCGTAAAGGAGTTGGAGATGAGGGCTTGCAGACTTGGTGTTGGCAATCATGAGATCATTGTTGGTTTCTTGCAATTGGGTGTCAACATTGAAGACCTTCTAGACCTTTATGACAAACTCGTAGGTGGAAACAACAGGGTATGGCTGAACGAGGGCAATGAATTTCATTTGGTGGAATCCACTGCCAATCTTGTCAATTACTTCATTGAAAATGCCAAGATTGGCAATAACTTCCTCAAGAGAAAGGTCATTATTAAGTGTCAGGATGTTATATCCAAGTGTCTTACTTTGCTGTTCAGCAAGGCCAATGCAGGCGACCTCATTCAGAGACTCAGGGCCATTCAGAATGTGCTTAATAGGCTGTAAGGGTAGGTTAGACAATTATTAATAGGTTTTGATAAAGAAGCTACCTGGCGCGGTTATGTAAAATGTGAATTATTGTGGAATAAAGAGAATTGTGTAAATAATGGGCTGCGCTAGTCTCATTTTTTCCTGATCTTGAGGTGGAGTGTAATTACGTTTTACAAGGGGGTTAAAAAACCACCATTGCAAGCACGTCAACTTAACCGTTCAGGGATGCTACTGCGCAAGCCAGTGCGCACCTAACCACGGATAATATTCAGAGACACTTTTGAAAATGACGAAATGGAGAGCAACTCAGTAATTGGCGTAATTTAACATGCATGGATATTGAAGTTTTGTAATTTAGGGAAGGTTTCCCTGTTTTCCCATTAATTTTCAGAAACATTCTGCGTTCTTAGTTCCTTGACCAGTCGCGAGTGGGGGAAGGTGATGGTGTTGCCGAATGGGATTTCGAACAGTAACGAATGTTTAACATCATCTGAATTTTAAATACGATTTTTAAAGAGGGTTCTATCAGAGACAAGGTTCTATGGGCCTGGTTTATCGTAAACGAGAATACAATATTTGCTGGAAGTTGAATGCCCTATAAACAATATGCAGTAACATTTGTGTGTTAAACCACTTGTTAACGAAATATATTTCTTGAGAATTTTAAGAATCCACTTCAATGTTGCATCTCAATGCTACGCATCAAGCATTAGACTCTCACACATACAGAGACGCATACAATTAATTATTTAGGTAAAAATAACAAATTCAATTTTCTGAAGCAATCTTTAATATAGCAACATAGTCAGTCTTACAATAAGCCAAAAAATACAATGTGTTCACCATTGAAATGCCTCAGAATTCATGGATCAATGTCCGGTGTAAATGACCATATGTTTCATCAAACAATCATAAAAATTATAATTGGACTTACAAAAAAAAAAGAAAAAAAAAGCGTAAAAGCCATGTCCAAATTGGTCATACTGTACATTTGAACGTTAAAATAATTGAGGCGTTTTAATTTTGTTTAATAGTGCAATTAATCTGTAATATTCAATTAATGTCTTCTTATCTATAGAATAAACTTTCGCTAACTGCACATCTTCAATGAAAATAAAAACCTCATGTTTTTTTTTGTTTTTGTTTCCTCTAACCGTAAGTTAATGATTATTACCGTAATTATCATCATTACAATCAATATATCATCTTCATCATCTAGGTATTCACGCAATTCTCAACATCATTTACGTGACCAAATAAACCGGAAATAGAGAAATACATTGAACAAATCAGATCAATCATCTCCATTTTCTCCCAAATCAAGTTAGTTTTCCAGAAATATTTTCAAATCTAACGAACGAAGAACAATTTTATATAATACTTTTTTGTAGGGAATTTCATGGCCAACAAAAAGTATCATTACAAAAATTACGCTATCTCCGCTAGATTTGCCGCTATTTCCAAAAAAATGTGAAACCAATGCCTAAACTAATAGAAATCGTTCAACAGATTTCCTTCATTTACTGCAGAAACACACCATCAGTTATTGCATTAGTCTGATTTATTCTTCCTGAGGTAATGAGATACTACAGTTTACGAACAAAAAAAAAAAAGAAGAGCCCCCTCACAATCACCAGAATCAGTTTACAAAAAACAGAGTTTTTATTGGCGAAGAGATAACGGAGGGAGAGTCATCACTATAAATATATAGATACATTATAATACGGTAGATAGATTCGTCGAAACATTCAAAGCCTTAGTTAAAATATACATTGTCACTCGACTTCCGAAGTCCTCCAGAATGTGAGTATTTTAGAGTTACAAAAGTATCGCAAATTATCATCACTAGGAAATGGCTCAGTGTCTTTAACCCCTAAACCCTTGAGATTTATTAGTAAAACTGTTTTTATCTCACCCAAAGTCATGGGCTGATTGCTGATTGACTGTCGGCGGATCCCATACACTCATCCCAGGAAACAGCTCATTCTTATCCCTTCGAGCTGAGAAAAAATTGTCAAATTTCATCAAGTTAATCTCAAGATATCGCGGATTCAAGTTGCACCCTCCAGTTTAATCTCATATGTCGTATTTAGGCAGTCGATCCGATTAGTATTCGATTATGATTATTATATTAATAATTATACTCATTATTATTGCTGTGAAACAAGCGAGAGTTGTCAATAAAAAAGATGTGTAGCTCGGTAGAAAAGTTTGTGTGCGAAAAAAAATTCCTCGTATCGCTTGTTTCATTCCGAGATATGCATGAATTTATTGTAAAAATAATCAATCTCGAGTTGTAAAAAGTATCAAAGTTTTATTAACTTGAGACGAGAATAGAAAAAAAACTCAATTTTTTTTTTCATTCGTTATTTTGTACTCAATAAATTTACAAGTTCGTTCATCTCTGAATTTACATAGAAACGTTACATTATATTGTTTATTGTTAAGATTTTTTTTAATCGAAAGAATTATTATCACAATGCACCTTTGCATCTGAGAAATCTGTTTATGTATTAATTATGGCCTTGCGGTAGCAGCTAGCAATCATTACACTGAGCAGACATAACAATTAGCAAGGATTTTTTGGCGTTTTTTTTTTTGTTTAAAAAAAAGGTACTCAATTTACATGGAATCTCCGTTTCATACCATTTTTGTCAGGGACCATTAAAAAATTCTGGGCAATAATTTATATAAGTTTCAGACCATTTTGGCACATGAGAAAGTCATTTTTGGTGAAAAATATGAATCAATTATAAGCACTTTATGGTTGACCCAATGAACCGAGATGATGAAACGTTGAGCCATAAATGGTCGAATAGATGGGAATGATGAGAAGGTTATCAAATGATCAAAATTTTGAACATAAATTCGCCAAGATCTTGACCATAAAAATTCCTGGTCCAATGCCCCATAAAGTCCCCATCAAAATCACTGAAACACAAAATGGTCCGAAACCTAAAATCAATTAACCTCAACCGATTTTCCCCCTTAATTAGAAAAAATTCTTTCCAATTTCTCCTCTACTCTTTTAAAATGATCTGAAATGGAGAACAATCAAGTTCCTCAATTTTTTTTGTCTTCTCCTCTCCAAAAAACCACGCTCTATCTCCCTATAATGTTAATGTTAAAAATGAACAGCAATTAGCAGTTATAATGAATACAGATGTGCAGTTAATAATTCGTTTCACTCGTCTCTTATGCAACATCAACTCATATATTCGGTCATCAGGTATTAAAAATAAAATTAATATTTCATCTGCTGCAAACTACTTGTGGACCGCGTTGTTTTCGTTTTTTTTTTGTTTTGTTTTTTTCCTTTTTTTTCGATTGATATAGAATAATCTCCACTCACTCTCGCCTCATTTTTTTCCATATTTTGGGAAATTTTTATGGATTCACTTGTGAAAAAAATGTGTCGTTACCTCCTGTCAAATCGGAGTTGTTTTTTTTTGTTCTGTTATTATTTAATTTATGGAAACTTTGTGGATTCAACTGGACTCCTTTTCCTTGGAATCGCTGTCAGATTTGTCCTCAGATGTACCATTGGTCATTTCAGGCTCTTTTTTCTTATCCGTTTCCTTTTCCTCAGACTCAGCTGCTACTTTTTTCTCTTCTTGACTTGCATTCTTCTTCTCCTTAGCTTTGCCCTTGGCTGGAGTTGCTGGTTTTGGCTTGGGCTCCAAACTTGGATCCAACACAATTTTACCAATATTTTTACGATCGTGCATCCTTTGCATTGCCTCGGTCACCTCCTCCAGCGCCCACGTTGAATCAATTTTTGGCTTGACAGCACCATCCTTCCACAGGGAAAACACTTGGTCAACTGCGCGCTTGACATAATCATGACCACCCTGGCGATGCATCAAATGGCGCAAATTGAAACCGGAAATTGTCTTGTTCTCCTCGAAGAGTTTTATTGGAGAAATCTTGTCCACCTGCCACCACTGAAAAAAATCATTTTCAATTTTAAATTAGAGAAATTTTCAATGAAAAAAATCTAATACTAGAGGGATATCCGCGCGCTGAAGAGAAACCGAGGAAAAGAAAATTATCCATGAATCAACAAGTTTCTTAGTGTTTCAACATTTCTCAAATTCACCAATTTTTAATTTTTAATTTGAAATAAAAACGTACAAAAAATTTTTTAGTCGTTTTTCCCGTTTTTTTTCTGATTTAATGAGGGGACCGTTTCCTCTGAGTTTACCGAATTTAACATTTCACTCCACCATTCTATACTTGCATGTATTGTTTCTCAGTTTTCAAAGGTTTGTTGTTGGTAAAAATAGCAACTTACGGATTTAGCAGCAGAAAAGAAACTCTTGGACTCTCCGGTAACGAGATTGCCAGACCCATAAAGAACGTATTTTCCCATGGGCTTGAGGAGGGAATAACCCTTGTTACAGTCCTCGCCATAGAGACAGTCCAGAACGATGTCCACGCCCTCATCCGAAACTCTAAAAAAGTAATGAAAATTAGGAAAATTGAAATATGCAGAATTACAGTTTTTGTTTTCAGTGAAAAAGAATATGTCAGATTACCGACAAAAAATGGTCTGTACTGAACAAATCTGGGAAACAAATTTGAGAGTACCTTGGGGTGAACATTGTCGACTGCAAACATATGTTTACTTGTTCTGAAGAAATAACTCTTTCGTGTTGCAATAAAAAATTCAATTGTTAGCGCTAACATGTTTATATTTATTTTTAAGCAATGAGCAATTTTTCTTTAATGGACTAACATAAGTTCTGGCAAATGAGATTTCAAAAGTAACTAAACTTAAAGATCAACTCGTCCTGCAATGTTCATTCCATAGTTAATCTGGGTCGACACAGCATAGTCTTTAGTTAGTGATCTAGACGTTTGACGATGTGTTAATCCTTCAGTCATCGCACCCCTCAACGCAACTGCTCACATATAGAGGGAATCCCCGTATTGTCTATTTTTCAATTTTCAAAAAAAAAGGCCCAGGTTACTGAAGCTCACGGTGAAGTGATTCACCGCTGAAGTGATTCGGGTATTCCAGAAATTTTATGTGATGCAAAAAATATCAAAATATTTGTTTTTGAAGCTATAAGTTCCGCAAAAAATCGAAACGTGTTCATTACGTGTGACTTGATCAACACAATTTTTTACAGATTTTTCGCGCAGGGAGGTCGTCTGTAAGAAAAGATAGAGAACGACATAATGCGGGGATTCCCCCATATAGCACTACCAGTCGACTTAAAATTCCTCAGCCGCTATTACGTGTAAAAAAAGCTCCGACGAAAACCTTGTGTCTTTAATTATATTGCTCGCTTTTTCTTCCGACAATTCAACAAAAAAATACGGCACTTCTTCATTTATTACTGCTATAGTCATACTTACTTTTTCACTTCACTGTAGTAATCAGTTCCGCGTTCCAGGAGATGATCAATGGTGTTCTGGGCCTTGAGTTCCTCGTGCTTCTGCTTACCGCATACTCCGAAGATAGTGACATCCTTCACAGTTTTGGCGAGCTGAATGACAGCTTGACCCTACAACATTGAATAATTTTTTTGTTTTTTGGATATTTTAAAGTGAATCCATCCAAGAGGGGAAGTTGTGAATTTGCCCGCGAGAACGTGTCAAGGCACATTTTGGTAGATAACTTGCCACCGAATGTGTATGTGTGATCAAAATTGTTCGTAAACACTTTCTGATGCCCTAATTATCTAATCAAGCTCGATAAAGGCGACATCGAAACGTCTTAACATATTCTCCATCTAAAAAGGATTCTGTTGCAAATGCATATGGTGGATTTTTGGGTTTGCAACAAAATTCCTCGAGAAGGGATGAAGATAGGGGAAAAACGGTTAAACAAAGTTGGTTCCTTGGCTAAAACCGCACATTTTTTGTTTAGCAACTTTTTTGCTTCCGCCTCTTTTTTCCCTCACAAAGCAGAAAAATAAATCGAATACGGCAATCTGCTCATATAGGAGATACCTGAGTTCTTGGGGATCTTTTGGGAAAATGAATAATGCTGGAGGACACCCGTGAATGATTTATCCGTGTAACCCTGATGACTTATTGAGATACTTTTGGAAAAATCGGAAAAATTAATCATTGTTTCACGGAACGGTAGGCTGATATACTATTTCAGTGGATTCCAAAAGAAATTCAACAAAATACGACATTGTCATATCCCCGGAATTAGCTGCTCATGCCTCAAGTGGCTCCAAGTGTCGGCTTTAATCTGGTCAACACGTGTGCAATGAGAGATGCGGAGACGGGCGAGGCTAGAGTTCTAGCAGCCGGCCGCCGCTTTGGTCGATGAGGGAAAAGTGAGGGAGACAGAGGGTAAAAGTGTGATGGGCTGCGTAAAGCCCGTTGCTAGGCAACCCACCCAACCTACTCTTCCTCTTCCTCCTCCTCCACAGTGTTTGGGCGCGGCAACGTGCGAGCCAGTGGATGTCACTTGACTAAAAACTTTAACCCTGTGACATCCACTGGGAACTGCCACAGGGATGAAACCTGTTGAGTGGTATTGATCTTCTCAAGAATCTTGGCCAGTCTCTGGGTACTTGAATCTTCCCCAGAATCTTCGGCCGCGTGCTCGGTACGCGTTTAAATTTTTCACGACTTTTGGCAATGCCGGCATGAAATCGACTCATTTCATTTTTTTTTTGTCTGAATTTATGAATTCGTGAAGATGAAATTTTTTTATTTATAAATTCTCGAATGCCAAAACCTTAATAGGAATGGTAGAATTTGCAAAGATTTTCTATGATGTTGAAGAAGTGTTGAAGAAGAATCATGGTTAGAGAAGTTCATTATATTCGAAGGTGGGAGGCTTTGAAGTAATAAGGAAATCTGCGAAAACTTCAATTCAAATAATTTTTGAAAACGAGCGAAGAATATTGGATTTCGATTCGTCATGATTACCTGAATCATTTTCTTATTGTTAATAAAATTCTGCCCCGATCGATTCGAAAGGGCTCAATGCCAATGAGAAGGGAGAATTAACGAAAAGTGGGCGCACAGTGCCAATGACAATACGAAATTGCTGGTCAATAAAAGTGCCATTAATTGACAATTAAGAGAAGAACACATAAAAAATAGGTTAACTCTTGTGTTGATTCATCTTACAATTGATATTAAAAATTGATCTGTAACGAAGATCATTTCTAATTTTTATGGTTTTCTTCATACTCAACGATTCAAGCAGCATCATGGAACCACTTTGAGGTATTTTTTGGGTGACGTGAGCTGGGTAGAAAGGTGCCCTTTGGGGTGCATGTGATTGGTTATGGAAAAATCACGGAACTCCCTATGAATTTATTTTTCAAGTATCCGGCAAACATTGCTTCGCCATCTTGTGCCTTTATACAAAAAAATATTATACAGTTTTGCCACACCGAATTTTTGTGTCCAAGTCGGAGTGATCTAACCCCACGCTCGCCATATGAAAAGGGCTGGAAAGGCTCAACTTTGGGATACTTCCTCCTCTATTTTTAAACGTCAGAAAACCCTCAAACTTTTAGGACCGCTTTAGCACATGCTGTTCTACTAACCGGCAAAATTTGATCCAATTCTATTTATAAGTCGTTTAATCTGAGAAATACAATAATTTTGATTGATGTGCCAATCGGACGTAACAAATGGAAAAACTATCTGTAAAGAAAATCTAGATTCGATTGAAAAATCTTCGACTGAAACAATGTAACGGAAGAAATTTCGTTCAGAAAAGTGAAATTTTTTGGGAAACTCGAGAGATTCTGAAAAATATAAATGTATGAAGAAAACCAAAGATTATCAATAAATATAAATCATTCGTCAGTAACAGTTTGTATTCTTGGAATGAAAACTGTTAAATCCGAACTATGTGTGTGGGCTATAGTAATGTCCTAACAACGTTCGAAATTACCAGGGAAATTAACATGGGAAAAAATGGACCGACAGTGCCTAGTTACTCACACTGAAAAGGTCTATTCACGTCGATTAAATTAATTTTCCCGGTTCAAATTTACGTGTGTCACAGTGTGTGTCGCGAAACGCCGATAATTCGACATGCCTCGGAAGAATCGCTGTCGTGCCGCCATTTTGTAACTTTTTGCGTTGCTTTTTTTTTATTTAGTACATAAGTGAAAAATTATCTTCTTCCCAAAATTCCGAAAATTCTCAAAAGTCGTGAATTCTGAATTTTGTTCTTCATATTTTTTAGTAAATTATTATTTTTTTTTTGTAAAATATAAAACTAATTTTTCATCCCTCTTTTTTTAATTCGAACATTCTCAATTTTTTTTTCATTGAGTTTTCATAACTTTTTGAGGCTCTACATACTTGAGATTCTTTTGTACGTTTCCGAAGATGTCAATTCCTGAAATTCGTGGGTTTTTCAAAATTTTCGATATTGTCTGAATGTTTTTTAAAAGGTCTTAAAAATTCCCATTTTTTTACATTCCCACATTTTCCAAATTCCTACAGTTTTCACGATTTTTTGAATATTTTAAATGAATGAAATTGGAGAAGAAACAATACTTACAACTCCACCACCAGCGCTGTGCACCAGAAGACTCTTGCCTGGGGTGAGACAAGCTACATCGAACAGCAGAATATGAGCTACAGTGTAATTCATCGTGATGGCTGCAGCATCCAAATAACTCATATTCTCTGGAATCTTGAAAACTGAAGTTGCTGGTACAGCAGCCAATTCCGCCCAAGCTCGGTGCTCAGGTAGGGCCACCACACGATCACCAACCTGAAGGGAATTATAGTTGCTCGATTATTCATATCTAGTTATATCAAGCTTTTTTACTACAATTATTATTCTTAACAATCTGCAAAAACTCTGACTATGCGTTGAACCTTACAAAAATTATTCTCTAATTATTCTTCTGAAACACTGTGCGCGAGACTCTGCCCTCGCACATTGTATCAAAAAATAATGTTAGACACATGGACAGAAGGAACTTTTCTGGTCATGTGCTGCAAAATTCATCTTCTTGTTTTTCAGGTCTTCAGGTTCTTATAAATCTTCAGATTCTTGTTTTATGGCGACATAAACCAAATCGGCCATCCTCCCTGTAGAGGAAGTTATCTATCTAAATGGACAGTGCTGAGGCTCGTTGATGGTACTTATCAGCCGGTATGTTAGATATTTATAGTGTGCTGAATATATGACGTCCTATTACACCAATAAGAGTGGCTACATTGTTGTAGAATGAGGGAAAAGGATTCCAAATTCCTATTAATAATTAGAAAACCAAAAAACAGAATAACTTCTTGACTTAAAATGGGAACGGGATGGAATAGGAATGGACATTTTTAAATAGGGACTATGAGGGAGCTAATGGAAAAGGTTTTGGTGGAGCACAAATTCCTTGAAAACTTACAGTCCGCAGAAAAGTCCTATAGCCTTTGGTCAAAATGTACTATTCAAATTGATTGAAAAAAATTAAATAAAAAATTCGCAAAACTGCAGCGCTTCTTTCGTGATGTGACCAGATACCCGAACGGCTTCGCCTGCGCAACGTTGCCGCGCTCGCGGCGACTCCGCCCACTCGCACTTTTGGACTTGTCGGTGAATAGACAACGTGTGAACATGTAAGAATCGACCGGGTGCGAAAAATTTTGAGTGATGCGAAAATCTCTGAATTGAGTGATGTGCGCGAATGAGTTAAAATATATGACAACGCTGTACCTGAAATGCTTTGCGACGTCATATCGAGGCTGTAACCAAAGTCACAGAGCCGCGTGGGGTCACCAGCCCTGAGTTAATTAATGAGGAGCTAATTATCGATATTGCTGGGTTGGAAAGGCGTAAGTGCCGAAACACGATTGTCGAACTGAGAAAGACGTCTTCTGTATGAAGTTTCCGGGGGATTTTTCTACGATTCACAGACATGAGATTTTGTCAAGTGGCTTCAAATTCTTGAACGGTTCTATCGTTACAAGTTTGAACGATTCCCAGAATGTCCAGTTTTGGGAGTTTCTTGAAAGCTCAACTGACTGGGCATTTGGTAAACTTTGTAATTTTCAGGCACTGTAAAATTTACAAATAATAAGTTGAAATTGAAAAAAAATGAAGAATGGCAAAGAAGCGCACAAAGGGGTCTGTGAATTTGATATCGCAGTTGTCATTTCACATGGTTTTGAGAAAACTTTCATGAGAACCAATTTTGTGGAACCCATTTTTTCCATAAAAATAGCATTTATGAAATTTTCTCAATCCCTTCTGGATGTCGAAATATTCTTACAAAAGCGAGACTTGAGATACGTTCGGTTACCTCGTCCTACTCTTTCACTACAAAATTCTAATTTATCTCCTAAATTTATGATGTAAGTAAATGGCGCGGAAAAATGCATGTTTTACCCACCTGGAAATTTTCCACTCCTTCGCCGACCGCTTCAATATCCCCTGCACACTCAGACCCCATAATGAATGGCGGCTTTGGAGTTGAATCGGTGATTCCCCTTCGTGTCATCACATCTTGGAAGTTCAAGCCACTGAAATGCAAAAAAAAAAGTATTATTATTAACTTGTCGAAAGGGAAAGTTATTATAATGCCTTTAAAAAGAAGATTTATACCGATGAAATTTTCAATGGTTCGCGTGTCATTTTCTTTATTATTTTTTTCCTATGAGTATATGGCTGACGAAATCTATTTTTCATGAAAAACAAATTTTCCAATGGCCCAATAGTTCCAAAGCTCTGAAAGCCCTCGTGACGTCATTAAACGCGTTCTATACTCGCACGTGGCGCTGCCCGGCAGAACTAGCACTACCTCTGTCGGGGCGTACAGACGTTAAGCCGCAGAAGAAGTACTCCTCGTTTGAGGATGTCACGAGGGCTTTCCAAGTTTTTCAAATTTGAATTTTTCCAAGAATTCATAAATCCTGAACCAAGCAAAAGTTGTTTAAAATGAAAAACATATGCAAGTTCTCTATTGCCGAAAGAAGACTCGCTGTACCGGGATTTAAACCTGGGACCTTGTGTGCCATCGCCCGGCTCTAACCCTACAGCGGTGGACGCCTGTATGGGGATACGTTCCTCTGCCAAAATGAAATCGCCAGCGAAATGTCTTAGATGAGATCGGCAGGTTCTCACGGTCAGAATTCAAGAATACGCAAAAAGTCAGAGACTGCACAGAGAAGCGCAAAATTTCCGATTTGAAAAAAATCAAGCTTCCACAATTGTCCGATTTTCCAAAACATCCAAACCTTCCTGCATTTCCAAAAATAATATCAAGGCCAATAAAAGTTCTTGACATAAAACCATACAGTTGCAAGATATTCTTAAAAGCCTATTTCCAACTTGAATTTCTTGAATTAATATTTACAAAAAAAATTCCCATTTGGTTTATTTGTATCTGGATTGAGTCACGAAATCTCATTCTAAAAATTGCCCAAGCAACTCGACATAGTTGAAGCCCTCAATCGATAGGGATCTATAGAATCCCACGGCTCAGAAACTCCAGGCCTCGATTTCTTGGATTGGGCGGGCGTATGTGACCACATGTGCATTTTTCCGGGAACTTTGCTGTCCCCCCTCCCCCCATGTGCAACCGTATCATTATTAAACATAACCGGCGATATACCAAGCTTGTGGAAAATCAATAAGACCCTCTTGGATGGGCAGAATGTAAAAAGGGTGCAACATGCAAGCACTGGCGACCTGTTGTCTGCTCACCTGACTTGTCTGACGCAGGTGAACAAAGACTCTGGAAATAGTTCTTGGATTAAACGACTTATAAATAGAATTGGATGAAATTTTGGCGACTTGTAGACTAGCGTATGCTAAAACGTTCGTGAAAGTTTGAGAATTTTCTGACGTTTAGAAATAGAGGAGAAAAAAAAATTCGAAAATTGAGCCTTTTCAGCCCTTTTCATATGGCGAGCATGGGGTTAGGTCACTCCGAGTGGGACATAAAAATTCGGTGTGGCAAAACTGTTCAATATTTTTCCGTATAAAGGCAGAAGGTACCGAAGCAATGGTTGCCGGATACTTGAAAAATAAATTGATCCAGATCTGACGTGTGGTTCATTAAAAAACTATTTATAAAAACCTGAACTTTCAATAATCTAGGCGCTGGGCGGCACGTGGTGGAAGAACCTTTATAGGTAGCAAAGAGCTTTCTCATTGAACTCTGACATCAAAAAAGGTTTAATAATGTATCGAGACATATAAAATAAATTCATATGGAGTTGCCGTGATTTATTCATAACCAATCACATGCACCCCAAAGGGCACCTCTCTACCCCGCTCACGTCACCCAAGAAATACCTCAAAGTGGTTCCATGATGCTACTTGAATTGTTGAGTATGAAGAAAAATATAATAATTAGAAATGATTTTCGTTGCAGATCAATTTTTAATATCAATTGTAAGAGGAATCAACACAATAGTTAACCTATTTTTTATGTGTTCTTGTCTTAATTGACAATTAATGGCAATTTTATTGACCAGCAATATCATATTTTCATTGGCGCTGTGCGCCCTCTTGTCGTTCATTCTCTATTCTCAGTGGTATTCAGCCCCTTCCCAATTGATGAGCGCAAAATTTGATTAATAATAATGAAAGTGGACGGTTAATCATGATGATTAATTCCGATATTCTTCAAAAATGTTATTGCTAATTCCAGATTTCAAGGTTTATTCGCAATAAAGATATATTAAAATTAAGGATTTCTCGTGGTGATTTTACTTGCACTATTTAAAGACCACTTATTTCGTTTAATTGCGAAGTTTTAAAATGCTGAAACCTGATTTGTTCATAACTTAAAAAACTATTAAAATCTTAGAATTGGACGATCTCAAAGCTTTCCACACATTGGGCCAATTACGAAAATTTAAAAATCTGGGTACTAAAAAGTTATAGAAACGTTTTTTGTATTATAAATTTTCATCAATTCATTTCGATAAATTCTCGAAATTACTATTTTTTTCAAGGACAGTAAAAATTCTAAAACACAAAGTGCAAAAGCGAAAAACCCAAATGAATATTGCAAAAACATTCGTAACCTTCAAATTTCGGAATATTTTAAAAACCCCTTTCCTTCACAATTATTCTAGTTATTTGCAATTTATGTGGAAATAATGACAATACAGCGAACGCTAATGGGCAGAAAAATTGGCAAATGAATGTCATCATGTATCAAGAATTTAATAGGATGGTGTCTGGCTAAGATGCCCCATGATTCATAAATTCCCCTTTTCCCCATCCCCCACCACGTGCGTCTCTGGGTTAGGAAAAGGAACCGCACGCATGAGGGCGCGCAACTGGGGTGTGGTCCGATCAATACCAACACCTTGTAAGATCTATCGGCATTGGTGCTATATCCCCCCACCCTATATTTTTGGTCCTGTAATTTGAATGAACAGTATAAGGGCTAGTTTTTAAAGCAAGTTTTTTGGTTAGTTAGCGCTATAATTAATATCGGAGTCTTAACCGGAACTTAGTTGCCGATCAAACTTAACAGAAGGCATGGGGCTAATTTTTCAGCAAGCAGACCATGGTTCTCAATGAGCACTTATAAACAGTAACTCAGGTAATTAGTTGAGGCTAAACCCTCGACCAATCGGAAGCGTCAAGCTGAAAGTTAAATACCGCGCTAACTAATCAAAAACTCACCCTCAGGACTAGGTTTTCGGTAAGTGAACCGTTTATGGGCGCAGTTAAAGTCTTCCTGTGATTGGTTGCCGTCAAATCGTCGACCAATCAGAAGCCTTCACCTGGAGGTTAACTATCGCGCTAACTACCAACGAGCCCTTAGCTTTAACTTCGAAGGAACGCGATCGCTAGCCACAGTGATCGTCGAGTGTCTGTCAATTTTCATTCTCTTTTTATCAATTGCAGAGACAGACAGATTTGAATTACCCGCGCATTCGGTCTCCATTGGCGCAACGTTGCCACGTCTACTCGACGTGTCCTTTTCGAATCTTGAGTTGCAGAAATTTGGATTTCATGAACACATCAAACGGCCTATTACAATCATGATCGCTCAAAAATTTGACCAATTTTTATCCCCATTTGTTAACACTTTTTGTGGATTTTAAGTTTGGATCTTGCGCACAAAATTTAGCGAGTTACTTTTAGATATTATTTCATATTTGAATCATGGAGTTACTACTTTAGCTATGCAATGGACATTTGCAAATGTAAGATTATATCACTAGGCCTAAAATGTGCCTAAAATGCACTGTCGCATTAAGTGGCGACAAAAGTCATATGACTTGAAATGTGTATTTTTTAATAAGGAACAATATTTATTACCATCCTCATTAGCTTTTGCGATAGAACGTTATAAATTATTGATAGTGGTAAGAAATGAATAGCAATTTAAGAAAAGGATAAAAGATATTGGACTGTCTAAAGAAATTCACATACGCACGCACGCACACACACACATACACAATAATTTAGTTGCAATTTTTGGGCCGTGCACAGTACCTTTCCTTTTCAGAAAATGGAAAACTTGAAAATAAAAAAATTGCCGAAAAAACAGAATTGTTACTAAAAATAACACATCTTTTTTCATAAATCTACTACCCGAGATAACCCACTTATTAAAACGACAATTTTTCCTAATTGAATGAGAAAACGCATAACTTTATCATTGGGGGGAGAAATTTTAGCGGCAAATGTCAAAGTTGAGTGATCATATTTATTAAGGAGATATGCAAATGAGTCGGATTTTAATCGATTTTTCGAATTACCCTCAATTAATTGGTAATTGTAATTTTAAAATTTTTCGCTTTATTAATGCGTCATATTTACTTGGAGTAAAATGCGAGTGACATACGCAGTATTTTTCAATCAGCTGGACGATAAGCCCTGATAATAAGTGTTTTTGTGAGGAGAAATTGTGAACAAGACATAAGTATAAACGAGCATTTGGAATTTGTCAATATTGAAGGACAAAAATTGAGCATGAATGTTCAATTTATTTATGTCTCAATTCTTTTCGAATATTTTGTACGTTAATTGAACTGTTATTCAAATTCGATTCTAACTATCGAAAAAAATTCTATGAAAAAATATTAAATTTTTGGAAAAATTTGGAGCAGTCAAAACAAATTTAAGATTCTTACACTACAACATTTTTTAATTGTAAAGTTGGAGAGATAAGACTAGAAATTCTAGAAATTTCAAGGGATTTTTCCAATTTTCCAATTGGAAATTTTGAACGAAAATTGAAGAATGTAGAGCATAGATCGTTAATGTTGAAAATCAAAACTTTTGTGAATTGTTAATATTGACCAAAAAATTTCAATGAATGAAAACTTCGAAGACTTTCGAAGATTATCAAACAATTTTGAACTACAGAAAAATCGAGAAATGTTAAAGATTTCAAATAACTCTTGGAAAAAAACAGAGATTCCAAAATTTTCATTTTTTTCCTTCTGAGACTTTGCTGCACCCCCTCCCCCCTCCTCCCACCCGCAACACGCTTCTTAAAAAGTCTCGCGCAATCTATTTCCGATAAACTTCAGAACCCGTAAAATCTTTCATCCACAACTCAATTGCGAGCGTATTTTTCCCATACTCCAATCACTTTCGATTGCTCTTTCATTTGCATTTTGTCTTTTTATTACCCGAGTTGTTTATACTCCCTGAGGAATTCCTCTAGACGGATCTGCATATTTAAATTCGATAATCGGATTATCAGCAATCTGACTTTGCTGATATAAAAAAATAAAAATGTTCGTCAACACGCGCGATATATATATCTATATTTAGTATCTATTATATCTGAAAAGGTGTGATTCATCTGATCGAGTCTTTGGACTATCGAATGCACTTTTCCGTGTATTCGTTTATTTATTATGACTAATGACACGGCTATCAATAATGATCAGGTTCCAAGTCGCTTCGAAGAAATTTCGCCGTTTTTTATGAATATCTGTGAATCTGTGAAAATTCCAAAAAAACATTACAATCATGAAAAAATTCCATTTCGGCAAATCAAAATTTCAATAAATTGAAAAAAATGGTTGAAACCTCGAAGAATTCAAAAAGAAAATAATGTAAAAAAATTACGAAAATCCCAAAATTTCAAAAAAGTCGAGGTTGAAAAAGTACAAAAATATCTGTCCCATAGACAATTGAAGATGAGAATGAACGTTAAAATCATGGAAAACTTGGCTTGAATTAAGTTGAAATTAAGTTGAATCAATGAATAAATAAATAACTGAAAAAGTGGAAGAATGTTGGAATCAACGAAACCTTGAATTCACAAATGAAAATTTGTAAAAAATATTTTTTGAGATTTGAACATTTTATGAGAATTTTTCTTTGGCTTTCACACATTCCCCAAATTTCGAAAAGCTAAAGTTATGCGAAAAGAAAAAGAAACGACACTGATTGGAAAAAAAAAAACTATCAATTTAAAACCCCTAAACCCTTAAAACTGGGATTCGATAAAATTGCACTGCTTGACGTTAGAAAAAGGCGGGAAATTTGAACGCATAGTATTGCCGCAAGTGCTTGCCGGTGAAAGAGAACCGGAAAATTGTGGAGTTCCAGAATCACCCCTTCCTTAACAATCTCCAGTTTTCCAAATATGAAATTCGCTCAATGTATCAACTAACAGGTTAAAAATGCCAGCTTCCATTTGGTCCCATCTCAACGAATTTAACTATAGACCTGCATTAATGAGTTATGACGAAACGGAAATGGGACTTCATTTGAGACCACCAGGATAAGATTATTGCGCAATTAAGATAGCCGCCAGATTATTTACGCAGGAAATTCCACTAAACGTTACTATGGACTCATTCATTCCTTGGAGGACAAAAAACAGCGCAATACGCATAACTGGGGATAAACAGCCTCAGACATTCGGGGGCAGTCCCTCGTCAGAAGAACTATTGTACTGGGTACTTGAGTACATCAGTCATCTTAATGAGGTTCTTAATATCAGGTTCCCGCCAATAGAGACGCATGTCCAAGTCGCATTCCAGGGCACCTTCGAACATTCGTCAAAATTTCTCGGCTGAGAATTAAAAAAAAAATTTCCTCAATTTTGCTAAACCGGATGTGGATAAACCATAAAACGATAAAAAAATACTCTTTAAACGCAGCGCTCAAATTATTTTCTACTGTGAACGAAAAAAATCTCTTAAAAACAATAATCAATTTTGAAATGATGAGTCTCCAGGGCACTTGCCATGATTTTTCTCGATATCGCGATCATTTAGTTGCTTTTATTTTCCTCCTCTGAAGTTGACTTCAATTGGCCGCGACTTTTCTTCGTTTTTCTTCGCACTTCGTTTCAGCCATTTCACAGTTGCGTGCGGATGCGTGAAATTATCTTTATGACATTGAAATAACGTTTTCCTACCATAGAATAATCGGAAAAAATATGATTCATGATCTCTTTTGCGGTGAACTGACATGAGCTCATTCCCTTTCAACGCATTTTCAAATTTGTTTGAGGGCGAAAATGATTGTTATAAATTCCCTAACTCCGCTGATGTAGTCGATTGTTCTACTCGGGCTCCTTAATTCATATACCTACCTCAATACTTCTGGACCATTTGAAACTAAATCTGTGCGTCGTGCGCATATGTGTGTGTGTGCGTGTGTTTGTGGGTGTGTGTGTATAATGAGAAAATAGAAGAATTCTTCATAGAAAGAACCTTCGACACTCGAATTTTGCGTTAAACAAATCCTATTAGAAATGTCACAAGAGTTCGGATAATATACTATAGGGACTCGATATCATTAAATCCTATAGGATATATTCTACACGATTTTACAGGTAAATTACGATACAGGGTAAATGCTGTAGAATAAAAGCTACCGGAAAAATCTTACAAGCTAAACTTATGGGATAAATTCTATAGGACAAATATTGTTGAATGAATGCTATAGGATCAATCCTAGGGTATAAATCCTACAGGTTTAGCCTTTAGGGTAGATTGTACAGAACAAACCCTCGAGAATAAACCTATAAGACAATTGCATTAACTTGAACCTTGCAGGATAAATACTCCAGAAAAAATGGTCCAGGATAAATCCTAGAGCACATATTATATAATAAATCCCCCTAAGATAGATCCTATAGGAAACCCCCTTACAGAATCTACGTATAGGGCAAAGCCTATAAGAAATTTTTTATAGAAAATAATGTACAGAATAAATTCTTAGATTTTTTTAAAACACAGATCCTACAGATAAATTCTACATGATGAATCATCTACAATAACTCCCACAGGATCACATCCACAAAGTAAATTAGCAAGACAAATCCCAGAAAAATCCTACAGAACAAACATATAGGACAAATGCTGTAGAATAAATCCTATATGACAAATCGTGTAAGAAAAAAGCTTGAAGAATAAACCTATAAGTGCTATCAGAAAAATCCTGTAGACTAAACACCATAGACTCAATTTTCTCCCCTAAATGCTATAGAATAAAAAAAAAGGGCGCAGCCCTAGACCTAGCCCTACCCCTATCCAACTTACCATGCCTTGACTCTGATGAGCACCTCTCCCTCAGCTAAACTCGGTTCTGGTTTCTTAAGCGCCTTGAGACTCTTCAATCCTCCAAAACCATTGAGCACAATAGCCCGCATGTCCTTAGTCTCAGTTGTCTGCTTCTCCTCACCATTCTCCTTCGGCTTCTCCTCCTCATTCTCCTCAACTTTTCCATCCTCAACTTCCTTATTATCCTTGGTATTTTCACTCTCCTCATTTTTCGTGGGAGTGGTCACCTCCTGCGGCTTTTTCTCACCCTCCACGATAGGGCTTGTTTCGGTCTTTTCCTCCGCCATTTTAGGGATAGTTTTAGGCGCTTTTAACTCTTTAGGAAAAATTTACTTACCCAGTGGTATGGTAAATTCAAATTTGCTTTTTTTTCGGAGCGTTTTAGGTTTTTTTAATTTGAGCGAATTTAGGAAGCCAAGCAGTGGCGTCTGAGGAAGGGCTTCTTTTATGCGACGCGCACGCTATATAGCTGTCTTCCTTTATATATATATATATGTATATATATTTCGCTAGGGCCGAACTAAATCCCGAAGTTTTTTGGCGGTCTGCGACTTTTCTTCTTTTCTACCTTTTTTTTAATGAGGTAAAAAGTAGATGGACGCTTTTTTTAATTGGGAAAACTACTTTGTGGAGCTTATTGTAGGCGGGGTTGCGTATGTGCGTTTGTCCGTTTTTAATGAGACGTCTGTGCGGAACGACCGATCACTTGGCTCTGAGCGTTCGTCCTGTGTTCGGGAGAGAACATGAATTTCGCCACCGGCCGGGTCGGGGGTCCGTGTTTGTGTGTGTGAGTGGGGGAGTATGGGTGCGGGGTTTAGGCCGTCGCAAGCGCAGTGTTGCCGGTTGCTTAGCAACCGATCCCCGCCCCCTAGGCTGAAATTATTTGGCATGGTTTTCGGGGCTTTTGCTGTTCCTATGGGGTTTTCAGGGCTTTTTTTTGGGGGAATTTTTTGGATTTTGGGATAGACAATGGAGAACTTTTCAGGTATTTTATAGGTTTTTGTGGTTTTTTTCTGCACCCGATGGGATGGTCAGGAATTTTCGCCGATTTTTGGGAGTTCTCGGAACGCTTCTAGCGCGTTCCTAGAACAATTTCAGTGCTTTTGAAATTTTGGGGAAGAGACCGCTGTCTGGAAACCTTGGTAAAATTTCGTGTTTTGTTTTTCTATTTGGAAATTTTTGCAGTTTTGCAAGTGTTATAGGTATTTTATTTTATTTTACAGGATTTCAGAGGGTACCATGGCGCAAATTGTTCGGAATTTTTCATTTTTTTTTCCGCATAATTTAAAATAATATCAGGATTTTTTTGATACAATTGGAGGGGCTATAGTTTCTGCTGCGCTTTTTTTAGTTCTTGGAGAACTCGATGATTTTTTCTTAGAATTTCTTGAACCTCCCTTACGATAGTTTATGAAACATTGTTTTTTAAGGCTTTTGGAAATTTTCCAAAATTCGTTTCTGGAAATTTTCTTGAAATTTGCACGAACAATGTTTTGTGAAATTTTTCAAAAATTCGATGTAATTGTCTAAAAGACTGCTTCTATAGATTCAAAAGCAAATCCAAAAGAGCATTGCAGCCCAGTTCAAAAAATGGGGTTGGTTGAAAAATACTAAATATCATTTTTTTTCTGTTTTTTTTTTTTTTAATCCATTGTTAAGGCTCTAATATGCATATTCCATTCCTTTGAACAGTTATCAACGGAAAATTTTCGAGTAAAAAAATATTTTTTTCGTAGAAAGAAGTTCAGACCATTTTACACGGAATATGATGCGCGAAATTTTTTGTCCAAGATGTGTTTGTAAAAATCTGTTGAAAAAACACTGGAAAAATGCAAAGAAAAAAAACTATTCGAAAAAAACTTCGAAAATTTTTACAAATATTCTTCCGAAATTTGGCCGGAAATTTGTCCGTATTCTTAAATGCATTTCTAGTTTCCGGGAAATTCGCGGGGAATTTTCTACGACGTTCTGTGTCGTTTCCCGTTTTCGATGATCATTTCAATTGTCTGTAATTTTTCAGTAATTCTTTCCGACTTTTCAGCATTCTTTGAATGCTTGCAATTTATTGAGAATCCCTCAATATTTAAAATTGCATCATCTAGAACAATTTATCATGTCTCTCATATGGAAGATAAAAAAAAATTACTCGTAAAGGAATTATATAGAACATCGGGATTGTTCGGTCATTTTCGGCAAGTGCCTGGGATCAGTCGATGTCGAGAGCTTCGTTGAGCTCGACCCAATACCCGCATTAATCGATACACCAAAAGGCTACGTCCATATCGAGCACTACTATCGATATCACTACAGGATCAATCGATTTTCGAGCCGAATTCCATACGCGAAGTACAATTTTTTAAATTGAATTTTCAATCATTTTGGTAAATGATAAAAAAAACAGTGAAACTTTCAGAAAACGTCGATTTCGATATCTCGATCATATTAGAATGGCGATACCATCGACAACCTAGTTAGTCGATACAGCAACAACATTGGCATTTCTGAAATGCAGATATCGATTTTATCGATATCCAAACTAATCGATATATAGCACACTTGCTATTTTCAAATATTTCTTTTCGGCAAAAAATTAGACTCAACCGCGGAAAAATGGAACCGTCTTCATTTATGGTTTCTTTGGGGTATGGGAAAAAGTTTATTCTTTTCTCGCGCTTTATTATCAAAGTTTGACGGGGCTTTTCGGAAGCTCGCGGTGGGAGGGAAGTTTTGGGGGATGAGTCATCGGGAGATGGGACAATTGGATAATCGGGATATGTAAAGTGGGATGATGATGGGATTGGTCCACGCCCCATATAAATACATTGTTAGGGTCATTCAGGGGAATTGTCAATGGGAAGCGACAGCAATTGTCATGGAATTGCGAATCATATTGAAATTCTTTGTCATGACTTTTTCGGACATAAAGAAGGCTTCATTATTTATCTTGGAACAAATTTAAGTTTAGCACTTCGCAGTTTTCCATTTCACTATAATTGCAGAACTTTTTTTTTCCTTTCATTTTTTTTTTGAAGGGGGGGGGGGTGATGCTTTGAAAGTTTAGGTATTTGTGCAATTTTCAAACTATTTCGTTTGTAATTTTTTGGGAGATATTTGTTTTTACCAACCCAGTTTGGATCTACAAATTTGTTGGTTTTTTGATGGGTCGAATTGAGGGACAGACTTTTCACGAAAAGTATTATGACCCTGAAGTCTGCAGGAAAAAATGGTTAGCAATGCATATCTCGTCTGTGAGTTGTACTATCGCAAAAAAGATCTACATATATTTTGTTGATCATGCAAATATCTAAATGTGATGATTGTCAAATGTGCCAAGATCCATCATAATATAATTATATTGGCAGTTTCACTACCAAAAACCTCTGCCATGGCATATTTATGCTCTAAATCAATTTAAACACAAAATTAAAATGGTCAGAATTTCGTATCCATACATATAGTTCAAACGACTTTTTTTGTTTTTTTTTTTATTCTCATGCCTTACTTTGATGTCCGCTGTCAACTGTAAAAGTTTTGTCAAGCTCCACCCAATATTAGAGTCGCCTAATCGCAAAAAAAAGTTCATCGCGTTTGAAACTTTCAAAAGTCTTTCTGCGATGATTTACATTTTTAATTATAGCTATGTAATGCGAATTACTCCGTCGTAGAATAACTTATTCGATTTTTTCTTCAAGGCTGGTAAGAAAATCACTACGAATCACTTTCAAAAATCCTCTCATCTGGTTTTCTCACCTAAGTTTACGGTCTCTTTTGCTGGGAAATATTAAGCCCCTCCAAATGTATCTTCTGTTTAATATTTTCCGATCAAAAACAGTGCATACATCATAAACTACATAGTTATAAAAAAATGTAAATCATCGCAGAAAGACTTTTGAAAGTTTCAAACGCGATCAACTTTTTTTTTGCGATTAGGTGACTCTAATATTGAGTGGAGCTTGACAAGACTTTTACAGTTGACAGCGGATATCAAAGTAAGGCATGAGAATAAAAAAAAACAAAAGAAGTCGTTTGAACTATGTATGGATACGAAGTTATAACCATTTTAATATTGTGTTTAAATTTATTTAGAGCAGAAATATGCCATGGCGAAGGTTTTTGGTAGTGAAACTGCTAATATAATTATATTGTGATAGATTTTTGCACATTTGACAATCATCGCATTTACATGTTTGCATGATCAACAAAATATATGTAGATCTTTTTTGCGATAGTACAACTCACAGACGAGATATGCATTGCTAACCATTTTTTTCTGCAAACTTCAGGGTCATCAAGTATTGTTATTAGAATTCAAAATATTTTTAATGATTTCCTTTCAGATTTTGAGTATTGCCCCAACAACTGTTTGTTGTTCAATTTTTCTGAGATTTCTATGTTACAAAAGAATTTCATGATCCACCATAAATATGTATCGTTCTATGAGAAGCTTTTTGAAAGATCCTAAAGTATAAAGTGTCCTCATTTTGTATAGAATTGAAATTTGGCCAACGCCGAAAAATTATATTTGAATCTTCCTTCACTTTTTGCATCTTCAGAATTTATGAGATTAGCATCATTTGTTGAATATCTGAACCTGGAAATGGAAAAAGTGTTAGTACTGAGTGTCGTTCCTAATTCGAAAATTCATATTTAGAGTGTTATGACTTTTCCCACCAGCATTCGTCATCAATTACGCTAAATCTATTATAGTAGTGGATTTTATCTCGTAAATGAAACAATTCAGGGGAAAACGTTGTAATACTGTTTTATCAGAAATCATATTTTCTACATAAATGTGATCTGTCCAAAGTTTCAGAGAAAAAACGTTTTTCAAATTTGTTAGAGACATTATGACTTGCGCAACGTTTTTTTATTGTTGACTGATTTCATTCTATTTTTTGTTAATTTTCCCAATTTATGATATATCCGAGTTTAAATTTTCTTTTTCGTCATAATTTCACAAACTTTCCTTTGAAAAAAATTACTGAAAATTAAAAAAATTGAGAATTCCCATGGCTTACATTTTTTACTTTATAAAATGTGGTTGCATATAAAAAATCATCAAGGATTTCAATAGTGTTCTTTCTCAAATTTTTCAGAATTTCGTTCGTATTTTTTTTTCTCATCTTTTCAATCCTAAAATGGTTTTTTCTTCAATTCAGAATTGTGAAAAGTTACTGAAAATTTCTAAGATCTAAAAAAATTGTGGCGCGCACGTGTCTAACCGGTCTAACCCTAAAGCAAATGTCAACTGTCAAGTTCTCGGGCCTCTACATATCCAGTGGGATCAGCTGATTCCCCCCTCTAAAGTTACAACTCACAGTCTCAATTTCCATTGGTTTTCATGACTTTTCATTGCCTTTTCCCCCTCTCAGGAAACTCAGTTTCAAGCTAACCGACCACGATCAACAATAATTACTAATTAGTGCTCAATGAGCTCAGGAAGTAAGTTGACGCATAAGTCCATAATTCAGTATTGTCACAAGTTTTTCCTACGCAAAAACACCCAGAAATTGTTCCAAGTTTCTCCAGGGCATATACACAATTTTGAAAGACAGTTATTTAACCCTTATCAACAGTGAATAACTCATGGCAAATAATGAAGTGGTGGAAGCTGATAATCAAAGGTACAGTTTATTACGTTGAGCCTTTGACATTTTCCATGTCATAGTGATATGTCATGTGCGTTTTTCATGTTGCGCCTTCACAAATTATTAAAACATTATAACTTTGAATATATATGACACGAGTGATGAAATTGTCATACAATCAATGTTTTCCTGATAATTATTTATAGATGTTTACTAGTGACTAAGTATTACGTCGTTAGATCATTTAACGAGAGGTTAGATGAAAAATAATATTGTCATTGCTGGAGTAATTTCATGTATTCTGAAAAAAATTGAATATTTCAACCTCTTTTTTATTCCGCCATTTTTTTGTTTCTGAAAATGGCGCTAAAATTATTTTTAAGGTTTTTTTTAAAAGCCCTTTTTGAGGGAACAACATTGGAAATTTCAAAGTTCGTTTATTGACGTAAGCGAAGTAATTTGGGAAATGACTTGCAAGAATTAGGATTTATACTACTGTCATTAGCGTGACGCGATTAGTTATATGCATGTTGGTGAGCGTCTAATTGTCAATGTTTTCTATTTTTTGCCGCTCTGATGCAGTCTTCTGCGGAGACTCTGCATGGCCACGAGGTATCATTAGACGTTTGCATAATTTATTCCACTATTTGAGTATTTATGTTAATTTTTTTTGCAGTTGGATTTGGAGCTGGTTCAGCTGGTCGAGGTCCTCCGAAACGATGCTAAGAGCAGCGGAAAAGAAAATTTTATCGTGTAAGCTTTGAAAGAATTAGTCGAATAAACAAGCTCGATTTAAAGACTGGAAACATTTTGACAGTTCATGAGGAATATGTCTGAATTCAAGATCGCAGACCTTTCAGATTTTCCGTTTGGTTTGAAAAATTTTAAAATTCAGGAGTCTGTTTCAATTTTGGCGCTTGAAACGTTTTTGAAACTAAAAGTGGTTAAACTTTGCTGTTGTTTTATAGAGTATACTAATATATAACAGACTCTTTTTCGATTTTTTTTGAGCTGCATAGAATTTTTTGAAACTGTTGTAAAGTGTTTTTAGAAGTTTGCAAAGTTTTAGTGAACTTGGTGACAGTTTAAAATTTATAGGGGTCATACTACAAGCTCAAAATTTGAGGATGTCTATTTAGATTGAGAGTTTGGTTGAATTTTGCTTTTCGAAAATTTTTTGCAGCAGCTTTTTAAATTGTTCATGAACTAAGATGTATATTCTCATTTTTACTGTAATTTGACATTTTTGGTTCGTGCCAAAATCTATTTAAAATCATAATTTTATCAAAACCTCATTCAGGAAATTGGCGTATTTGCAAAAGAAAAATCTGTTGGAGTAAAATAAAAAAAATTGTAAAATATTTGTTAAGCTCTTGGGATGAACTATTATCAAATATTAGAACAATACTATATTGTGAAACAAAAATCTTCATTGTTCATAACTGAAAAAAAACATTTTTTAAAACATTTTCAGTAGCCAAGTGATCAATCAAGTTGACTCTACTTTAGCCTGACGTCATGCTAAGCTAAATATCTAAAAAAAAAAACTAAAAGACAACTACGCTCCATTTGGAAAAACCACTGTTGTTCAAATTACTGAAATAACTCCTTCGCTTTTATGAATTTCGAGTCGATATCAATATGTCCATTTTGTAGTTAAATGAGTCTTCGCGTTTTTCATAAAAAATGGGTAAACCAGAATTGTTTACTAATTTCCAAGACACTCATAAAGGACCTACCTCACAAGATCACTTTGTTGGTAGTTATAAAAAAAGCTACGCAATATCTATTTAAATCCCTTTGTTCTGTCACTTGATGAATGAACAGCTGTGGAACCGCATAGTTTTCACCCGATAACAATTAAGGTCAAAAGACTGACTGATAAGAATAACATCGTTTTTCTAGGCTTGAAAACTGCTTATCGAGGTTGGTACGTTGATATTGGGCCATGTGTTGGTGCTGCAGATAAGTTATGGACAATATCACTAAATGAAGATGCACCAAATACACCAATTGTCCTGCTGCATGGCTTAGGCGCTGGAGTTGCACTTTGGTGCCTCAATCTCGATAGCTTATCAGCAGAGAGGCCAGTATATGCTGTGGATTTGCTAGGTGGGAAATAAGACATGAAACATTAACCCCAGATCAATCACCTTGCAGGAAAATGAAGAATATTAGGTTACCCACTAACGCTCCTTTGGGTACCGAACGAATCATTGGTTAAATTGTAAACAACGGAAAACTGCCTCGTCTGTCATATCTCAGATTCACCAGGATATCATCATTGTGGAACACAAATATATGTTCTGGTACTCTCCTATTTTTCCAGAACATCGGTTGGTCTACCTCAGATTTAGTCATTATGTCCATGTATTGACCAGGTGGAACCATCAACAACTAGCGATTTCGTTGATCGCAAATTTTAACTAACGATTTGTTTGGTGCACACAAGAGCTGAGTGGTAACTTGATGGTTTTCTCATGTGTTCACCACTTCATTTTTTAAAAATGGCTTCTAGGATTCGGCAGAAGCAGCAGGCCGTCCTTCAGCAATGAAGCTCTGGAAGCGGAAAAACAGTTGGTGCGATCTGTTGAAGAATGGCGAAGGGAGATGCAGCTTGAGAAGTTCGTTTTGCTGGGGCACTCGATGGGCGGATTTTTAGCTGCGTCCTACGCCATTCAGTATCCTGAGAGGGTAAAGCATCTCATTTTGGCAGACCCTTGGGGCTTTCCGGAAAAACCCGCGGATGTTCATGCAAGATATCAAATGCCCTTCTGGGTGAAGGCCATTGCTTATGTCATTCAACCACTGAACCCTCTGTGGGCTGTCAGGGTCGCCGGCCCTTTTGGTAAGGGATTTTGAAGGGAAAGAGAAAATGCGGATTAATTTCTAAACATATTAAGAAGAGCAGTTTATTTTTTTCTGCGAAGTACGGCACTTTGCTCGTAGTGCGACCTCTAAAAAATTAAGGAGGAAATGGATGTGTTTTCGGAAGTGTTCAACGTTTTGATAATTGTAATTTTTTAAATTTGGAAGATTTTTGAAAACTTTGCAGTCTTGTAGATTTTAAAAAATATTGATAATTTGGAATATCTAAAAATTTTCAATATCTTCGAATACTCATTGCAAAGTTAATAATTCATATGAATTTCTTAGGTCAAAGGCTGATTGAGACTACACGCCCAGACATAGTGAAGAAATTCACACCAGTTTTGAAGGAAGATGCTAATGTCATTTTTCAGTACATTCACCAATGTAACTCACAAACTCCTTCGTAAGTGGAAAACAACAGATTTAACTCATAAAGATGAAAACTCAGATATTGAGCATTTGTAGAGTAATCATTTTTCGAAGTAACCATTCTGTTTTTTATGGAGTAACCTTCCTGTACCGTATTTTTTAGCGTGAAAATGTTCTATTTTGGAAATTTTCGAAATTTTATATAGTTCAGAACATTTGAATCTTTTGATAAACCTGCGAATTTCACGGACTTGGAATATATAAAAAGCTATCAAAATAATTTGGATAAATATTAAAATAGAAAAAATCAAAAGTGGCAAAAAATGTAGAAAAATGCAACAAAACCTCAGACATATCAGGCACCTTGAAAATTTTGAACATTTATAATACTTCAGAAATTTTTGAAAATAGAATTTTAAAAACCGCAGAATCACAACATAAAAAATTTCAAGGTTTTTTGAAACCTCCCGACGTTTCGAAAAGAAGAAGAAAATCGGAAATAACGGAAATAGAATTGTCATCGTTACAGAAGTTCTGCTTTGATAATGAAAATTCCAATTTTTAATACTAGCGGTGAAAGTGCATTCCACGCGATGATGCAGAGCTTTGGTTGGGCAAAAAATCCAATCATCAACAGGATCGACAAAATGCACGAGGATGTCCCCATAACACTGATCTATGGAAGTCGTTCTTGGGTTGACAATTCCGCCGGAGAGATAATAAAACAAAAACGAGCGAATTCTTACGTCAATGTTCAAGTAAGTCAAAGCAGATTGTTCAGTTCGAACTTTGTTTTACTTACTACAAATGGGGAACAAAAATCTTTCAAAATCTATGAATCAGCTTCAATCCACAATGAAATAAAATTTAGTTTGTTAACAAACACATCGTAGACCTCTGTCGCTGATTAGCACTCAGGTAGAGAGCATAAATATAGCAACGTTGAATAGCATTGAGACAATACCTCTATTTTTTTTACAACCAAATGTCGAAATGTGTAGGAGATCTAATTTTCATATGAATGTTCGTTGTAGCACTGAGATCTACAAAGAATCTTTATATGAACATTCGTTAATATTCTTAATTTTGAAAATATCTGACAAAACCGATTTCAGTTGATTCCGTAGTATCCCTCATTACCTTCACTGTGAATGATTTTGATCTCCACCGAATAAGCGGAGTTTAGTTCTTCATTGTTCTAATGAAATTGTTTTGCTTAGGTGATTGGTGGTGCGGGTCATCACGTCTACGCGGACAAGAGTCCAATATTCAACAAACACGTGTGTGATGCGTGTACTTTGAGCGATAGTATTCAAAAATTGTCAGCCGAGGATGTCCGGCACACTGCAAAAATCATCCCCAGACGCTTGCCACCCTTGCCAATAGACACCAATGATTCCAAGTCTGAAGATGACGGTGATGATGTCCAACGGCCTCCATCGTATCCCCCGAAAATGCATTGAATATAGATTAATTAGAGTCTTATCGCTAGCGGATGGACAGAAGACCAGTAAATGGACGATTCCCACGTTAATTCCATAGTAGTTTTCTATTAATTTTAGAAATTTCCATGATTGTAACTTTTGGAATTCTTGAAGTTTCAGGTTCTGAAACTTCTGTAATGCCTTAGAGAAAACGCCTTGGAGATACGTCCAAATACTGGCTATGATTGTCCATTTACTGGCCGGCTTAGACAACATAATGCCTGTGCAGTGGAAAAAAGCATTTAAGGGGAACCTCTGAGATGTAATAATTGCGGAATATTAGTGTGGTATATGCGTTATATGCTCAAACCCTAGTATATGTATAAAACCTAACAATTAGTGCACAAACAAAACGTTTATCATGCGTCTGACCTCCAGATGCCCAAAAGTGAAGAAATGGTCCCGATTTAATTTATAAACATCTGCAGCGTGTTGAATATCTTTAAAACTCCAAAAGTTGTTTCCTCGGCTCAGATTTTTTTACACAGGACTATTTTTCCAGTTTTGAGTATTTACACACCAGGCAAGGATAACAATTTTTTTGAACCCTAATCGTCATTTTTTATAGATATCTGATTGACGTTGAACGTATGGAGGATGTTACACTTATATTCCGAGACCTCTAGAACTCACAGTAGTGTCCTCTTCAGAATATTAAAGTGATTGAGGGAGGGCCAAAACCGTGGCAAAATTTTCGATGGTTTTATAAATTTGGGAAATTTCAGAACATTAAAAAATCCTTAGATATTCGGAAGATTGCAAAACTTTTTTTTGAGATTTCGAAAGTTTTTACTTTGTGATGTTTTTGGAAAAAAATATTTCAAATATTTCGCTAATATTTCATTGATCATATCCATTCATATTTTAAACGGTTTATAAGTGAGTGAAATGGTGTAATCGAGAAAAAAAATCCAGTTTCCATTGCCTCAATCATGCTGTAAAACCCTTGAAAGCTATTCCTTCCGATTTATACTTCAGAGGATTCTCAATCCACATGGGTAAAAAACTGCGTTTCTGTTCAGTAAAGCAGTAAGATTTTTCATTTCTATATTTTTTATGCAATTCCATGAAGTTTATTCCACCTGCTCGCATAAAAAGTATTGCAATGATAGCATAACCTTTACATAAAAACTTTTATGCGAATATTAATACAAAAAACATCGGAGTATGGAAAACTCGAGGGAAAGAGAATTTTCACAAAAGTTTAGCAAAGTTTTATGGAACTTTTGCATCTGCTGAAAAATTTTGAAAATTCAAAGCCGTATTTTTGTTATATCTTGAAACTCCAAAAATGTAAAGAACAAACTTTCTGGAAATTCTTCAAATGCAAAATTTTCAGAATGTTCAGTTTTTAAAATTGTCATTAAAAAAAAAAAATATATATATATATATATATATATATATTTTTTTTTTTTTAAACTTTGGAAAAATTTCCCCGACTAAAAATGGGAGATTTCCAAAATTTGAAACTGGTCAACAGTATTAACGATTGCCCAATTTTTAAGATTGTGAAAAAACTTTGAATCTCCGAAATTTTATCCAATTATTACTTCATTAACAGTTTAAAAAACGTCTGAACCATAAAATTGTACCCCCTTTCTGAATCTTCGTACAAAACACGCAAGGCCTGTAGTTAACTAAAATAAATCGGTAATAATTTTGGTTGGAATGGGAAGGAAACTTTCAGCCCATAGTTAAAGAGTACGGAATTATTTTCCTAGAAAAAATACGGAATTTAAAAAAAAAGCTGAAAAACACAATTGAGATGTTTCGCTAAAGATTTGTTAGGTTCTTGTCAGAATGAGTATTTTATACAAGTTAATCTTTTATAGAGAAATATATTAGTGTTGAAAATATTTCACTTTATTCAATAATAGTATATTTCGATACAAGTGCGATGGGGTGTTCACGAGTGCGAAGTTGGCGGCGCGAGGCGAAGCCGAGCGCTGTCAATCTCACGAGCTGAAACACCCCGTCGCACGTGTGTCGAACGATAGTTTTTGACAGTGATGTTACGTTCTACGAGTGCCGAAATAGTTACTTTTCGGCACGAGCTGAACGTAGCAGCAATGTCGAAAAATTATTAATTATTCTATCGACATGAACACTGTTGTTTTGGTGTTACTGTGATGATATTTACAATAAACGATAAATCTGCAGTGATTAATAAATTCTGTACATTTACTATGTTTTAAAATTATTTTTTTATATTATTAATTCTTTTATATAATTTTCTTTCCTTATACCAGATCCCTGATTTCAATTGTATGAATCTGCGAAATTGATCTACCAAAATTGGCGGCACTTGACCTTCTTGTAACATACTTTTGTATATGACCCATTTTCATCTTTTAAGGAAATTACAGAACCCCGCTTCCGCATTTCTCATACGAATCCAGTGGCGCGTGCTTCGCACGCGTATTCCCTTTTGCCGCCGCACGCACTGGTGGCGCGTCGGTTTCTGTCTTACGCTTTTCGATAATTTCGATATATATCGATAGTTTCTTCCTTCTCTCCTGTTTACTATAGGAATAAAAAATTATCAACTGTTCATTATATTCAGAAACATATCCAAAAAAATTTTGTTTGGAGTAAATTTTTGATAAGTTGATTTTTTCTTTGGGGCATGGAGAGATTTGACTCTCACGTCGATTTTAGTACAAACATGTCAGCATAAATCTCTATAGTCTCTATAGTAAAAAGGAGAGACTACAGTATATATCGATATAACCTATCCTATAGTAAACAGGAGAGACGAAAGAAACTATCGATATATATCAAAATTATCGAAAAGCGTAGATTAAAGCTAAACTACTTTAGAACAATACCAGTGTATTAGTGCGGAATTATTTCATTACATTTATATCCCGAAATGGAACGGACCTCCGAACGCTCTACCAAAAAGGGTCAACTAGCGACCTGAGGATCCAGCATTTGATATATGGGTTCTTCACGAACTGTTTGATAGAACTAGAGAAATTCTCAAACGTCACTGTATAAAATTCAAATTTTGAATCTGGGATGAGCAAAAAAAATTGAGTTCTTATTTTCATTAGCAAAAACTAATTAAAGATTTTAAAAATCTCGTGCATTATTTTTTTCTCAATCAGATTTTTCAAGTCATTTTTTTTTTATCAAATCACTAATTTCATCAGTGTGGACATTTCACATCCGGTACATTTAAGCTTCTAATACTGGGAAAGATGACCGTATATCAATTTTCTTTTTTTCCGTAAGTTTTAAAAAGCATTTTCCACGTTTGTCCTAATAAAAAATTTCAAACAATTCGTTAATAGGTCGTAAAAATGTATGAAATGAAAGCTTTTAATAAATTCAGATTTTATTTTACAATTTTTCTTATACCCTTTAATTCCAAAAATCATTTTTTTCATTTTGAGTGATCGAAAAAAAAAACTGACCTGAAAATTTTGATTGCTGATTTGTTCGTACAATGAAAATTTCGATGACAAAAACAAATTATCTAAAAGTTTCTTGAGCGCTCGAGTCATAAAATTCTTCAACATATTCATCTTGTTCCCAGGTGTCATCATCGTCATTCTGAGACTCATTTTCGGGCGACACTGTGCTTTCTAGGCATCTGGTCTCCCATCGGTTCATACGCTTCTCCTCGATCTGTCTTTTGAGGAGGAACTCATCGAATGCCTTCATTTCATCAGCAGTTTGGTGGGTCTTCACGTTTTGGGGATTGAACGGCTGTTGGTAATCCAGGGGTGACCACTGGATCCTGGATTTTTCCATAGCCTGCTTCTTCTTGTTCAGAGCCTGTTTCACCTGAGAGTCATTGAATATATCAGAGATGTTTCAGATTGCAAATTTGAAGCGTTTGGAATGGCTCACATTTATGATCGATTTGAAGTTATTTAGTGATTGTTGGAATTTTCGTCCCACTATTTATTTTTCTTTTGATTTTTAAAAGTTCAAAATTTTTGAACTTTCTGAATATTGAGAAATTTTTGAAATTTTTAAAATGTGTTCATGTTCATTAATTTTTTCAAATTCGTGAAATTCTTTAATTTTTAAAAAGTTTACAAACTTTGGTAATTCGTGGAATGATTGAACTTCCGCAACGCTTTTCTGCAGACTTACCTTCGACATAATAAGCAGATGATTCAGTCCCAGCACATTATGCTTCATAGGAGGAAATTTCAGAGCATAAGGATTCTCCTCCTGGTCCTCCACTTCCCCACTCTCACCTTCATGTATCGCGTTCTCATTTTCCTCCGCTTGCACGATCTCGGAGTCCAGAATCTTCTCCTTCACATCCTCAGGCAATTGCGTGAACAGTATCAATTCCTTTTTAGGTCGAGTAAGTCTCATGGTTGGTACATGATCTTCTCCATAGTCAGCATCTCGTAGCCGCTGTTCCAGTTCTGCAGATAGGGCCACACTTTTGTCCCGGACGAATAAAATGGGGGGGACCATTCCAATCACCTTGAAACAGACAATTTTAACATTAACCCATCGGCAATTCCACTCATCGGTTTCTGTACCGGTATTGAGGGAATCGCTCTCATTTTGGTTTAGTTCATGCAGATGTCGTCTGCACTGAGATCTACAAGAAAACTTCACATGAAGATTTGTTAACAATCTCAGTTTCGGATTGGACTTTTTCACAGACTCTGAGTCTAACGACTGGCATAATACGTGACAACTCTGATCGATTCAAACATTTTCGTCCAAATATTTCAATTTCCAAACATATTTTCAATAGTATGAAATATTGATGAAATCTCCTAATGTGAAAACCGAATAGTGGCACAAAAGATCCCAAATATTAGAAGCTTGGTACCACAAAAAGAAAAAGCATTCGCCGAGCAGTCTAGTACTGCTCGGAGAAAGTTTATACCATTAATCCTTACCTTAAGCTGAGACAATTCATGTCTCAATTTGAAGGCAACTTGTTCCAAATGTCTTGTCGTTTCCTTCAGACGTTCTACATCCCTATCCAAGGAGAACCAGTACACACGAACGACCTTAAAGTCGTTGGAGAGCTTAACGTGAGTGACTTCGATACCACGGCCAAGAAGTTCAGAGGAGACTTCTCCGGTGGTCATCAAATCGGTCACGTGATGCATGAAGAGCTTGTTGAGGACAACTACCCTGCGCGTCACGTGGGGACTCACAATTTGACTCGTATCGACTGCGAATGACTGGTGACGGGGTGGTCGAGCCTGGTACCATTTTCTAGAAGTAATGGTTAAATTGCAAGATTAAAATGTGAAGTAATTTTGCATGAAGGCAAGAATCGAATCCCGTAAATCGGCCGACAATTGAACGAATGTGGTACAAATTGATTGGCAATTAAAAACTTCTGGGCAGAATGTATTTGTGGGACATAACAAAAAATTCGCAATTTGTAATTGTTGTCTGACATATTTTTTCTTCAAAATGTTTCAAGATCTTAGAGACCTGTGGGATATCCGGGAAAGTGTTCAGTTCTTTTTATCATTTATTTGTGCGATGATAATGATAGTCTTCTCCAAACTTCGACGTCTTCATGAAAAACAGATTTTATTTACATTTACAACTTACTTTTTCGGAGCATCCGCGCGCATAATTTTCTTCATAAATTTGCCCTCCCTTGAAAGATAGTTTTTGTTCATGACAGGATTAGTCATGAGATATCTGCAATAACAGTAAGTGAACAGATTTTTATTTATCTGCAGCATTGTTGACAATTTATTGACATCCAGGCATAAACAAATTTTCCTCGGTGGAAAAATCGTAGAAATTGTTAGGTTACGGCACGTGGGTGCACTGCTTATCTGCGCATGCGCAATTTCACCGAAATTTGAAATATACCCGGAAGACCTGAAACAGATTTTTAACATTTATGAACGGTGAATGTTATGTTCTTGATTTTTTTTAAACTTTATTTTATGTGAGCTTCATTATGATAATAAAACAAAATATGATATCAATCACGTTTCCCGTTCTCACTGACAAAACGAAATTTGTGAAAATATTCGAATATATAAGATTCGCCTATTTTAGATGCATGACTTACTATTGTTTAATAATTTTTGGAACTATGTTACTCGATACCTTCCAATTATAGTAGCCCAGAAACAGGAGCAGAATTCAAAGATATTCGAAGGAAAATTTTTTGAAACATTTCTACAAGATTCTGGAAATTCTAAAAAAAAATATCGGGAAGTAAACAAATTATTACTAAATTCTATTAGGCTCCCTGGCAATCCAGGAGCTTCGATCATACGTGATTAATTAATGGTTAATTTTTGCTTCGAAAATAAAAAAACATATTTATTATCAGTTATTAATTTTCCGTCAAACTAAAAAAAAATCAAGTTTACATGAATACCAATATTTATAGTTTGAAAATTTTTTTATCAACCATATTTCTTTTACTACGCGAAAGTCATCGATGTTAAAATCATTTTCTTCCATACCCGCCGAGTCGCATAAAAACCCAGTTCTCTTCCCCCACCGCCAGATGGTTTTTATAAATTGCCTTGCCCCCCTATTTTCCGAAAACCCATTAACGCCTCCACCCCCCAAAACCCCCCAAAAGTCCCACCCGTTCCCTCCGCTTTCAGAAAACGCCAATTTTCCGGCCGAAAAAGCTGCAAAAAGTTGAGGCGGGAAAAGCGCCAAGCGCCATTGGTCCACGCCCTGCGCAATCGTTCCTGCGCATATGAAAATAGTCCCATAACATTGGAATAATCCCCAAAAATCGCAACTAAAAAATGAAAATAAGTTTGAAAAAATCACAACATCAAGAAATATCCATAAATCAATAATTTTTTGAACCTTTTCCCTTCATTCTCCATCTGATTAATCCAAATATTTCCAAGTTTCCCGCCAAAAAAAATTCAAGATGGCAGCGCCAAAGTTTTCCCGCCAAAGTGAGGAGTGGGGATAGTCCCATGGCGTGGCCGATCACTTTACAGTTCAGCCTTCACTGTTTGTAGTCAGTCGCTCAAGTATTTTGATTAGAGTTTTTATTTATCCCATTTTTAACAAGTGTAGGACTTTATTTTGGTTGGACAAAATGGGACAATCGGACGATATTGAGGATTCTACGTATAGCAGACATCAGGATTTATGCCAAAAGTTGAATATGGATGCAACTGCTGCGTCCGAGGCTTGGAAATCTTATTCTACGATTCGACAGAATTACACTTTGGAGGTACATTATTCATTTTTCCTGTTACGAAATTTCAGAGATTGATTGGAGGGGTTTTCTAGTTTTTCAATCAGTTTTTTGGAGCCTTTGGACATTTTTTTGTTTGGGCTCATTTTGGAAGAATTTCTGTGGATGTCATGTAGAGGTGATTGTGGACATGACTGTGCAGTAGAAACTCTAGGGGGTGTTTTCGTGAAAAACTTAGATTGAAATTATATGGCCTTTTTTTCGGTTGAAAAAAAAATATTCTGCATGATGTTTTTGTTTAATTGGCGGTAGTGAATGTGACGTTTTGGCATTTTATCTGTCGCCAATACATCATTTTTATTATCCGTTAACCACTTCTCATTTTATGCGTTCCCCCATTCAATGTTTTCCCTGTGTTTTATCGAACTCCGATGAGGTAAAAAGGAAAAGACTTAAAAGTTTGTTAGTCATGGAGTGATAACACAAAAAAAACGTCATAGTTTTTCAGTCGAATGCGATGGATCAAATATGCTCAGAGAGCGTGAAAATGTACTCTACGGGTGCAATCAATTTTTGAATTTATTTTGTTGGGCTCATTACGAAAACGAGTTGTTCTTTTCGATATACTTTTGCATAAATCAAATTATTGAGCCGCTGATTTTTTTTTACTTTGGTGAAATAATGTAGGCAATAAAAATTCACTAACAAAGTGGTAAAGGATATGTGCATTTGATCTGTGCCACCATTTCATAGAATAGCTCGAAATCACCTATAAACATTTTTAGAAGAAACAGTATAAGCATTACCACTCGGGAAATCTTTCTTCCATAACATTCTTTTTCAAACAGCTTCGGCTGGTAATCCCCATTTTTTCATTAACCTCATTAGGTTCTTATGACTCATTATTTAATCCCCGGATTGAAATTCTGACCTGGCAAGATCTCTGCCTCTAAATTTGCCACCAAAATCATATTTTGCCAAGCATTCTACGAAGTGTTATTTGAAAGCGTCAAGTGCTGAAAAACAACGAAATATCTAGGAGAGAAGTTATAGATTTTGGAGTACCGTCCCTTAGGGAATTATCAATGTTATTGCATCAATGGTACCAGCCAATTTCATCAATTTTCTTCATGTGTTTCTAGGGCGACCAATTACATTGGATCGGTTGCGCTCTGTACGTCGCCTGTCGAGAATCATCAACGCCAACCGTTGGAAAACCAGGTGCCAACGTCGAGGGAAATTGCGTCTCCCTGACCCGCCTCCTACGTCTTTGCAATTTATCTCTCATACAATTTTTCAATAAATGCAAATCATGGGCGGATATGGCCAACATGCCACAGGGTTTTCGTTCTAAAATCGACAAAATTGAACGCAATTTCAATGTATCCATGGTGATATTTAAAAAGTATCAGCCAATTTTTACGGATGTATTCAGAAATCCAGCTGAGGATGGTGCTAAAGGAGCGAGACCGAGGAGACATAAGGCAAATCCGTGCACTCCATCCAGGGCATTCGAATTTTGTTGGACACTTTTTGTTTGTGTCAAGGGTGCATTTCCGGACATTTCAGATGATCTTGTCAACTCTTATCATTTATTGCTCGTATGCTGCGATCTTGTCTACAGCAATGCGATATTGAGCAATAGGAAAGATCTACTGAATCCCAATTTTCCCGGTGAGATATGTTGAGAAGAGCAATATGGGACAGTACATGTAAAATCAGCCATTTCAGAAAATTACTAGGGGTCCATGACTCAAAAATCTTGACAAAATACTTTGAAAAAGTTCAACCATTCTCAAAATTTGGAACCAAAATATACGAAAAAAATGTCGAAATTTTGAAGTTTAAGAATTTCCAATAATTCCTACAACTTTGTGGAATATTTGTTTTTCATTCAAACTCCTTAAATGTTCAAGAAAATTAGAGATTTGAAAAACAAAAACAGATTCCATTTCTCTATCTGTTTTTCCCATTTTTTCTAGTAGGTGAGAGAATTTTATATTGAGAACAAAAAATACAGTTTATATTTTTTTCAGGCTTGCCTTTAAACTTTAATGAGGAAAGTTTCGTACCCCCAAAAACTGCAAATTGCATCGTTCACCTTTTGTGTGAACGTCATGAAGCTATCGGGGTGGAGGCCAAGGTGATCAAGGAGTATACCCTGAGGAATCACTTAAATAAGCTTTTCAACGAGAAAATTCTTCGAGGTGACCAATCAAATTTCTCTGCTATCCTTGAGGCCCTCAATTTTGATGGAAACAACAAAGCCATTAATAGGGCATATGAACAGCACGTGCTAAGTGTTGGAGATTTTGACGAGAGGATTTTCTTGGGTAAGGTTTGAATAATTTTGCGATGAAGAAAAAGTAATCCGAAGTTGGCCAATGACGCCTTTGGCGTGAAAATAATTTCTGGCATTATGGAAAATAAATACTAACACTTGGAGAAAATTTCGTAGCTCAACAAATGCACTTTTCAAGGCTTCAAAATTGAATTATCTCCCTAACAAGTGGCTTCAGCGAAAGATCGTAGGATATGATTTTTGTAAAGAATTTCCTCTACGATGACAAAGTTCCTTACAAGTTTATCGGCAAACCACTGGTTATAGAGATAAATCTGACATTCTCAAAAGTAATTAACTGAATCCAATCCAACTCTTGGCTTGAAAATCTAAAACAATTAATGGCATAAAAAGGGGAAATCATTTCAAAATGAAAAATGCAAAAAAAAAACAATGGAAAAAAATAGAAACAAAACAAAAAAGTTAATGGAAATACCAAGATCGTAAAAAATATAATTTTGAGAGCAGTGAAATGATAGAAATTGAAACAAATAAAACACTGCAAATTTGAAAAGAAAAAAAAAATTCCAAATTATTCAGAATTGCATAAATTTCCGAATTTTGGAAATACTTTCTCATCTCTCATTTTGTTTGATTTGCTTTAACGTTTTTTTTTGTTTCCTAACACTTTCCTAAGAAAATAATGTTTAACCGAGATTTTTAAAAATTGCATGACGAACCCCACATGTTCTTATATTTTTCCTTCCATCCTATTTTCCTTTAACATTTTCATTATTTCTACAAACCGTTAATACCAACCTTGCATTCTGCTTTTTTTTTGCTTTTGACGGATATGTGATAACAGCGGAGTGGAGGAGAGTCAAACTTAGTGGATTATCAAATTTGGAAATTGTTGGCGACGACATTGCCACTCGCAAAATTCCAAACCAGACGGCAATCAGAGGTGGGTTTTATCAGAAATTGAAATCAATTCTGTACTGAAATGCTGACACGAGATAAATTAATTTATCTTTAAGCTGGCTTTCTCAAAGATATGTCCAAATCTGAGCAGTTTTTGTTTATAAGGACTTTTGTTGTATGCATTTTCCGCTACAATAAAAAAGGCTTATGAGCATGTCTCCGACTCTCAAAATTTAAAAGTTTTAGGAAATTCTCAGATTTTTAAAAAATAGGAAGAATTGGCGGGAAAGTCGGATAGATTTTAAAAGATAATTTTATGGGGAAGTCTCAAATGCATTTTCACTTGTTTGAAATTTTCGAAAATTTTCCTAGTTTTTTCCAAATAGTTTTATATGAAGAAAAATTATATAATTTTCTTTTCACAATTTATGGACATTTTGCAAATTTAATAAATTTTCGACAGTTAAAAATAGAAGACAAATGGAATAAAAGTCCATGATGTAATGAAAAAAAAGTCCAGGGAAAATTGACTTATTCGTTTTATCACTTTGTTACAGAATTGATTACCGGATTAGTTTGACGAATATGAAAAATTTACAGGGAGATATTCTTTCACGTTACATTGTTATCACGGATGTTCTATTTTATGTTGATTCAATTTGTTATTTATTTTATTTTTTTCATTTTGAATCATATTTAAGATGGCAAAATGGTCGCATGAGCCGTATTTCCACAGGAATTTTGACAATTTGTAAGAAGAAAATTAATAATTCAAATTCTGTGTACAAGAAAACTGGGTTAATAATTTTTTTGTTTTGTTGAATATATATATAAATATCATATTATCATATTTGGCAGAATTTGCTAGCATTTTTTCGAATTGTCCACAATACTGGAAAAAATAAATTGTGAGAATTTGCAAAATCCTGAAATTGAGAATCTTTAGCCAAATTGATGAAAATTGTCAAATTTGATTAAAAAAAACAACATTTCAAAAGTTTCGGAATTGGAACAAAAAATATAGCCCAAACTATCTTTTGAATTTCACCATGCAGTCCTAATTTTAGGATAGTCGCAAATGAATAAAATAAATAATCCATTAAAGAAGTGGTTAAGGATATTCTGGAAAGATCGAAAGTGATAAATAACAATGCGACCAAGTCATCCAATTTTTTTGGCTGCACTATTCAATCTATTTTCAAAACAATTCGTAAATGAGTACATGAGTTGCATACACAAATTGCAACGAAAATTAATTTCAAAGTGTCCTGCCAATTTGGTGAAACTCTTACATTATTACTCAATTGATAATATGATAATAAATGCTAAACCCATCTCACTCGTATAACTAACAACCTAGATAATTGGTTTTCGAAGTTGTTTGGCTCATATTTCGACCATTGTTTCTGAGTGGATTAAATAGCGTACCAAAAAAATGTGGAGTCACGGGAGTCTTATCACCCTCAATATCATCAGAATATCCTTAAGTAGGATAAGTGCATTTTCCTTTGGGGCAATCTCTGGGGGAGTAGTAACTTGAAAGTAAACAAAAATGTGGAGTATTTTATGAAATCCTTTTTATAAGGTACATTTTCCCGTACTGATAAGTTACTATAAAATATTTGTTATTTCATTTTGCTCTCGAGTTATTCTGTCCAAATGCACTTATCTTAGGTTACCACTTGCGACAAATTTTCAACATTTGGTAAGACAGAAAGAAAATAAATAAATAAATGAATAATAACTTCAGGAGCAGATGCCAGCGAGAATATTGGTTCCCCCGCGAAAATGTTGAACGTTGCAGATCTTCACGAGCAGTGTCAGCTGAAGCGCGAGCAAATTCGCGACCTAGCTCCACCTACACCATTGACAGGTCGAAAGTACCTGAGGACCAAGGAAATGTCCACAATTACTCCAGTAGCAACAGCTACTCAAAGTGTCATTCGCCTGCAGGCATTGTTGGCCAATCGTCAGCCAGAGCCTTCAGAAGTTCTACTAGCTCTTTTCAAAACTTGCTCTACAGATCCCACAAGCCTCATAGAGGCCAAGGTCCAGGCCATCGGCACCCTCTTCTGCTCAAACTACAGCCAAAATTCGGAGGACAACCAAAGCCTCGATTCGACTCTTGATTTTGGGAAGAAACGCCTACTCCTCGCTCAAACGTTATTTTATAAACTTCTGGAAAGGATACTCACTGATGAAAAACACATTAAACCTGATTCTGATGTCAGTAACCTGTTAATGAATGAAGTAAGATGGTTAATTTGTTTAATTCATTTATTTATTTATTACTTTAAAAATTGAAAATTGAAAGAATTAGAAACCGAGGATAGTGAAAAAAGAAAAACAAGTTGAGAAATTCGATACCATGAAATTGGTCTGGCAATTACATGATTCAAAAATTCCGAGAAAGGTTAATTTGTGCACGATAATTGATACATATTTTTTACTCCTTCAAGGTCTTCATTCAGTGCCTTTTCGCCTGTTGCCTGGAGATCGTCATTTGGTCCTACAAAAATAAGGACCGCGCTTTTCCCTGGATTCTTTCGGCCCTCAAAGTCGAGCCCTTCAACTTCTATAAAGTAATTGAAGTGATTGTTCGGGCCGAACAACTCGCGCGTGACGTTGTCAAGCACTTGAATGATATTGAGGAGAAAATCCTGGAGTCCCAAGCATGGCAGTCCAACAGTCCCCTTTGGCAGGCGATTGACGGCACCCCAGGAGGCGTTCCTAGCTGCGAAGAGGTCAGTTTTAAATAATTTTCAAAAAAAGTGTGTTTATATTTGTGGACACAATGGGTCCATGGTTTCTCACTGTGGTCCATATTTCCACACACACAGTCGGGGCTTTGGCGTAGGGGTAGAGTATCTGCCTACTACTCCGAAGGTCCTAGGTTCGCGCCCGGCCGCCGGAGAATATTTTTCCAAAATATTTTCTCATGGATTCCGACCGATGCAGGAACTTCCGTGTGTGCTATCGGCGGTACCCATAAAATGAGACCGCCCGGCCGAGCGGGAACCTAACCCGTCGCAGGGGGGGGGGGGGCTCCCATCATAGGCGCCGGCCATCGTAGCACAGGGGTTTCTGGAGGTTTACCCTGTGTTTAGAAATACGATGGCCTAAAAATGGCGAAAATCGGCCCCAGCCGCATGTTCGGTACGCCCCCTGAAGGAATGCTTACACGGCCGCTACCGGGGGCGTACAAATGAGAGGGACGGAGGAAAAAAAAGAAAAAAAAACACACACACACACCTTACATCCTACATTAAAAATGTCAGGAACCATCAAAGGTCGAAAAAACTGAAAAGTTCCTATCGCAAAGTTGAAAATGTCGTCTTAGTTGAATCTGAGTATCTCTGAGTAAAATAAAGGATCTTTTTGCCTTAGGTTGCATTACCCGGAACGTTGGACTCGTCCGATCCAAATACCCCAGGACAAGCGGGTTTGCGCCGTTTGGCATTGGATAGGGGTTCCTGCCATGCTGAGGTCACACAAAGTCCCGGATCGTCAGCATGCGAGCGTTTTCAGTCACCGGTTTCTGGTGCGGCCCCGAAAAAACGACTCTTCAATGATGGCAGAATCGGAGGGCAGAGCCTTCTCAAGGACAAATTGCCCCAAAAAGTTGTAATCGATGGAAGCTCACGAGTATATCTTCCATTCTCAGATCAAGCGGGAGCCAAAACACCTGTTCCTGTAACGAACCCCAGCCCAGCTAATAGACCAAAAAAGACGGGATCAGTTGCTCTATTCTTCAGGAAGTTTTATAATCTTGGAGCTGTGCGCATGCAAAACTTGTGCAGGTAAACATTTCTACTTTAATATTTTTCTTTTTGTCTAGAAATTCAATTATTTTCTTAACGAACAGTTCTAGCGAAATACCGTGGGGCGTGGTTTGTAGGGTTCTCGTACCTTTGATATCAATTTTTTTCTACAAAATTCAGATCGAGCTTTATCGTGTCAAATGATAAAGCAAAGTCGTCATCTTTCGGCCTAAAAAACTTTTCTGGCCTTATGACGATCAAAGTATTGTTTCGTGTTTCGAAATCCTTCAGCTGAACGAACTATCCAATTCCTCATTGCCATACTAGATCAGTGTACACGTTCAGAATTATCATTTTTTTAAGAATGTGGAGTTTACGGGCCCACCGAAGGTGAGATTAAGTAAGACTAGAGCTCGGACAAAATTGTAGGGAACAAATTAGGTTTCATATTGAGATCATTGTTCTGTATGGATGTATATTTTTTTCATTGACCCTTTTTTAGCCCTTCAAAGTTTAATATGATTGTGGTATTTACAGTTCGTTGGAAGTCCATGATGGAGAACTGAAGAAAAAAATATGGACCATTTTCGAATACTCGGTTAAGAACAGAACTGAACTGATGAAGGACCGACATCTGGATCAAATCCTTATGTGTGCTGTTTACGTTGTGTGCAAGTTGGCTCAGATCGAGAGGAATACTTTTACAGAGATCATGCGATGTTACAGGTAAAGTCTGGGTAGTTGAATGACGCGGTTTTTAAAAAATTCCTCCATAGGGAAGGGTTTGGCTACATTTCAAGAATGTATTGACTTACGGAAAAAACACCTTTAACGATGTGGCTTGATACCAAAAAGAATTCGTAAACCCCGGAAAAACTGCATTCAAAAGTTTAAAGAAACTACCAAAATTACCCGTAAAATGGAAATTCGAGGCATTTCAAACCTTTCCGAAAATTCCCAACAAATTAAAAATTTTATAGTATTAAACTTTATCGATCAATGCCCAAATTCTCAGAGTGTTACAGTTTCAAAATGTTCACAATATTCAAAAATTCAAATATTTCAACATGGTTTTTTGAATTTCTAGAAAATTTGAAAAATTAAATATTCTAGAACGAATAAATCCAAAATATTTGAATGAATTTGTTTTTGCAGGTTTCAACCGCAGGCGGAATCTCACATATACCGATCAGTCCTGATATCGAAGGGTACTGATGGTGGTTTGGAGGGTGAGGGGGAGGGGGAGGGGAGAGATGAGGCGCCCCCGACACCATCACATATGGCAGGAACATCTCAGATGTTTGGCGACGAGGTGAGGGGAGATTTGATAAAGTTTTATAATGCCGTATACGTGCCCAAAGTCAAGGAATTTGCCGTGCTCTCGAGGGGGAGCAATAGCAGCTTGACCCTGAGTCCGCTGCCCCGAGGCAAGGCCCTCATGAATTCTCCAGTTAGGAGGGTCACCGGAAGTGTCTTAACGAGGACACTCGATCCTAAAGCAATTAGCGCATCCCCAGCGCCCCAATTGAGCTACTGCTTCAGTCGCAGTCCTGCCAAGGTAAATTGTCATCATTAATGCTCATATAGGTCACACCGAAAAGGAAAAGTAATTCTAACCCATTTTGAAAAAAAAACGTAAAAACGTAGAAAAAACATCAGACACTGGAAAAAAATTGAATTTCAAAAGTGCGGAAAAATGTCGGAGACTCCAAAGCAATTCAAAATTTCGAAGATTTCAAAAATGTCATGACTGAAAAAACAAGAGAAAGCAAAAAGTTTAATGAATTGCAAAATGTCAAGATTCAAGACTTGAAAAAAATGCAATTTATTCAAAAACTTCGAAAATTTCTAAAAAAAAGAATACAAACAATATCAAAGTTGCAAGAATTTCAAAAATATCGAAAATTTGTACCATCTGAAGATTTGCAACGATTTCAAACACTTAGAAGTTTTCGCAAAGTTGAGAAATTGAAAAAATCGTGATATCTCCTAGTAGACGTATAATACTACGAAAAAATTGGAAAAAATTTGATTTTTTGAGACATTCTATGAATGTTTTTCTTTGTTTCCTTGTTTTTCGCTTTTTTTAACTCCACAGTTTTATCCCACTGCACTAATAAACTATTAAGAGTTTTACATATCATTCTGCAAATTTAAACGATTATGTTTCCTCGTAGGACTTGGAGGCAATCAATAGAATGATGATTTCCGTCGACGCTCGAAAATCGGTGGGGAAGCGTCTTCTGTCCGACGACATGGAGGTCGACCCAACAAGCGAAAACAACTCCCCGACAAAGAAAATGATGACTGTACCCTGTCTAGCGAGAAAACTTGAGCATCTCATTGGTGAAAGACAAACTCAAAATCAGTGAATCCAGAATTGGGAAAAAACCTCTACATTATCCCTCAATCTTTTTTTTTTGTATCAAGGTCATTGCATAATGCAAAAGGACGAACACATGAGAAGTGTGGAAATTGGGGCAAATTTAAACGAACCATTCAAAAGATCTTACTCAATCAAATTACCCCATCAGTTTATTCGGGATATTTCGAAATCTAGCTGAGCCAGCCAAATTTTGCCGAAAACGTTTTTGTGGAGAATTTCAAGAGCAACATAAAGTGTTATCACCGAAAGTTGGCTATCTCAGTTAGAATTTAAGCTATAACGCAAAAACTGAATGATGAAACATTTGAAAATTTAGGAAAATCGTCGGGTTTGCATGTTTGGCTGCTCCCATGTGACAAAATCGTGTTAAACAATTATTGATGAATATTTTTTTTCATCACTTGGAGATCAATGGAACAATTTTTTTCATGATTAAAATGAAGTCCTTAGCTATCAAAAGTGAGATTTCAAAAAAATTGAATGTTTCGTTCTCTTCCAAACTTAGGATTAAGTAATTTTCTTTTTTCAAAATTAATCGTTAATTATTTTATGTTGTCTTTGATCTCATTATTGGCCTTCTCCCTCTCTTATGCACAATATTATCCTCCGATTCCTTGTCAACTTGTAAACACATTGGAATAATCAACTGTGAGCTGTAGTTGAATTGATTTTTTTTCCCTGGCTCGAGTGATTTTTCGATAATTATTTTATTATTTTGTTCGGAATACAGTGATTCAGGCACTGTAAAATGTTTTATCAGGATATAATTATATTTGTTATTATTAGTTTGTACATAGACGAGAGCTTCGTAATAAATCACATATTAAGAAAAAAACAAGGGGTTAATTTTATTGCTTTCTTCGGACTTGTTCGGAATTTTCTACACCTTCTGTACTTCTATTTTTAATTCCGCGATTTTTCATTTCAAAAGAATTTTCCTAACAACATAGACGAATAAAGATAATTCATAACAACGAAATGAATTGTTCCGAAACGTTGAGAAAAATTTTGAACCTAAATCACGAATCGAAGTTTTTTGAGCCACCAATTGGGGGCGCACTTATGCAGGGCATTAGTTTTAAACTCCCATCATTTCATGGCGGGCCTTTAATTTTTTATAATTGTTCCTACTGCTTTCACTCGCGGCGCCGGAAGTCCCTTATTATCAATACCACATTGCATATGTGTGGGTGTTGTATGTCACGTATATCTATATATATGTAGCAGCTATATGAGCGCGTTTCATAGGCGCGTCGATTGTGAGACGCTGCGCGTCGCGACAGTTCGCGCACCCAGTCCACCCCATTACGTTTCCCGAATTTCACTGTATTTTCCGCTTCAAAAAAATGTCACCCCACTTTTCAAAAGGGTGGACACACCTGAGGGCCCCCAATTGAGGTGAGCAAACCAATGAGTGTCGGAATTTTTTCTAAGAAAATAAGGAAAATAGAGTTCTATGGAACCATCGATGTGTATTGATTATCATTATTGTGCAGGAAAAGGTCAGTCGTGTATGGGGTTTAGGGTACTTCCTCAGCCTTTGAAAAATTTGACAAAAAGTCCGATCTGTCAACCTTGGATCATATATTTTTGATCTTGACTCGAAACCAGTTGCAAAATTGGAGGTAGATAATGTCGAAGAATCGTTTTAGCGACTATTGAAAACGTTTGATGATGTATACGTTAGAATGGGGGTGAAAAGGAGGATTAGAATTTTGCGAATTGATTCTAATCATGCCTGGCAACTTAGGCAGTCGCAAACGGGTTGAGAAGTAGTACTAAAACTCTATGAAATTACTTTCGATTTCTTTTATTCGTTTTTCTTTGCTTTTCCTTTCCATAGATCTTCGCTCTTTAAACTTCTGTACTTGTTAGGATGTGACAACGAAGACCTGGCGCAACAATACGGTGTATGGTCCATCGAATAACGAAGAAGAGGCTCCAATCGCAGGAGGTAACTTGAGGAGCTATGGATTCGGGTACCGAGGGGGAGAATATTGAAAAGCTAGAGAAGGAAGCGGAGAGTCTTAAAATTCGCCTGGAGGATGAGAGGAAGAAACTCAATGATGTTACGCGTAAGTTTTTTCATGACTTTCGAATTCCTCATGTTGTATGATAATGTGTCCATTTGAGTTTCATTACAGTGAATTTCTATCAGCTGTTCGAAAGCCTAGTAGTTTGGAAAAAAATTGAAAGTTCGTGAAAGCAAAAAGTTCGCAAAGATCACAAAACTCGATAAATAAAAACAAAATGAAAGATCTGAAGAAGGGAGCAATTACAGCTTTACCTTTTTTCTAAATTTAAACCTCTCCAACAATGCGCCCCTGCGGAAACACACACACACACACCTCTACCCATGCGAGCACACTCTTGTACACATGATATGAACTGTTCCTTTTCTCTGCCTAGTCTCTGAAGTGGCGGATCGCCTCCAGCCCATCAACTGTATAAACGTAAAGCCCCGAAGGGTCCTCAAGGGTCACCAGGCCAAGGTCCTCTGCTCGGACTGGTCCCCGGACAAACGCCACATCGTCTCCTCCTCCCAGGATGGGAAAATGATAATCTGGGATGCATTTACAACCAACAAAGAGCACGCAGTAACTATGCCCACCACGTGGGTAATGGCATGTGCGTACGCTCCAACGGGTGCCCTAGTCGCGTGTGGTGGCCTTGACAATAAGGTTTGTCATTATCAATAGTACAAGCAGATGGTCACGCCAGAATTTGAATCTTCACAGTCTATGTCTGCGACCTTCCTATTTCTGCTTATGTCGCTTTCTATACAAATTACAGTGGAAGCATGGTTCTGAATGAAATCTATGCGTCTTATCCCACACCCATGCTGTCAGTTCTATAGATTAACGGGATAAGTGATTTCAGTCTTGATCGGCCCCGCCCTAGAGGGGATTCCCGCAACCCAGTCAAAAACAAAATGTCTTGTAGAAGATGTCCTTGGGTATTTTTGTTGATTGTCCTGTCGCATCTAACACAGAGTTAAACTATAAAAAAAGAAAAAGGCACTTTCCTCAGCGCTACCAGTTAATCCAAACTCAAGCTATTTAAACTAATAATATCTAGGCGATTTTCGATGAACAATGATGTTGGCAAATAAATCCAAACACTTTGGCAATATTTTTTCAATCCAATTCCAGGTGACAGTCTACCCTCTGAGTCTCGAAGATGACGTAACCACCAGAAAGAAAACAGTTGGCACCCACACATCTTATATGTCATGCTGTGCATTCCCCAACAGCGATCAGCAAATTTTGACAGGCAGCGGAGATAGTACTTGCGCTTTGTGGGATGTCGAAAGTGGCCAACTTTTGCAAAATTTTCATGGGCATTCGGGAGACGTGATGTCCATCGACCTGGCGCCCAGTGAAACCGGAAACACATTTGTGTCCGGAAGTTGTGACAAGATGATCCTCATTTGGGATATGAGAAGTGGACAATGTGTGCAGAGCTTTGAGGGACACGATTCAGATGTCAACTCGGTAAGACTCATATGGAATGCCATGATTTATCCATAATCTTCTAGACCTTGTGACCCCCTTTAATCCAGCTCATGCCAGTCAAGAAATACCCTAAAGAATTGATTTTGTACTGAAGGTGAGGTTTCACCCAAGCGGTGATGCCGTTGCTACGGGTTCAGACGATGCCACCTGTCGGCTCTTTGATCTTCGTGCTGACAAGGAAGTCGCTGTTTATGCCAAAGAGTCCATAATCTTCGGTGCCAATTCCGTCGATCTCAGCGTCAGTGGGCGATTGTTGTTCGCTGGTTACAACGACTACACCGTCAACATATGGGACACCCTTAAATGCCAGAGGGTTGCTCTCCTCTATGGACACGAAAATCGAGTTTCGTGTCTGCGAGTGTCGCCTGACGGAACTGCCCTATCTACCGGAAGTTGGGACACGACTTTGCGAGTTTGGGCGTAAATATTTGGTTTTCAAGGGAACGATTTTTCGGGGAAAGACATTATTTTCTGACACGGAGCTGAGCACTATTTCAGAAATGTTAAATTAAAGTTTGGATATTTTCGAATCATGAAATGTTATCTGAAATAACTATTTCTATTCAAATTTACAACATAAATATTTACAACATTCCTTCAGACAATGGCATAAATTTGACAATTTAAAAAAATCTATAACTGAGATAGCCAAATCATAGAACGGCCAAATAAATTTTGAACATAAGGAAATGATTCTTTGGAAAAAAAACTGCATTTTTCATCTACATTTCATAGGGCATGTTCAAATTCTTTCCGAATTTCTTTGACAAACGGTTCCTAACTTTTGCCTTCAATTCATTGAATTACTGCATTGTGATGCAGCGCATAACACAAGCTCGGCGAGTGCCTGTACTTCACAGGTTTGAATGCCGCCATCTTGATTGAGCACTCACAAAATGGCGGCGCACGCATCTGTCCATCACCTGCCATTTTCAAACATAGCTTTCGATCATTTAGCTGGCTCAGATCGACGTCAACTTGCTTTATTCCATCCGTATAAAATGACCAATTATTTTAAGATATCGTTGGTATTTCTTCGTGTTCATTTATTTGACAAACATTGGGGAAAAGTTTACTCAGATTTTACGGCTGATGTTGCTACTCTCGACCTCGTCTGAATATTGTTAAAGTATTTTGTATTTCAAGTAGATTTAGCATGACATTGATTTGAATTATTCAAATATTATTTTGGGCTTCGAAAATACCAAATGACCGCAAATAGCTCATAATAGTAGATGAAATATTATTTTTCTCAGCTCTGATTCACAAGAAATTTTTCGGACTTTCTTTTTGATAAACTTCTTCCTGTAACTGCTAGAGACATTTTTGTGAAGGCACATTGTCTTTCCTCCAAGGCGTTTTTCCCGAAATAAGAATTGGAAGTTAATTTTCCTAAAAGAGTGTTTTGCAAAAACAGCAAAATTGAAATATTATTTGTAAATAATAAATAAATAAATATTTGGTTTTTTTTTATGAGGGATATAAACTAAAATTCGAAGAGCTTATGCTGATTTTTCGTGTAGACTAAAAAAATATTTCTGGTTTCTTTAGCAAAATTTTCTTGCACAAACTCAACATTCCAACAATCTGACATAGCTAATCGATAATATGTTTAAATAACGTACTAATAATTAGTTGTATTTATTGTTTCATACTTTCATTGATTTCTTGGGTCTAATCGAAATGACAAAAGTACCAACGTGCATTTAACTAACAATAAATGAACAAAATAGAAAAAATGTTATTATTGTAAATCACTAGAGTAATCTTTAGATAATGTAAGGAAACTTGATCTGTATAAATGTCGAGTGTGATCAAAAATGACAAGAAAATGGTTTATAATAATCGCCGTACAATTAGTTATAGATTATAATTTTTTTTGCAACTTTTTCGTTGCCATTAATTCGTCATGAAATGTTTATTGCACTGGGCTGGCCCTGAGTTTTTCCAATTTCCGAAGAAGTATTAAAAATGTCTGTATTATTTGTTATTAACGGCATTAGAGAATTATCAATACATTGAATTATTGAGTATGAATAAATAAACGTTGAACATGTGTCATATGCAAACTGTGAAGAATACTTAATTGTTTTTCCTTCACAATAAAAATTAGTAGCAACACAATTATTTTAGTAGTGTCTGAATGTTTAGAGTAGTTATTAGAGATGCAAAATTCGGAATATTTGTATTTTTTTTCTATCAGTATTTTAGCCATTTTTCGAAAATTAAGACAAGATAAATTCCTGGAGATTTTTTAATTCTTTCATTGCGTAATCGCCTTCGAAACCTCATCGAGATACTCATCACGCGATCGACTGCGGTGCGCGAGGACCTTGTGTGAGAATTTATGAAAATAAGTTATATATTGTTCTCTACTGTTCAACAGAACTCAATGGTTGCGAGCTTCTTACAAAAGATTCGATAATTCTTTTAACCCGGAAGTGTTCGCGCCATGCTCGAACATTTTATTGGCGCGCATTGACAGAATCTCTCTCAGTTTGCTTTGGTCATATATCGATACATGAACGAGATAGCGAAATTTTCATAAAAATGTTTTTTGTAGTGCACCCCGAGAGCTACAATAAAGCTTTATATGAACATTCGTTAATATTCTTAGTTTTCAAGATATCTGCCAAAAATCCTTTCGGTTCATGCCGCGGATTTCCGCCATAGATGGGCTATTCCGAACTCAGCTGCGCGCGCAACAGGTGACACTTCTGATCGAATCGGAGAATATAATTCCCATCAACTTAACTGTGTGCTATAGATGATTTTTATCTCCACGTAAATACAGCGAAAGAGTTACTTGAGGCATTGAAAGATGTTCGTTTGAATATTTCAATCTTTGAATATAGTTTCGAAAATACGAAAATTTTGGTGGAAGTTCCATAACGCGACTACAGAATAATCCATCTTCTCCTTCTATTTTTATGGCACTGACGATGTTACAGACTAATCCGATTAGCTTGAAGCTCTCGTACAAATGACACCGAAGAGATGATCATTTGAATGCCTCAGCTGTAGCACGTGACATTTCCCTTAGTCCGGGAAAACTCCGCATGGTGGCATTGACGCCGCCCAATTCTCGTATTAGTGTGAGTGCTCTACATGACTTAGTAAATTTATCCCATTTCAAATTGCATGAAAAGTACTGGAGAAAAGTGAAACCCCCGCTATCCCCTAGCGTTAGTTGAGCCACACAATTCTCCAGTTAACTCAGAAAATATTCGTTTATCTGGATTTACTTCTGCAAATACAATGCCGCAATTTTCAGGTAAATACCGCTTTTTAAATATCTAGTAATAGTAAACATAACCTCACAAATGCATGAACAGTTGGTTTTTCAGCTTGTCATATTTTATTTGACCGTTTTATAAAAAAAAACACGTGCAAAACTGCAGAGTAATTTATGAGAAAAAAAAGACATTATCAGGAAAACTATCCAGGACAAATTCAATAATTGCACTATATATAGGACATCACAAACAAAAATTCCAAGCGCAGTTTCGCTACGAACATGTTGACAAATTAGTCGCTTTAATATTTTTATGGTTTTGACTTAATTTGTTAAGTGCGTAAAGCACAAATAGTTGACAAGTTTATTTTAGAAAAAAATGGATACGGTTTCTACAGAAATTATATCATGTTTCTTATAAGATTTTCGCAGCTGTGCTGTAGAGAATTCAGTCGTCTCTTGCAGGATTTTCTTTGGGCCTTTTTTGTCTAGGAATTTGCTAGGAAATTTTCCGTGGAGGAAAGATTGGAAAATTATTTCTTGAGACATTCTCACTTTCAAGTTCGGTTTTCTGAAGTTATAGTTAACAAGTGAACATTGTCACAATTCATGATGATAACTATAGGCAACTTATAATACAAGCATTTGACAGACTTAAAATTGTATGGGGATATTGAATGGACACAGCACAGAAACTTTGATTAAAAATGATCAAGTTCACTGTTTTTTTTAATTATTATTTTCAGTTTGTTCAATGGCTTCAAATTCAAAAAAAGTGAAAAGTTTTTGAACATGCAAAATCGTGAGAATCATTGTAAAATTGAGCTTTCGGATATTTAAAGTACAGAAATTATCCTCGATTATAGCCCAGGGGAACAAAATGTAGAAACCCGAAAGAGTATACATGTACTGAAATAAATAAAAAATATAGAAATTATCAGAACAGATTCAAGGAAAATAATGAAATTTATCAAAAACGTTAAAAGTATATAGAAAAAATTAAAAATTTTGAACTATTGCAGTGAAAGTGAAATGGGGAAAGGAGATTTTTCCAAATGTGGAGGTTAACACTGAGGAGGAACCCATGCTGTTCAAAGCCCAGCTCTTTGCCCTCACTGGTGTTCAACCTGAAAGACAAAAAGTTATGCTCAAAGGGATGACTCTGAAGGACGAGACCTGGGGAAATATTAAACTCAAAGACGTAAGAATTTTTACTACTACATGAACTTCACGATTCCATTTTCGCATAATCTGAAGTCGGATTCCACATAATGTAGATGAGAATATTTATTTACAATCTGGTTTATACATACTCAATATGATAATACAAGTATATCGATGTAGTATCTTTGAAGATTCACAAAATGGAAAATCATACGTAGAAAAAAGACAGATGAAGTATCTGTGTCACGGCACTTCTTGAGCTATTTGTAATCATTAACCAAATATTTAACATTCGACTTGAAAGTTGGGTACGATCCACCACAAAATATATTCAACATCAGACCAAAATGTCAAAACTGTGATTTTCGTTCTAATTTTAGAGATTTCAAATATTGGAAACAAAGTGATGGGATATGAGTGTGACCCCTGATGGTCACAATTTTTGAAACATTTCGCAGTTTTCTGCAAAATTCAGCCTAAATTTTACAAATTTTACTAATCCAAGAAATCATGAAAAAACTATAAAAATTCCCTAATTAAAAAAAAATGGAATGTTGAAGCAATTTAAAAGATACAAAAGAAGAATGCACAGAATTGAAAATGTGAAAAATGAATACACGCACACAGACAGTTATCTCAAGTACCACGGAACTACGAAACGTAGAAGAATCCGTAAAATTGTGAAATATTTCAGAAGACTTTTATTGAAAAGTATTTGCATCGCAGGATTAATTTTACTCATTTTTCCCCAGGGTGTGACAGTACTGATGATGGGTTCGAAAGAGGAAGATCTGCCAGTGGAACCATTGGAGAAGCCGATTTTCATGGAGGACATGAATGAGGCCGAGATAGCCACGGCTCTGGATCTCCCCGCAGGTTTGACCAACCTCGGAAACACGTGTTACCTGAACGCCACCGTCCAGTGTCTAAAAACCGTTCCTCCCCTACGAGAGGCCCTTAAGGGATTCCCCGGAGGTCTTGCGACGGTTGGCGGGGGCGCTACCCCATCTCTGGTGTGTACTAATTTTTATCCCTTCTATGTTTCCAGTATGTCCTCCCTTAGTGACTTATGTTAATCATCTTAATTGCTGGTTTTAAGATTTGTAACAATAACGAGCACGTCTGTGTTTTTTTTATTCCATTGAACTTCGGTAGCTAATGTGTGGATATTGCAGGTACCGGCGCAAAGTATTACGGCCGCCCTTCGGGACCTCTACGATGGAATGGATAAGGGCGCTTCCCTCAGACCCATCGTTCTTGTGCAAATGATGCATTTCGCCTTCCCTAGATTTGCCGAGAAGTCCGAGCACGGCGGTTTCCAGCAGCAGGATGCTAACGAATGCTGGACCGAGCTTGTTAGGATGCTGCAGCAAAAATTACCCGCCGAGGTAGGCTTTTTTTTATTTTAAATTTCAAATTTCAAAAATTTCAAATTTCAAAAATTTCAAATTTCAAAAATTTCAAATTTCAAAAATTTCAAATTTCAAAAATTTCAAATTTCAAAAATTTCAAATTTCAAAAATTTCAAATTTCAAAAATTTCAAATTTCAAAAATTTCAAATTTCAAAAATTTCAAATTTCAAAAATTTCAAATTTCAAAAATTTCAAATTTCAAAAATTTCAAATTTCAAAAATTTCAAATTTCAAAAATTTCAAATTTCAAAAATTTCAAATTTCAAATTTCAAAAATTTCAAATTTCAAAAGTTTCAAATTTCAAAAATTTCTAAAGTTGTGAAATTCTGGATATTTAATCTTATACAATTTTCATCTTTCCAAAAACTTAGAATGTTCACATCGTGGAATGCCGTAAAATATTCCATCTCTCAATCTAGAAAGTCAATAATGAATGAATGCAACTGTTTTGCTCAGGATAACCCAAATACCGGAAACACTGCCCAAAAACCCCGATCTATAATCGAACAGTACTTCGGAGGTACTTTCGATACAGAATTAAAGTGTGTCGAGACTGAGGATGAGGACCCAACCAAAGGAAAAGAGGACTTTTTGCAATTGAGTTGTTTCATCTCCCAGGACCTAAAATACATGCACTCTGGACTGAAAAACAAATTGCAAGAGCAGTTAACGAAAATGTCGCCGACACTTGAACGGGACGCAATATACACAAAAACGGTAAATTCGATTTTTTCTCCAGACAATTTCACTTCTCAGGGACTCATGGATTTGATTTAATTTAAAAAGTGTTTGAAATTCTAAAAAATTAAAAAAAACTCCAAAATTTCCTAAAATTTTAATTTCGTTTCAATTTTAAAACCCGGCAATTTCCATTGCACCAATACCAAATATTTCAAGTGTACAAAATTCTATAAATTTGAAGGAGTTAAGGAGCTATTCGATGTCATATCCATTGAACAGTCTGAAATTTTAAATTGTGGAAATTTTGCAATAAACAAAAAAGATGAATTCACAAAATAGTAAAAAATTGGAAACACTCAAAAGAGGTAGAAATTTCATAGAAATTATAGGTCTCGTTTTTTTCGATTTTAACCAGCCCGATTTTCATGCCTGTTGAAGGAAAGTGTTATGAATATTAAAGATTTCGTGAATTCCCAGAGTTCTAGACATTCCAAAAATTTCGAAGTTCCAATTTTTTAAAATTTTCACGTTATTACAAATTTCAGGAATTTAAAGAATCTCAACGATCCCAAAATGAAAAAAAAATCTTAGAAATGTTAGAAAAGTGAATACACAAAAAATCTACATATTAGAAAAGCATCACACTTTTACAATTTCCAAAAAATTGAATGAATTGATACATTTCTGGTCAATGAAAATGTTCTGCCTGTTTTGTGACTACATACATATATGTATGTTGTTCTGGTTTTGTTGTTGTGATGCTAGAATTAAAATTCTCCTCAACTTCCTCCCTTCTTTGCATCCAACGACACAACCAAAAATATTTTGCTTTTCACCACTTCTTACTAACCATAAATCAATTTCAGTCAAAAATCAGCAGATTGCCGGCTTACCTGACAATTCAGTTCGTCCGTTTCTTCTACAAAGAGAAGGGGGCGATAAACGCGAAGATATTGAAGGACGTCAAGTTTCCCATGGACTTCGATGCCTACGATTTGTGTACACCAGAATTACAGGCAAAACTCCTGCCCATGCGGGAAAAATTCAAGGCCCTGGAGGACAAGAGGGTCGAGGAGGCTCAAAATTTGAGGGATAAGAAGGCAAAAGGCAAGACAGAGCCAGATGAAAAAGTCAATCCGGAGCCTTTCTCTTTTGCTGATGGTAATTATCCAATAATGCTCCCATAATAAAAAAAACACATTGGGTTCATCATCTTTTTCCTGCTCTTCTAATTGCATGGTACATCCTTCAGCTGATAAGCCAGAGAAACTTCAATTTTCCAATTTCTTAACTCGTCTGCAGTCGCGTTATTAGGCCGTTTTTATATTTTCGTATTATGGAAGACATTTTCGAAAATAGAAATATTTGGGAAAAACGTTTTTAATGCCTCAAGGAAGTCATTCAGATTTTTGAGTGAAAATGAAAATCATTTATACCACACAGTTGAGTTGATGGCAATTATAATATTCAAATCGATCAGGATTATCACGTCTTGCACTTGGAAAAATTCGCGGAATCTCCGCGAGATCTCCAAAAGTAAGAAGGCTAAAGAATAATATATAATATATGCAATATATATTAGCGAATGTGCATATAAATCTTTATTGTAGCTCTCAAATACACTGCTAAATGGAAACTATCATGAAATTGGAACTATTATTTTCATATTTTGACGCTTTGATGTCAGAACAAAATGTGAGAGATTCTCTCATCTAGTGTCCTCTGCATCCTGTGCACCTGACGAATGTCCTGACAATAGCGCAACCACAGACGGGTTAATAACTTACAATTGTTCCATAGTTTCCAATTTTTCGAATTACTAAATATTCTGAAAACAAATATTTTTGCACAATTCAAAAATCTTTCATTTTCACTGATTGATTAAGTTTACCAATTTTGTAAGTTTCTCAAGTTTTGTGAATTACTTCAAATTTGCATAATGTTGAGTTATTTAACAATATAATCTAAATATAACTATCAAATGGTACTTAAGGCTTAGTCAAGCTCCGCAAAGCAAGAAGAAATAAATAGACAAAGATGTCAAAAATTGGAAGAAAAACGTAATTGAAACTTTAAAGAATCACAAAGTTCATTAATTATGCATAACTCCGCTCAACACCTGATGATCGCAGCGCCACACTATACCTGCGCGCGCAGCCTACTGTCACTGCCAATTACAACCAATGAGACACTTATAAATTTCATCAACTCATCACTTCATAATGTGCTCATCACTCCTGTCTATATTCCAACGGAAAAATCGAGTAATCGAAATGATGAATTGATCATTGGATGGACGCAAAGACCGTCCCGTCGGTTAAGATTCAAAACTTCAGCGCAACACGGCAATGACATTAGCTTGCGCGCGCAAGAATGGTGGAGGGGTGCGGCACGAGCTGTTGACGAGGGATTAAACATAAATAATCATCATCTTTTTACGGCTCCAGTACTTCTTATAGAGGCTCTTGTACAACATTTTTTCCTGTTTATGAAAGCCGGGTCTTTCTACTCGTGCATTTGACTAATCTAATTTTCTACATCAACCACCAGAAATCTGACAGATTTTCATTCATAAAAAGTAGACCGTGGGCAAAATCTTAAGGAACGAATTAATTTTCGTGCACATCGATGCATAGAGAATAAATCTCACAAAACGTTAATTATTATCAAAAAATTGCGGTGAAGTAAAAATGCACTTATCCGAGGTTGACACTCCGTTGTCGCGATATCAAATGCCAACTAATCGTGGACCATTTTTTCACAGACGTGGGCTCGAATAACAGCGGATATTACACTCTTCAGGCAGTACTAACTCACAAAGGTCGTTCCAGTACCAGCGGCCATTACGTTGGCTGGGTACGTCAGAAAGGTGACACTTGGATAAAGTGTGACGACGAAACAGTCAGTGTTGTCACAGAGGAGGAAATTCTTAAGCTCAGTGGTGGAGGTGATTGGCATTGTGCCTATGTTCTTCTCTATGGACCCAAAATCCTCGAAGTGCCAATTGAAGAGGAGAGTATGACAGAATAATCAATAAATAATTTATCACAAACGGCCGTCATATACCGTTGAAGAATTGTAATTCAGGACGAGCTGGTGGGAAAATGAAAAATCGGCTGTGCATTCCGATCGTTCACTCGACTCGTTACTCTCTTCGTGGGGAGAATAATTAATAATTGATCATTGATGAATAATTGAATAATTTGTTTTCTAACGAATCGATCTATCGATGTGTTCTTTTTGTAATATTAAAGATATTCATGATAGAAGCTTGGTGATTTCATGTTTTTTCTTTTATAATCTCTGGAGTGTTTAGTTTAGGGTTTGGGCGAAACACGGTGCAACTTAGAGTACCTCTAATTTGGGGTAATATCTATAGGTCAGGTTGAATCCAAAGAAATAATGTCCTCCCGAGGAAAATGAGAATTTTATGAAAATTTCCCCAAGAAACATTTCTTAAGCCGTTTTTTCATTCAAATGTGATTATGTAATTCAAGTGCCGAATACATTCCATCACGTGTATTTTTTAAATTTCTCCTTCGATGTCGTCTCTCTCTATTATATTGTATTCATTCTCCGGTCCGCTTTTTATACGTTGGAACAATCGATTTGCATTGCGCCCACTTTTCACAACATACTTATTGTTTTGACCCTCGCGCACTTGACTATAGCTGTTTTTTCTGACGATCTGTTAATTTGCCAGAAATTCTGAGTTTTAAAATTTCCTGGTATCATTAAACATTTGAGAACCAATCGTTTGAGTGATTTATAGTCATTACTTATTTATTTATCATGAATTCCGAGGGCTTATCGATCATAGAATATATCGCAGGGTGGATGTTACCCGGAACGTCAATTACCAGGGATGCAAAGATTCAATATTAATTGAAATTAAAATTTTCCAATAGATTGTGAAGTGGTTTAAAATTGTGAATAAAACTTTTAAAAAATGGACATGCAGAAGAATACAATTATGGAAGTCTTCTGAATGGAGAATTTTAAATTATACAAATTTTCAGCATTTTAATAATTGGATAAAACTCAGACATTCTACAAAATATATTAATATTCCTATGGAAATTGGAAAGGTTAATGCCTAGATTTATTTCGAACTAGTTTTAAATATCGTCCAAAGATTTTAAGAGGAAAATAACGATGGATTAGAGTGCTTGGATTAGCATGCCAAGTGTCCCGGGTTCAATCCTGGGTATCGGCGGTCAAAAATTTGTAACGCTCTAATCTCACAGTTTCACTGTCCAGCGGTAGTCTCGTTAAGAGGCTATGTAATTTGTATGGGAGTTACCATCCGAGTGAAAATTTTCAATCCAATTACTTTTTAGGGTGAACCGATTATTTCCAAAAATGTAAATTCAGACTCGCTTCATTATCATGTTATTTAGAACGTCTGAATTTGGTTATTTCGTAATAATGGCTTCATTATTATTAGTAAATTAAACATCTCAAAATAATTGTCAGACAACGTGACGACGGAAGTGGCGTTACGCTGCATAGTAACCCCGCCCACTGGGTATTCTGGCGGGGAGAGTGCACTCGGGTTAGGTTAGGGTCGTTTGGTGATTGGTTCTCGATCGCAATAACATCTCGACCTCATCTTCTTCTTCAAGCAATTCAAATTCTTCATTTGCAACTAACGATTATCATCTTAATTTTCTAACGATTATTATTAACAAAATATTCAGTGCAGCATTTGCTTCCAAGGTTTCTAATAATCTTAGGTCATATAAGTTTAGTGAAAAAAAACTTGAAATAAGTTCCTTATTGTCTTGAAAGTAAAGGTACACGTGGACTCGATCTTTGAGGAAAAGTATAAAATTCCGACAACAAAAAACGAAATGCACAGAAACAAGTTTCAAATAACAATGTGTCGATAATTTGTCGAAAATTGTCGGCATTAAGTTGCAAGTTCTGCCAATGTATTGTCGACAAAATTTCGCTAAAGTTCCTCAAAGATATTCGGCCGTCAAAATTCACTGATTTACAGCGCCCGGATGTCACCAATTTGGCGGCAAATTGTCAGCGTTATATCTTCAACCATATATCTCACATGGCAGGTAAAAATTAATGTATTGGAAGATTTCTTATCGGTGATATAATTTCGTTAACGAAAATTGAATGAAAAAAGTGGAATTGAGCAACTGTTCGAAGTAAAAAAATAGAAATGAATGAGAGGAACGTGACTTAGTCTTTGCGGAAAAGACAGTCTAAAATAACTGGAAATTAAAATTCAGACAAAAGGCTGTAATGTCTGCACTTGAGAATGGGCAATCTCTCATGTAATCTGAACCGTAATCAGTGAGTGGATGGACGTCCGCAGCACCACAACTGCCACCGGACTTCGTATCGCAAAACAAAAAAAGTAACTTCCATTTGTCGAAGCATTCCCAACTGTCGGAACCTTATTCATAATGAGCGCCAAATACTTCACGCCAAGGTCGATACGAAATTTCTTCATGCGAATATTGCGAAGGTAACAAACCCGATAATTATCGTTATTGCCATTGTTGATGAATTTTTATTGTCAATAATTGCGTGAGCCATCGACAATAATAGCCGATTTACGGCGGGGAAAATATGGAATCAAGATGGTAGGAATTTCGGCGGGTTCACCGGCATTTTTAAATAACTTGGAATTATTTGAAAGTTTTGGAACTTTCAAAATTTTTGAAATTCCGAAATTTTGAAATTTTCGAAATATAGAAATTTTTGAAACCTTTGAAATTTTTGAAATTTTTGAAATTTTTGAAATTTTTGAAATTTTTGAAATTTTTGAAATTTTTGAAATTTTTGAAATTTTTGAAATTTTTGAAATTTTTAAAATTTTTGAAATTTTTACGTTTTGCGAAATTTGAAAAGTGTTAGCTTTTTCTTTCAATTTTTGAGTTCTTTGAATTTTCGTTATCAAACCTTACGAAAGATTGAACCACTTGGGGAATTCCCTAAGCTCTCTAATTTTCTCACATTCGATAAATCATCAGAGTTCTTCATTATAAAAATTTCTTGCAGTATCCGAATGTCAGCAGTCCCTAATCCCAAAATCGAAGCAATAACAAAATTTCCTATTTCCTCGGTTAAAATATTTGAAAACTTTTCCCATGACCGAAAAAACTTGAAGCAAGTAATTTATTTCCTTCAATTAAGTCGACAAACAGAAAACGTTGCAGTGGCGTGCGTCACGATCCGATATTATTTGGAGCAAAATAGCCGCAGGAGAAAACTAAAAGAGAGATGTTGATCAAAGAAATAAATTATGGAAATACTGAATCAGTTCAATTCATATATTTACATAAATAAATTCTAAAGGAAAAATGTGAATAACTTCCCGATAAAAATTGAAGAACTTTCCAAGATTCCCAAGTTTGAATTCTGAAATTTTTCAAAGTTTGAATTCTTTGATATCCCTATCAAGAGATTCATTACAGGATATCAAATACTCCACATGAAATTCATGCTAATCCTTGCTAGTGTTTTTTAAATAAACAATAGGAAATTCGTCAATATCAAGCCGCAAATTTGTTGTTTGTGATGTAAGATTTGCCCTGGGCCATTCTATAGTTTCCATTGGATACGTCTGCTGGAGTTGTGTTAAAGGCGGCCTGTGATTGGCTGCCGCGGGCAGAAGCACTTCTCGCCGGCACAGCTGTTTGGAGGTGGTTTGAAAACCAATCGTCTCGAATATTCGTGAATAAAAAAAACAACGGAAAAATCCCATGTTTTCAAACGTGTAAGTTCCCTATTATTCTCAAATTTGCACGAAGTTGAAGGATTCCCGAATAACGAGAAATTTTTATATTGAAATATCGAAGTAAAATCTTTGAAAGTTTTGAAAAGCCTCGTGAAAACAAAATTGGAAAGCTTCCTCTGCCTTGTTCCCGAACTCGCAATCGGGTATGTTCGGCTCGTCGGAATAACTCAAAAATTTCTCTTGAAAATAACAAAAATGACTACTTTATGAAATTTCCAATCTCAGTAAATTCGATGGTACTGTCAAAGTTTCCTTCGCAAATTGCCACAAGTTCCGTCGTTGTAAAATTGTGATTTTTTTCTAAATTTTTTAAACTTGGAAAATGTTCAACTTTCAATTTCTTATGACGTCATTAAGTTTCAAAAATTGTAGTTATAATTTTCAATCATTATTAAGTTTACTCAAAATTCCTAAATTTCAGTATTTTTCAAATGTTCCCATACTACTGAACATTTTCACAAAAGTCAAACATTCACAGAACCAAATTTCAAATTTCTGAGCAATTCAACAATTTTAAATTTCAAATGTCAAACTTCAGAAAATTTTAAACTTGGAAAACATTAGAATATATTCTTTTCGTATACTCGACATATCTGCAAGATTTAGAATTTTTGCACTCCAAATTTCCAAACACTTCCAATAATAACAATAATTCCAAAAGTTCTCGCAAATAAAAAGTGGAAAGCTTATTCCATTTCGTTTCCCGAGTGCGCGTTCGGGTAAGTTCGACTCGTCGAACAAGTGCGAACGACTCCCCCCTCCCCGCCCCCTCTCACATTCACATTCACCATGGGTGTTTTCACTTCAGTTTCCCGACGCGAAAAGGTCCGAAAACCTCAGCAATTTCCCTAAGATCCCCGATTCGCTAAATTTTCCAAAAATCGAACCCCCATGAAAAGTTCCCCGTCCCCTAAAGTCGTCAATTGTCAATCAATTGTTGATCAATTGTAATAAGTTAATTCCGTGAATTGAATTCCGAGCGAACATGGGATGGTCCCTTTGACTTGACAGTTGGCATTCGTAAAGTGATTTGGGCGTTCATCGCCCAACATCTTTCCCACAAATCGCCCAATTAATTCCCCATAACCCCCATAAAGTCCACAAAAATTGTGTTAAAAAAGTTCCCTCGAGAATTATAAAAAAAAACAACACATCGTAAAAAAGAGTTATGGTGTCAGTGAAAATGGTGATTGGCTGTGCCATGACTGAAGACGATTTTTCGTGATTTTTGGGGGCTAAACCCATGGTGTTCCATGGGGGTGCATCAGGCGCATCGGATGCGTGATGAGAGTGAAATAATTGAAGCAATTTCTTTCCTTTGACAAAGAGTTTTGTAAATTATTGACAAGGAAAGTTGATTTTACAAGTGTTTTTTTCTATGAGTGGGGGAGGTCCACATTTTTTATGGAAAAATTACTGAAACGTGATCTTTGGGATGTTTTCGTCGAATTAAACTAGATGAAGAATTTTGACAACTAGTAATGTTTCCATGTGCGCAGAAAAATTGAGTAAGAAGTGAATTGTGATTGCCTCTACCAAAAAAATTGATGGCTTTTGACAAGTAGCGATTTTTGCGGGAAAATTCAAAAAGAGTGAAGTGTACGAACGATTCGAGAATTGCGAATTGCTACAGAAAAATCCTGAAAATTCTATTTTTTCATCGAAAGAAAAACGGACTTTTAAAGTGCTGCGAAGAATTCCCGGACAATTGTAAAATAAATGATTGTGCAAGAAAATTAAAAATAGTTATTGTACAGTTACTGGAAAAACGTAGAAGAAAATATTGAGGAAGTTTTGACAAGTGATCGTGATTATTGTGAAATTATTTGTAATTAAGATCAATCAATATGGGGAATTGTTTTAGCAATCCGACAGATCCGGAGACGGAAAAACCAGACAGAATTGGAAATCCAAGTATCGAGGCCGTGGCCCAGGCTAGTCCCGTACCAACACCCCCGCCTGACCCCATAAGACCAGTACCACAAATCCCAGACGCCGATGTACCAACAGCCAAAGTGTTTATAGCTCTTTACGATTACGATGCAAGAACTGATGAAGATTTGAGCTTCAGAAAGGGTGAGCACCTGGAGATTCTCAATGATACACAAGGGGATTGGTGGCTAGCCAAGAGCAAAAGGACAAGACAAGAGGGCTACATACCGAGCAATTATGTTGCTAAACTCAAATCCATCGAGGCTGAGCCGTAAGTTCATTATGAACAATTATTATTTGCCAATATACATATAAAAAGATAGAAAGTTAAATCTTGATTCGAGACTTGAATTCTTGCATTGACAATTCTATAGACGACAAAATTAATGAAACGTGTCAAAAATGGCCCATACGCTGAGAAAACTCATTGACAACAATTCCATTCATGTTACCTGCCTCAAACTTTCAATTTCACCAAATGGAATTTGTTTGAATAGTGTAACATCAATGGAATATTCGCAGGGAAAGGCTTGTCTGTATTTAAAATTGAAGTTCCTCTAGCGAACAACGATCACAACGTTGGTGAGATTTCTTGAGATATGTTGAGAAATACAAATTCTGTGTTCAATTTGAAGTTTGGATTTGAAGGACTATTTCATTAATATGACGAAATTTTGCGACAGAATTGTTGACATTAATTGTTTTTCATGACCATTTTATGGCAGTATCAACGACAGTTTCGTCCGCATCACTGTATGTTTCTCTCAGTGTATGCCTTCGACTGATTAGATATAACGTCGATACTTGCAGGTATGAGCGGGATCAAAAATACTCTTTGAGTCTAAAATCATGAAGGCTAATCTGGAGCGGGATCTGGATTATTCTGGAAATGTAGGAACAGTTTTCTCTCTGAGAGAGGTCGGAGTACTGGGACAATTTTAGTTCAATCTCATCGAAATATACCTATAAAAACGATGACAAAATCCCCGTTAGTAGGGCTCTCTTTTCTCGTAAAATCATCGAACATAGATGACACCATTTCAATTAGAATATTTCAACAATATGACTGATCTTCCAATTTCTCTCAATGCTAATTGACATCGAATTGAGACATGCTAGTCGAAGCAAGCTCTGATTAAATTTCCAGTTATCGGAAATTTGAGTTGTAACATGTCCAAATTAACCATCTGCGTTCTTAGGCCCTCATTGATCACATTCATAATCCACTGGTGTAAATTTCGATTAACCCTAATTCACATGTGAATTAACTAGATAACCATGTCCAGAGCATAGAAGTTTCAGAACTATAGCACACGGATGTGCATGATAATTTGCCGCAAATCAATTGAGCACATAAAATTTTCATTACATCGTTTTGTGGACCAGTCGTCCCAGTAGCTGTCAACCAATCACCATTCGATAAACTCGTTTTTGGAGAATCGTACCAAGCGACTCCCAGAACCTAATCACATTTAACCCATCGTCGGTCGCGCTACGGCATATCGCTGTTATTTATATATCTATGTATACAAAAACCTTGCCAAAATCACTTCACATCGCGCGAATACGTTTAGCGACGTTTAGCAATAGCACACCTCAGCCGATTTTATTGAGCTCAGGAAAAATTCCTTCAGGTTCTACTAATATTGGTTTCTGCATTACCCCTCACTTTTTCTCGTCTGGAATTTGGTGTAGCAGTTTTCCCAAACTCGAAAATGGGAAAATGACCAGGGAGCAAGGTTGTCCGGACTGTGAATCTCGGGCTTTTTAGCTCGCACAGTTGATTTGTAAAAAAATTCCCAGATCGACAGCTCAGATAATATCTATTCTGATCCCGGCCCCGAGCACCGTCGTTTTTGCAGGCGCTTCGCACCTGCCAAATTTTGTGTGGAGAGGTTTGTGACCGGTGAAATATTGTCTTGGACACACTATGCAAAACTAATCCTCCGCCACGTGCTTGCCATCCCCGGATTCGCTTCGGATGGCAATCTAACACGTGGGAGAGGGTGATGGGTTTGCCCCGCTCAAACCGGAAATGTACTAGCCCTGGGCACGCTAAGCAATACGAATCATCCTCCCTCACGTGCTTGCCATCCACGGCCCATCTCGGATGGCGATCTATCACGTGGGTGATTGATTTTCTATGGCTGGCCGAGAAATCTACTATGACCGCCTTGCATCGAGCACAGATATTCTGCTAGTCTGTCACCATGAAGCCGTCACCCATGGTTGATTAATCATGGAAAAATTATCAGGAACTTATCGGAAAATCAATAACATTTTAGGAAATGTTCTGAAAATAAAACAATATGATGAAACAGCTTCTTTAATCCCTGATGTAGATCGCTCAATTCTTAGCTATGTTCTATAGTCACCAACATTGCATGATCAACCGTTTGCACAGTCGTGCATTCAGGTTCGTTGATTTTCCATTTTGGAACATTAAATTTTTTAACATATTAAGACAAGACTTTCGAATTGCATTAACATGAAGGCAACCCATACCAAACTTACTGTCAAAACATTCTGACTAAGGGCCATTCGAATATCGCGTTAGATTGAACGTGTAGGAGGATCGCTGAACATACACGTCAGCAATGCCGGAAAAAACTGATATGAGCTCTTAAGTTTCCAAAAGTTTGCTGACGTATACACGTTCAATCCTTCATAACTCAGTGCAAAATGGTTCAAAAATGATTCATTTGGCATCCATAAAAAGCAAAATTTTCTATCGAAAATTCTTCGATCAATTTCTATCTAACTATGGACTTCTCATTAATACAACATTCAACGAATGAACTTCCACTTCCACAACCCACGACTTTTTTTCTCATTGGTCTTCAATGACGTATTTCCATCAGTAGAGCCAATATCGCCCCATGAAACGAAATAAACCACGCTTATTTATTTCAAATTTTATAGCATATGTTCGTTGCCAGAAATCTTTTTGCCTCTGTCGCGACAAACTCTATGTGCGATACGCATATTCTAACTATTTGCATTATGAGAGAATCAAAAGTCAATGAATTATCTAAAGTTACTGCAGACTTGTCCTTAGTTCATTTCATTCAAAATATCCAAATTGCTTTTGTATAGAAAAGGTGGTCATTTTCATATTAAAAAAAAATGGAATGATCGAGAAATCGGCAAATTCCTGTGGGTTAAATTTTGTTTCTTCAATTTGCAATATCATTGAACCACCTGAAGACCGCACGCTTCCACTACAAATAAGTTAATCAGACCGATTTTAGTTCCAATTTTCACTTACTCGAAGCGCACGGTTCGCTGAATGCGCATCCGCAACTTTCCCTCAGTTTTTCCCCGTACCATAAAAATACAATGCGTGTTGTTTGGGTTTACAGGTGGTACTTCAGAAAGATCAAGCGCATTGAAGCTGAGAAGAAGCTTCTGTTACCGGAGAACGACCATGGAGCTTTCCTGATTCGCGATTCGGAGAGCCGACACAACGACTACTCACTCTCGGGTAATTTATTATCTATTCATTTATGATTACCAATCTTATGGGTTTAACGGTTGCGTTAGATTTTTAACATTCGGAGGGGGAGTACGATGCGTTTCAGCTGTTGCCCATGCGCGTTAACTCTCGCGCATGCGAGCTACCTGGCGCGCATGCGCGTTAGCTGTGCGCATGCGCGTTAACTGTGCGCATGCGCATTGAGGCCAAAAATCTAATAAATTGAAATGTCGAAAATTTCACAAAATATCCATTACATCCTTCATCAAATGATTTCACTTGACATATTTCTACCGTACTTTCCTGTCGTCATATTTCACCGCTTATAAATGAGAAATTCTCCTTATTTATTCCTCCTCTTTCGCCCCTGCAAATTCCCAATCATTATGTATATAATTTGATGGACGAATTATTCATGCATATCAACTGGATTTTAGTGCGCGACGGTGACACGGTCAAGCACTACCGTATCCGTCAATTGGACGAAGGGGGCTTCTTCATAGCGAGGAGAACGACCTTCAGAAATCTCCAGGATCTCGTAGAACACTATAGCAAAGATGCGGATGGGCTGTGTGTAAATCTCTGCAAGCCATGTGTCCAGGTAAAAATTTGGAATTTCTACTATGAGCTGCATTTATGAGTCACATGTGAGAGTCGATAGGAAAAGGCCCTCCTTGGTCGAATTCAATTTTGAAGATTCACGTTTTCATCCTCACATCTCCCAGTTAAGTAGTGATGGTACCGTCAGACAGACATCTTTCGATCCAAGTTCTTTTCTAGGGTGAAACGATTATTTATAAAAAACTGAGGTTTTTTATTTATAAATGTGCTACTTACGATGTAACAGTTTACATTTTTTAAAATGAAAGTTTCATCCTATGAAAAAACTTGACTTGACGTTCTTGACTGTGATGGTAACTATCGCAACCTTTTAAGGAAATTTTGGCGAGATCGAGGATTATAAAAAAGAGGCAAACAAGTCATGCAAATTTTTTTGATACACTGTCTAATCCATTGAAACATGGTTGGCAAAAAGCTACACATAACCGACAGAATTACAACGAAAATTAATAAAAAAGTAATCTGCTGTACATAGGAACCTTCGATCATTTTCTGTACAATTTCTACATTACCACTGAGTCGGTAATGTGGGAAAAATGCTAAGCTCCTAGATGTCTCACTTCACCTGATGTATTATTAGCAACTTGGGAATTAAGTTTCGTTGTTGTTTGGTCCATTATGTGTTCTCATATTTTGAACACTAGTTCTCACTGGATTAAACAGCCAGATAAAAAAATTTGGAGATACTGACTGCATTTTTTTATTACCTACTTTTCACAAGAATGTCCTTAACCCGTTGCATAACAAATCGAAGCGGAGTGCGGGTTTCTTGGAATTGTGTTCTGAAATTTTTCGATACCGTCAAAGCGGGCCCTTTTCACGTGGACGCCCTCAAGTGAGTGAATCTAATTGGGCTTTTTTTTCTCGTGAAAGATGTGACGGTAAAATTTTAGGGGAGGTGTGACAATGCAGGGTTGACGGCTTTCAAGAAACTTCATTCTATTTCCTCCCCAAATTTTTGTGATCCTTCTATTTCTACATGTACAAAGAATTTAAAAAAACTTCAAAATTTCCGATCGAATATCTCTCGCGCCTGGAAAGAGCTTTCTGACCCCCTCAAGGTATTCAATTTCACAAACGATGACATCGTCTTGGAATCAATAGAAAATGTTTATTAAATTGGTAAATTAAAAAGATGTTAAAAAAAAATAGAGACATATTTTGAATAAAATTTGAATTATAAAAAATCGGGAAATTGATATACTAGAAATTCTCGACGGACCAATTCGGCAAATCTATTTTTGTAGATGATCACCAAACTTCAATTTTTCATAGCGAAAAATATGAAAAACGAAAGAGAAGATGAGATTCGATTCTGTACATGCAAATACGCAAGTTTTTCTCGGATTTCGTAGCAATTATAAAAATATCTCAACTAAAACTATATATATAGTTCAAGGAAATATAAGTTTAAGTGCAAACTGAAAAAGAGAAATAACTATATCTTTTTTTATTGCATTTGGAAGATATCCTACCACGAAGATGAGCAAAAGAATTAATTAGCGGGTTAAATGAGTGTGACCAATTAGGGACCTACGAGAAAAAACGTCCCGATTTGTCATTTCCGCTTAAGATTATGAGTTTTTCTATTCGATTTTTCTTTCAAGAGTCAAGCATCTGCTCACCAACTGATTTTAGAAACTAAAATTTTCAAGTAATTTTTATAGAAAACGTGTACACGCAGAGATTTTGGTAGACTCCTCTAGAGATGTTGAATATATCTGATTATTCAGTTCAGGAGAAAAACAATAATTTGAGCATAGCAACTTAATTTTTTTGATTCTAATGTAGACTTTTTGTTATTTAAAAAACAATTGAAGATTTTAAAAAATTTGAGTATTACGAAATTTAGCTCGTTCTCGACCTACATTTCTTTGGACCTATATATATATATATATATATATATATATTCGGGGCTATTACTTAGTCAATCATCACACAAAATTTTAATTTGTTTGTAATAATCTTAGACGATCTATTTAATAGAAAGAATTTCCGTAATTCAATCAACGTAAAATGCGTTATCGATCACAAGGCGATGTCAACATTACGTTCTTCTAATTGGACACCTTAATCTACAAATTAACAGAAAGGCAGGTCCCTCACTCTCAGAACAACAAATAAACTCTAGGAATTTATAGTTCGAGGCTTGATCTCTGATTAGACTGTGTTTTTTTCTGTTATTGCTTGCCCTACTTCCCGCTGGACTTTCTTGGTAAATCGAATGTCCGAATTATGAAATATTTTCATAAAAATCACGTCTTGCTTCCATTACAACTATTTCTCTATCTCATGTCTGTTGAATCTCTTCATCCATTCATATTTTTCTCCATAATTTTTCATTGATCAACGCAACAGCACAGACCTGTATTATATGGAATTTTGATTTAGATTATTGAGAACAATGATTTCATGTCATCCATTTTCATCACATTCTGCCAAACCAAAGATTTCGAAACTGTTTAAATTTTTGCAACTCTCAAAATTTTTTTTCATCGAGGTATCATATTTTTGAAATTTTGTGACTTTGTAATTTCAGAATTTTGGCCCTTTTATAAAATCCTTTGCAGTTTCAAAATTTTTCAACATTTGAAAATTCCTCCGACTTTCTAAAGGGTCTGGAATTTGTATTATCATTTTTTTCTTTTTAGTATCCTCGAATTTTCCAAAACGTGAAAATATTTGAATTTCTTACATTTTTGAAACTTTTGATATTTTCGAGATTTTTGAAAAAAAAATTTTTCAATACCTTTTTGAAAAAATGAATTTTTAAATATCTGTGACAACTCTTTACGGAATGATAAAGTACCTCAAGTTGTTGAAAACCTTCACATTTTCTGAGATTGACTTTTTCTATCGAAAACGAATTTATCCTTCCAATTTTTCTCCTCAATTTCCTTTATTTTTCTCCATATTCTTGGAAATTATTAATACTTTTTTATCTCAATTTTTATCATTTTTTTTCTTCAATCCTTAAAATCCTTATTTTTCGATTATTCTCTTCAACATTATAAATTTTTTAAATAATCTAAAATTGTCAGTCAATATCTTCGGTCAGTCTACTAACTGTATTCCGTAAAATTTGAAAACCATCAGGAAATCACGAAACTTTTTAATGGTAAAATTGGCCAAAAGTCTCATTCAATTTTGAAAATTTTCAAGCGCCGACGCTTTCTTCAAAAAACGGGTTGAAACTCAAAATTCGTAGTTTTTCTAAAAAATCTTAAAATGTGTCAGGCAGAAATCTATTTCTTCTGAGAAATACAATCCTAAAGCTTACGACAAGGTTTTTTTCAAATAAAAATCTACATATCGATAAAAAAAATCCTTTTATCAAATTTAAATATTTTTGACAAGCCAATGCATTTTTTCAGTGAAATTATTCCTTTTTTTTGTGTCCAATGTGACATTTGCGATCAAATTTTCCAAATCTGCAAATAGTCTCACGAAGTGGGTAACACAGGAGAATCTTCCATAAAATTTTCCTGTGCGAAACCGAAAAAAACTACAAAAATTATTTCTCCCAAAGTTTTACTCTGTCGCTTAGATTTTGACTGATTTCCAAAAACGTGACCTGGAATGTCATGTAGCGCATATAACAAATGCGTATCCAGTGACAATTTTTAAAATGCCACACTGTAATATAATCGGACTATGAAATTTCAGTACCTGAAGAGCGCACAAACTTCTCAAGTCCACGAGAAAAATAACTATATTGATTAATTGCGAGGATTGATAAAAAATGAGAGAATAACCAGATGATCCATTCAATTTGTATATTTTCTCTAAAATTTCAGCAGTTTGCCCAACTGATAAAAGTGGTATTTTCCATAAATGTTGAATCGACTGAAGTCAATGATTTAACAATATTTTCCGTCGACTCAGCTTTTTTTTTCACTTGTTCGCTGGATTTCTGGCAAACTATTGGATTGGGGGAAAAGAAATCATTTTTGTTTATAGTCTTCCATTTATGTTCCATGTGTGAAACATGTGGGATGCTATGTGTGAAAATTTTAATGCAATTGTAAAATTTAAGCTTTCATTAAAAAATAAAAACAAAAAAAAAATGAAGTGAGTGATATCAAATGACAATGAAAATTTTCACATACAGCATCGTTCTCTTCAAGTATACAAAATTTAAATCCATCTTCGCGGATGGAATCGCGGGCGAAAATTTGTGAAAAAACCAATAATGTCAATAGTGACACTTTTTAAAACAAATTTTGCACTTGAAAAAATACAAGTTTTTTCCAAAATTGTTTTGTCCATTTTTCATACTCCAAATTTCCTGTAGTTCATTGCTCAAATTTTAGTGTGATCCCGAGCATGAACATCATCTTCATAAGCTCATAAATTCTCATTATTCGTGTTGTTCCCATTATATGCACGATGATAGAAAAAAGTTCATTCTGTAAAATTGAAACGTCGTTATATATATAAAAAAATTACAAATTTTTCCTTCAACTAAACCAATAAAGACGCTACATGTTTCTTCAATCTATCAATTTATCAGTTGAACTTGATGAATTTTCGAAACAAATTAACGGAGAAGATATTTTAGCTTCCAAATGGTTGAAAAAAATTACAAACTTTCATGGTAATAAGAACGAGAAGCTGTTCAAGGAAAAAACAAACAAACCAACGAACATTTTTTGGTGCCATTTTCATAAGAAATTTTTTGGTGTATGTAAAAACAGAAAATTTATTTCACCGATACTGCTAGTACGTAGTTTTAGGAAAATGTTTTTTTCTATCCGTGCAATTCAATTGTTGCACCGCTTTCACTAGTTTACACCGTAGTTTTTTCAAAACTGAAAGAAAATACTGACTCATATATGCATAGGATTTTAGCATGGATACGTCTATAGCGTTTTTTTTTGCCGATGGTTCCAGAACTTTCAGAGAAATGATGACAATTCTAATCATTTCTGGGACATATTCCGGAACCTGGAATGTATGAATTGCAGTTCCAAAGTTCCTTGAAATCTTCCCATTTTCATTCAGTGTTCCAAAACACCATGAAACATTGCGAAAAAGACTGAGTTCCAGAATCCAAAAACCCCTTAAACCCAGAGTTCAAGGAACTCCAAATTGTTGCAGGGTTCTAGAACCTTTTCTGAACTCCAGAATGTTTCCTATCTATTTTCCATTTGTCGACCCAAAAATTCCAGCATATATTTGAGCATTTTAGAACTTCCTAGACCGTTTCCTAAACTTTTAGAATCAGCTAGGCAGTTCTAGAAATGCTGAGGAGGTCCCAAGACCTAGAACATTACAAGAATTTTCCAAGAATTCCTGAACCTTGTATAATATTCATCAATATTCTTGACCTTCTCTTCAGAACCCTCTGAAAACTTATGGGAAAATAGGAAGTTCCAGAATCCTCTGGGACTTGATGAAATTTCCTAGACATTGTAGAAAGTTCCAAAAAAATCTCTAGAGAGTTCTTAAAACCTTTGGAAAACCATTGTGCGTTCCACGATCCATTCATAAAACCTAGGACATTCCAGAACTGGAAAGTTCTTGGAAAATCTAGAACCCTCTGCAGAACCCTCTGAAAATACCGAAAACACCGCATTTTCAGTGAGTTCCAGGAGATATTAAAACCATTCGGAACCCTCCGTAAATTTTTGAAGGCTTCCAAAAAAACTGTCTTAAATCCCATACCAGAGCCTCTTGAAAATTTCTGAAGATATCTAGAAAGTTTCAGAACCGCGTGCAAATTTAAAACAAAATTCCCACAATGCTCTAAGGATTGAAGAAAAAACTCAAGGAACTTTCAAGACCTTTCAAAAGCTGTACATACCTTCCTGAATGCTCACACCATATCACTTCAAATTGGAGCCATAGACGCATTCAGCTGAATTCCTTCGGAACATGGAAGTTCTTGATGAATGAGACATTGACTGTTGCATGTTGAATTTTGTCTGCAGGTGGAGAAACCCGTGACAGAAGGTCTGAGTCACAGAACGCGAGATCAGTGGGAGATTGATCGTTCCTCCCTGAAGTTCGTGCGGAAATTGGGACAGGGCCAGTTCGGCGAGGTCTGGGAAGGCCTCTGGAACAACACAACTCCAGTAGCCATCAAGACACTCAAGCCTGGAACCATGGACCCCAAGGATTTCCTCGCAGAAGCGCAGATAATGAAAAAACTCCGACACTCCAAGCTCATACAATTGTATGCGGTTTGTACCATGGAGGAGCCCATCTACATCATTACGGAACTCATGAGGAATGGAAGCTTACTGGAGTTCCTGCAAGGTAGGGACAGTGTCTGCGTCGACATCTAGAGTATAGTGCTAGATCAGGTATCGGGTTATTGACCCAGCATTTGTCACTTTTCCCCGAGTAACATGGACAACAATATATTGATGAAATATATCAGAATTACATACACATATATTTTGGCCAAAAGTATTGGAGACATATGAAGAACATGTTCATGTTGCATGTGCCTCTAATATATGCCACATATATGTACGAAAATAAATATATATGTCATATGTGTCAGATATAATTCCACCGCATGATGAGCATGGCGCCGTCCATTTATTGTCACATCTTTTTGGCAACGAGCCCGGATTTAATACTATGATCGTTTTGTGGACAATCATGTCTAATCTATAGTTAAATTTGCATTCCTAGCTCTTTGGAAGTATTTCCATTTCGGGATTTTTTTTAATTGGTAATTTCTTTGAAATGAAATGTATAGCCTTGGCTTCATTTCTGGTAAACTAGTTCTGTGTTATTTCTCTGTTCCTTGTGAGATAAGTAGAAAAAATTCTTGACTCATCAACCGCGAGTAGTGGATGGTGCGTCCGGGGGAAAGCGGAAATCATGGAATAAAAATGATGAGTGTCCTTTAAGAAAACGACATCAAGAAATGACAAAATAATCACTTTTGACTCATTGAATTTATTGAGCGTTCTCAAATATGGTCCTGAAGTGGACCATTTCTTTTCACTTTTTCTTTCAATAGTTCAATTTTTTTTCCATATACCCCACAAAGATTATCTGGTAAATTTTCCTATTAAATTTCTCCATTTTGCTGAGCGACATTTTGTTCAACAGGAAAGGGCCGTGGTCTGAAGCTTCAGCAACTCATCGATATGTCGGCGCAGATAGCTGCGGGAATGGCTTATTTGGAGTCACAAAATTACATACACAGAGATCTAGCAGCCCGAAATGTCCTCGTGGCTGATGGAAATATCGTGAAGATCGCTGACTTTGGATTGGCTAGGCTCATCAAAGAGGACGAATATGAGGCGAGAATAGGCGCTCGATTCCCCATTAAATGGACAGCTCCGGAAGCTGCGAACTACAGCAAATTCAGTATTAAATCAGACGTGTGGTCTTTCGGTATTCTTCTCACGGAGCTTGTCACCTACGGGCGAATCCCCTATCCCGGTAAGTGCTCCAAGTATCTCTCTTCATCTTTCCAATTTTTTCCTCCAAAATGTATTCCCGAAAATAATGATTTCAAATCTTCCGGCAAGTTCCATTTTCGGACAATTTCTTACTAATTCGAAAATATTTATGTTGGAACACCAAGAAAAAAAACTAGTTTATATTGTGAATACAAAATATGTATATGATTTACCGCAGATTTGAAACCTTTGGCTCTAAAAAACGATCATATTTCTGCACCAAATTACTCCGAAAATCTGCAAAAAAATGTGGAACAGATTTTCCACTACAGAAGCTGCCCCAAATGTTTCAGATTTTTTTGAAGTCATGGTCGGAATTGATTTGATAGGGAAATTTTTTAAATTTTCGAAATTGGTAAAATTTGCAAATTTAAAAATTTCGTGGGTTTAAAGTTTTTCACTGCTCTGGAAATTTGGAATATTTCAACGTTTTTGATTGTTTAAAAATTTGTTGAAATTATTTTTTTTTCTTTCTGTAGGAATGACAAATGCTGAGGTGTTGCATCAAGTGGAGCATGGATATAGAATGCCCTGCCCACCAGGTTGTCCAACAGCTCTGTACGACATAATGCTGGAATGCTGGAACAAGGATCCAATGAAGAGGCCAACATTCGAGACACTCCAGTGGAAGCTCGAGGACTTTTTCACGATGGAAAGCTCCGAGTACAAAGAGGCCTCCGCATACTGATTCTCGTTTTTCGAGAGCCAACAAATTTTTTCGTGCACTCGATACGAGAATCTGAGATTTATTCGATAATAGTAGATTATGTCATTCGGATCAAAAGTTATTTTTGTGCCCAGTTAAATTTCCATTTTACCTTATTTTAAGTTAATAGTTTCACATTTTTTTAAAAACATAATTTTTGAGTTTTTGCAATTTTGAAATTTGAGAAATTTTTAGAAATTGCAACATATGCGAAGTTTTTGCAATATGTGCAGTCCGGAGAATTGTTGAAGTCATATATTTTGTTGGTCTATAAGTTTCTTAATTTTTGCGAATTTTGACATTTTTGGGTATGATTAAAAATGTGAATTTTGGATTTTTTCATTTAGAAGATATTAAAAGCAATTATTTTTAATAATTATCAAAAATAATTGATCATATTTTGACAATTAGATTTTGACAGTCAGATTTTTTTCAAACTGTATTTTTTTAATTCCTGGAAACTTAGCGTTTTTAACAATTTCTGAAATTTGTACAATTGTATTTTTCTTTTTGAGAATTTTTAACGTTTTTTAAAGGCTGTGCCTTTGTGCTATTTAAGGAAATATTGGAAAAGTTGAAAAAAGTCGAAAATTTCATGGAAGAAAATTTCCATTTTTTTTCTTCAGATTTTCCAATCTTTGCAAATGTTCAAACTTTTTTCGTAAACTTATTTTTGAACCGAATGGCATAATGGTTTTTTTTTAACGAAATTATTTACAATCACTGGCTGCCATAAGTTCCAATCGAACGACTAAATCATTGGACACTGAATGATCCGATGATCGTCTCTCGTTCTTTTTTTTTTTAACGGAATCATGAGGAGGAGAATTTTAGTATTTTATATTTCAAAGAGAAAGAATCGGCTATTGCGCAATTTTAGTGACATACACGCTTCCATGAGTGAATCAGTTCAGAATGCAATTTGAGACTCCAATTTGTGGTTTTATAAATGGAAATAATAATAATTTTTTTATTGAAAATAATAAAATATTTTTTCAATCCCGGTAATCATTTTCCGAAAGTTGTTTCAACTAATTTTCGGTTGTTATTTGGCGCGATTTTGGATCCTTGAGATTTTTGGAAGGTTTTTGGAGTTTTGCCAATTTTTCGAAATTATTTTGGAATTTTTGAAATTTTGATAGTTGAATTTTTTTAAATCTCCGAAGTTTTTTTATTCATCTAATTTTTTGCAATTGAAAAAAAGGAAATATAAAAATTTTAAATGTGATATTTTTGAACATTTTGAATTTGAAATTTTTTTTGGATTGTTTTTTTTTTTAATCTTATGGGATTTTTAAAAATTTTTGATCTATCAATATTGCCAAATTTCCCCAATTTTGGCACTTCGAGAAACTCTGAAATAGCCATTTTGTATATTTTGAGATTATCAAAATTTTTTCAATAATTTCGCAGAAAATATTTCTACCAAATGAATCGCAAAAAATAATCGAAAATTATTGAATGCAACCGGAAATGACCCTCTTTACAGAACCGACAATTTCACCCATACAATACCATTGATACATATTTAATTATGTATGTATATGTGTGTACACATGTAGTGTACACACGTATAGCATTATAAATAGTATTTGAGAAGTTAATTATAATATTTGATATTACGTGTAAGTCGGGTTTTCACTGCCTATCGTCAGTGAAATATTTTGCAAGAAATTTCGTTCAGTGGATCTGAAGAACCTATTTGCAAAAAAATGTCATGCAATTTTCATTGAAAAAAATAGTAACAAGCATTCGAATTTCATTATTTCCTTTCCACCAATCATGACGCAAATTTCTTAAATGTCACAATTTTTTTATTTTTTCAAAAGTTTAAAATCGTTTATTCAATTTTCGTTTTAAAAAATCGAAAAACGGAATTAGCACTGTACTCATGATCGTTACTAAAAAACAAAACCATTATTTGGATTGTAATTGGCCATTTTGATTTTCTTTCCGACATTCATGGGAATTAAAAATTTTGAAACTTTTTTAAATTTTGAGAAGTTAGAACTGGAGGGAATTTGAAGTTAAAGATTTTTGAAATCCTGGAAATTGTGAAAACTTTTTTGGAATTTTCTGGCCAATATATTTTTTTGAGTTCCCAGTTTTTTCCCCATTTTTTTTGAAGATTGTAAACACCACTGAATACCCCAATTTCTTGCAAAATGAACAGCCCAAATGTGAATAATAAAAACCCGTTGGTAACGAGAAAATGATTAAAAATATGGATAATGTTTTTTTTGTTTTTACAACTCCAAAAACCGGGTACTTATCAGTGACATTTGTTGTGCGGATGAGTGATGAAGACATCTAGTGCACGGTGAAAAGTGAAAGTAGCATTATGCCTCTAATTGACAAATTCCTTTTTTTTATGTTCCTTTACCCTGGTTTTTGCTGTCACGAACAAACGAGACGATTAATTGTTAATAATAGTAATAGTTTTATTCCAAGTGCAAAAGCGTCCAAGGAACATCGACGAATACGTTATACACAATTATTTTACAAATTTCTGAGGACTATACTTCCTTGTCAGTTGACCTCCTTTTCTACTATTTTATTATTATTATTATTAGTTATCATTACGTATTGGTAATAAAAGCAAATGATCATAAACAACACTGGTTTTTATTCATTGACGAGTGTGTGTGTGTGTCAATGAAAGTTTTGATTCTAGGTGTCTCCTCAATAACTCAAGTCATCCAAGGCATTGAACTCTTTTTCCTATTTATCTCGTACAGCAATCGATGTAGGGAAAAGTGGTAATAAGCTTTTTTGTTACCGATCGTATTCTCTATATAAAAAATCTTATGACATTTCTCTGTATCTTTCATCGTTCACTAGTTGTCGCCGAGAGAAATCGGCAACTTATTTCACAAAATTCCAAAATACCTTCGGGAAAACGGCTTGTGGATGTGACTACAAAAAAATAGCACTTTTTTTGGAGAATCGTAGTTGAATTTACTGATTTCTATTGGGAAGTTCTAGGTGTAGTCCAAATGGTGGTACCACTTGCTTCCAATCTGAATGAAGCCAGTACTAAAAGAATTCGGCCGTATCGGCTGGAAGGCCTGGAGACCCCAGGAATCTTGAGAAGATCCCTAGGCGTCCGCGGTGGCTAGGGGCCCTGCGCAGGTGCGACCGGTTTATCCTGGATCGTAAGGTAAACCTGGAGCGCCAGGTAAAACTCGGATGACAGGTGCTCGACAGTTTTACCTGGGCCCCAGTTGGTGCCGACACTCGGTTCGATACGGGCCGATCCCGCGCACGTGGACCCGTGAAAACCGCGAATTCCCCCATTTCCGGAGATCGAGATCGGTGCCCACTGATCGATCCTGCCTTGACGGGCGTGAGAAGAGTGCAAGAATGCGTCGGATTTTTGTGAATAGTCGCAAGTGAAAAGTTAAAATTAAAACGACGCTCTTTATTAGGTACTTCGAGGCGCAAATCCTAGCACGCACTCTGGCTTTAAAAAGTACCAGAAATTTGAGGAAAATTCCGCCACGAATCTCTTCATATCTCTAGAATTCTTGGTAAATTTTTACTTCAATTTTTTCCCCAGTTTTTTTAAAAAGCGAAATTTTAGTGCCTTTTTGAGTCCTGAATTTTTGTCCTTTTTTTGGAAGGTTTACAGGGTGGAAATTGACCCAGTGTTAGTGTATAATTTTATATTGTTTGAATGCCTTCAGGGATTAATAATTTTGGTATGAAAATCGACATTTTTGGATTTTTAGAAATTTCTGAAATGATTATTTTTTCTTTCTTTGAGAGTGAAGACACACTTTTTCTTTAATTCTTGAATTTTCTTTGGATTTACTGATTTTTCGAAAATTTTTAGTTTCTTTGGAAACAGTTTCGGAGGGGAGATTTTGGGATTTGAAATTGGATGAATAAATTCGGAACGTTTCTTCGATTCTTGGTTTTTTTTTTAGTTGAGATATTTCACATTTTCAATTCTTCAATTATTTCAATTATTTCAATTTTTCAATTCTTTTCAATTATTTCAATTTTTTCCATTTCTTTTCAAATGACAATCTTTCCGAATGTTTAATTTTTGCGACATTTCTCGAAATTTTCAAAGAATTCAGAACACTTTTTGAATCATATTCCCAAAGTTTCTGAATGTGAAAACCTTCTTTTTTCAAAAGCGCCCCTTTTTTATTAGAAATTACCGGGATGTTATAATTTTTTTAAAATAAAAAACCTCAATAGCACAATATACGCCAAAACTAAAAATTTGCAATTTTCAAATTGTTAGTACAGCAATAGACCAAAAAATGTCACTATTTCCGTCACTCGTAAATTATTGAGGCATTTTATAATATTCCCGAGTTTTCAAGATATGTGAAGATTGTCAATGAATCCTCAATTTCGAAAATTTGCAGTTGTAAAATATTTTGTATATTGTAATTTATAAAATATATCCCAAATTTTCCAAATAGAGCTCGTATTATTTTAATTTTGATATGTTTGAAACTTTGAAAATATTGACATATTTACAATTGCAAAATTTTGTAAAATATCTTTGAGTTGTTGCACTTCAAACAAATTGCAACTTGACTTGCAATGTGAAATTTTTCCTTTTTTAATTCAGATCATAATTGATGCGAAATAGTCATAAACTAATTACAAATTCAACTGATTTCATTGTCGAGGTCTTACCCCGCGCGTAGTCGCGTACGACACTTTCACCATAATTTTCATATTTACCGCAACACTAAATGAAAATTGAAATATTCGACGGAGATTTTTTTAATTCCTCAAGTAACTCTTCCAGTTTATTTAGATGAAGATAAAAATGATCTTCATCACACTTTAAGTTGATGGGTATCATATCCTTTGACTCGACACAAGTGTCACGTGTTGCGCGCGCAGCTGGGTTCGGAATCGCGCCCTCTATGGAGAAATTCCGCGGCATCAACGGAAAACATTTTCGGCAGATATCTTCAAAACTAAGAGTATTAACGAATGTTCATATAAAGATTTATTATAGCTCTCAATGTACACTACAACAAACACTTTCGGGAAAATTGGGCTCCCTCCCTCACGTTTCAATATATGATCCCAAAACAGAATCATAGAGATTCTGTGAATGCGCGCGTAAAGAACGCTGGGAGTATGGCGCGACCACCGACGGGTCAAAGAATTATCAGATGTTTTGTATGAATCCCAACAAAATATTGAATATACAAATTCATCTTATCAAATTTTCACATAGCAAATTCCCTAAAACCACGGAATTAAATGAGGGCGGGAAATTTCAATATCTCGATTATTCACCTCAGTATACAATTTCATGTAACTCCTCATATTTACCTATTTCCGTTAATATTTTAAGAGGTGACAGAACACCTCAACCGCCACGATCAATAGTGTCCATCAATCCGATCAATATTTCCGGAAAACTAAAAAGCGTGAAAATTGCCTTAAATATAGAACAGCCGTAACTGAAGTGCAGAGAATATAAAAAAGTGCACAACTCAGTGAAATTTTTATTAACGATTGCTATACGAGTATATATTTGGGAATAGGAAAGTACCTTCTGTTCTTTTTTTTCGGAACTTTATGTGTTTATAAGTGAACATAAAAGTTGAAAAAGAATCTATCGTTAATTTGTTAGGAATCGTTTAAATTTGAAGACAACTTTGACAGAAAGGACGACGACATTTTCACTGAGCGCCGGTATGTCATTTCACATGACTTGCTGATTCTATACCTATATATGGCACAAACCACCAATTATCGGTCAATCACCAGAGTGAAATTTTTTGATTGTTCTGAAATTTTGATATGTTGTTATAGGTATCAAAAGGAAGTATGTCCTCCAATGACAACCGTCTATTTACCTTTATAGCTAAGATATGATTTTTCAAAAATTCCTCGTAAGGACCCGGGTTCGAATACTCACGGCAATTTCGTTCAATTGCATGTATTATTCAGTCAAATTCGTGGATTGTCATAGAGTGCTCGCTGCGTAACTGCGAGACCCAGCTTCGAAACTTCTCTGGAATTTTTTTGTTTTTGAATGTCTGGTGAAGAGACGCGCCAGTAATATTGCATATAAAAGTGAAAAACCCTTTCTTCATGTGAGACCCGCGTTCGAATCTCTACCAGAACCCATGCGTATGTTTTTCTTTCCAATCGTGTTTTAACTTTGCTTTATTGGATGACTAATAATAGGACAGAGTAGTAATGATGACGTCGAAAGAGTAAAATCCTCTTGACGTCTTACTGAGAAACCCGGGTTCGAAACCTGACGGGGATTATTGGACATATTTTGCTTTCCAGTTCTTATTGGTCGGAGGCGCAATGAAGGAACGCTGTAGTAATAGTGAATCCAAGGCATTCTCCTGACATTGTACAGGAGGACCCGGGTTCGAATCCCGGTTCGGATCCAGGAAATATTTGTCTTCCGAATTTCCATTTAACTTTGGTTCATTGAGTAGTAATTTTAAAATCGAAAGTGCAAACTCGTGTCAGTTTCTTACGAGACCCGGGTTCGAATCTGGATTATTATTGGGGATGTTTGTGTTTCCAATTTTAATTTATTAAAGACCGAATGAAGGGGGGCGGTAATAATCTTGAATTGGTGGGTGGAAAATCTTTGTAGCGTCTGACTGGGAGACCCGGGTTCGAATATCGGTTGAGATTATTCGGGAGTTCTTTCCTCTGGAATTTATATTTATCCTTGGTTTTCTTTTTTCAGACATAGATTTTCATGTGTCGAGGCAGAATTTGAGGCACCTGGGACGGGAAAAGGGGAATCGGATAGTATGAGAAGGAAGACGGGGCCAGAATGCGGGAGGAAGAGCTCGAGATATCACTCAAGGTAAGGACATCCAGGGGCAAAATTTGGTTTACAAAAATGGGAGGTATTCGCGTTCCGAGATAATTTGGAGATAATTCTGCAGGATAATTGTGTAAAACAAATTGGGCAAAGGCGCTTTCATTTTTCCATTCTCAAATGCTCCGATTGTTCATGAATTTCCCTTTCTGAAGAAAAAGTATCGGGAATAAACTTTTTTGCATAAGTTTCAACGGTTCGGAAGTTTTGAAATATTTTTAATAATTTTGAAAATTTTTGGGTTTCTTAAAAATTTAGAAGTTTTGAGATTTTTTTGGAATTTGTAGAAATTCTGGAAATTTTTGAAATTCCAACTTTTGGAAAATATCTAAAATTCTTTGGAATGTTCTTGAAATTATTGAACTTCTTGGAATCTTTTTACAATTTCTTTCAAACTTTTTGGGAATTTTTACAATTTTCTTGGAACGATTAAATTTTTTGGATTTTTTTTATTCTTTTTTTTCACTTTTTGAAACTTCTGAAGTCTAAACAAAAATCAAATTCGTGAAATTTTTTGGAAGGTTAGTAAATTTCGACGAATATTGAATAACATTATAAAACTTTCTGATTTCTATAAGAAACTTCTGAGTTACAAAAACCATGAGACCTCCGAAACCGATAAAGCGGAACTAGAATTTTGTGAAACAATTTTTTTCATTTACAAATTTGAAAAACTTGAGAGTTTGAGAAATGTTAAGCATTTGAAAAACTTAACATTTTCGTAACTTATAAATTTTGATAATTTTCCGAATTAGTTTTTCTGCAAATATGAAAAAATATTAAATTTCAACTTTGGTCGAGATAAAAGAATGGGATTGAAAATCTCTAAATCTACCGTTCATTTTAGACGAAACTGTAGAACACATGCGGATCCCTTCAACATTGGCAATAAATCCAGGCATCAAGAATTCTTTTATTAGATGCGATAAAACTGGTTAAACCAGAAAATAATTTTTTTTTACAGTTTTAGAAAAACCCAGCTTTTACGACTAAGTTCAATTTTTTTTTCTTCATAATTATTCTTCATCATGAGGACTCTATAAACCCATCTTAATTGAAGAAGCACATTTTTGTTTCCAAGAACGAAAATTAATAAAAGAAATTCTTGAAAATTCTGCAAGAAAAAAGAAAAAATCGCAAATTCCAAGAATGGTTCAAAACTAAAAATTTTCCAAACTTCCCAAATTTTTCAAAAAAAATTATTTAAAAATCTTTTTTCCCAAACCTTCACAATTTTCGTAGGTTAAAATTTGTTTTCATTTTCCAAAATTTTCAAAAAGTCCAAAATTTTCACACTTTTAAATATTTCCCAAATTTCTCAAAACTTCTAAAGTTTTCGAAATTTTCAAAAATTTTAAAATTTTCGGTTTCCAAAATTTTTGACAATGTTTAAAATTCACAAAATTTCCCGAATTTTTAAAACAAAAAAAAATATTCAGTTACAAGATTGTAAAAATTCCTGATTTTTTTAGAAGATATTACCAGTTTCATAAAAAATGCAAGTCTAGAAAAAAATGTACAAAAGGCCTTTTTTGCTGATATTCTCATGTGTTGATGGAACACGAGTCGGATGAGGCGCGACTAGCCTTCGAGTTCCCTCTGCATTTAACGGTACATGTGTGCTCGGTCCACCAATTCCCATAGGCTGCACACAAACCGTGATATGCCAGCAACACCATAAGCTAATTAATGCCTTTGAAATACACGGTAACACATGTGAAAAAATTCTGGAAGAAACTGCGGTAAGAGAGGAAAAATGGAAAAAATAAACCCACGTTTCCCAATCGTACGGAAAATCATTGTATAATGTCTTGGTCTCCGATTTCATACAATTGTGTAATAAATTATCTTTTGAATATCACCGGAGAAAAATTTAATTTCTAAAATTTTCAAAATTGAAAAAAAAATCTCATATTGAGAAACAATTTGGAAAATAAAAGTTTACAAAATTTTGAATTTTTGTTTGAAAATATGAATTTGAAGAATGCATTTTTTGCACACGTGAAAATTTGCAAAAATTTTCGAATATTGAATTTTGAAAGTTTGAAGATTTTGAGGTTGATTGAAAATTTTTTAAGGTCTAGGAAAGTTAAAAAGTTCATGGCTTGTTGACAATATGTATATATAGATATATTGGTGCTTAAATTCCTACGGCACTACCGGCCAAATCCGCTCAAAAATTCCTTACTTTTCAATTACACAATCAAGATGATTCAAAACATGTTTAATAGTTTTTTCATTCATTATTTGCTTTCAATCTCAGCGAGTACATTGTAAAGGAGAAAAAGCGGGAAAAATTAACCACGTGTCTGATTTGGGTAAAGGGGAAATGATGGACATCGCAGATATGCTGAAAATGCATGACACATTATGCTACGGTCTTTATAATATTTCGACCTGGGAATGCCGCGTGTGGACCGGTTTTTCGGATGATGGTCAATCGAACCGTTGTAACCCCGTTTTCCCCATTGGACAATCATCACGGAAACTTATGTGTTTTGTTGTCCGGTCAACTGCACCGTTATCAGAATTTTTGGTAGCCCGCGGCTATGTTCCATAGAGGTATATGCAAAACACCTGTGAGATTTGTTCAATTTTCAAAACCTTCTCATCTTGAACAATCTCAATTAAAAAAAAAAATCTAAAATAAAAATTCAGAGTAGTGGAAAATTTTGCATTCTTACAATTTTCTTGAGAATTTTCTAAAATATTTTCAACGTGTTCAGAATTCTTCAAACGTTCAATAGTTTTGTTTTATCCATGAAGTTTTTGAAATTTTTTTCTAAAATGTTTGAAGAATTTCCAATTTTTCTTTTCTTTAAAAGTTGTATTAGATGTTTCTAGTTTTAAGAATTTTAATTTCTTCTTTAAATTCATGAAGTCCAAACTTTCCAAATATTTCGAGTCTCTTTTTCCAAATTCTTGAAGTTTTTCACGTCTCTGAAATTTTCTACAATTTTGAACATTCAAAAGATTTTTATATCTTTCTAAACTTCGTGAAACAGTCCTGACAGTGTAGGCTGTAACGTTTGCGAAACGTCTGACCCATCGCGTAATGGGTACCTCATGCGGGAGCCAGCGAGCAGTGTCCTTCGCATATCTATATATGCAACAGCGTTGCCAAATTCACTATACACCGCCTGAGCGCGTTTAGCGGCATTCAGCAACAGCGCTCGAGTCCATTTTATCTAACACGGAAAAGACTCGATAGCCATCAAAAATAATTTTTTTCACATGTCATTGGGAGCCTAGTTCCTTGAGGAATCTATAATCTTATTGGACATCCTTAAACTGACAAATTAAGATTTTCTCAATTTTTTCAGCTAAACCGCAAGCAATAGAACCGTGAAAACTATGTTCCCCAGCGTCGCGTGTATTGGGCGACCAATGACAGTCCAGAAAATTTGCGCGGCTTGTTTCATTTTTTCAAATACGAGTCTGGTGGCGCGTACTGCGCACACGCAGTTCCTTTTTCCGCGGCGCTCGCTGGTGTCGCGTCGGTTTCGGTCTTACGGTTTTCGATAATGTCGATATATAGCGATAGTTTCTTTCGTTTCTCCTTTTTACTATTGGTTGTCATTTCATGATTCAGGTGGTCATAGTCGGAAATGGGGCAGTTGGGAAGTCATCGATGATCCAAAGATTCTGCAAGGGGACGTACACGAGAGACTACAAAAAAACCATTGGTGTTGACTTTTTAGAGAGACAAATCGAGTGAGTGATTATTGCCAGTAAATTAATTTGATATGAAAATACATTTATTAGTTCGATTCTCATATTTTCCTACGTAAATTCGTTTCCGCGTTTATGCGTCATTCATCTTCAAATCGTAAATGACCAATTTTTGTTTGAAATTGCCAATTATGATTTTCGGAATCACTATTTACGATTCTTAAAGAGTAATCTGCAATTATCACATCGTAATTCACGATTCTCAATTTGTAATTCGGAAGCTTTGGAACTGTAATTCATGATTATGGAAATGAAAGATCATAGATCGTAAATTACAAATTTTGGAATCGTAAATATACTTTACACTGAAATTGATGATTTTTTATTGTAATTTACGATTTTCCACTGCTAAGTTAGAACGAATCGTAATTTACGGTTTGTAAAGAGTATTGTATCAAACAATATTTTAATATGCAATTTGATTCCAAATCTTAATTACGATTTTCGAATCGTAATGTAGAAATCTCGAAATTAAAATTTACGATTTTCGAATCTCACTTTACGATTTTGCAACTGTAATTTACGATTATAAAATCGTAATATAGAAATCTGGCAATTGGAATTTACGATTTTTGAATCCCAAGTTACGATTTTGCAACCGTAATTTACAATTTCTGAAGCAGAGTTTTAAAACGTAATCTACACTCTGCGTGGACCGAATTTTACGATTATTAAGCATGACGATATTCGCATCGTAAAGTACTACTTTCTACGGTACGGGTTTCAAAGCGTAATTTACGATTACTAAATCGTAATTTACGCTTTTTACGAAACAATTTACGAATGCTGAAGCGTAACTTACGACAGTCACATCGTAATTTACGGATCCCAACCCATGTTAACGCATATCCAACGCTTGTTAGATAGTAATTTACGATTCTTCCATGGCACTTTACGGTTTTCTAACCCATAATTTACGATTTCTTAATTATGATAGTGCAGATGTAATTTACACCTTTTTCACCGTAAATTGTACGTTTTCGATGTGCACATTACTATCTATTCTTTATCGTGCACATCTGCGTAAATATAGGATTGACGGCGAGGACGTGAGACTCATGTTGTGGGACACCGCGGGTCAGGAGGAATTCGACGCTATCACCGCTGCTTATTATCGTGGAGCACATGCCTGTGTTCTAGCCTATTCAGCGACCGATAGAGACTCGTTCGATGCTATTCCATCCTGGAAACTCAAGGTTGAAAATGAGTGCGGCGAGATACCGACGGTACTCGTCCAGAACAAAATTGATTTGGTGGATCAATGCCAAATCGACCTGTAAGAATGTTTTTTTCTACTTTTGAAAACATTTTTTCTTTTCAATTTCCTAATCCCTATTTTATTTTTTTTTTTTTGCAATTTGGAATTTCTTTTTTTTGTTTATTTTTGAGATTTTTAAAACTTTGAAAATTGAAAAAAAAACAATTCCCCTTTTTGCGTCACATCAATTTTTTCATCTAGTTCAATTGTGCAATGAGGAAATGGATGATTTATTGTTCCTAGAGACGAGGCGGAGAGGCTGGGCCGTGCCCTAGGTTGCAAACTCCTACGAACGTCTGTCAAGGAAGACGTGGGTGTTTTAAGTGTATTCAGGCACTTGTCATCGCGATGCCTAATGGAAATGCGCAGATGTGAGGATGATTTCCAGGAAGATTTGAGACTGTACTCGACGGGGCTGAGATCGCCATCAGTCATTAGTAAGCAATGATAACAATAATTATCGAGCACCTTCAAGAAGTGTAAAACGCAGATAGACTCAGAATGAAAACTCGTCTTTTGTCTAGCTCCTTTCATACACTTTGGAGGTGTTCGGGTATGATATTTTTGCACCCTAGTGCAAAATGCTCGTGACATATTAGAACTTTTTCGAGCATGCCCCTGTTGCGGATGTGGCTTCCGCCAAGAATATCTCCACTGAAAAAAATCCAGGCATTTTCTGCAGGAAGAACCCCCACGAGAAATCCGAAAAAAATGAAAAAAAAAAAAAACAAATTTGCAATCGATACTCCGACCCTCACTTCTAGTCCCAACTGTCCATGAATAATTCATAAGACCGGCAATGCCTTCTAACGACTCAAATTTGTCCTCGAAAAGAGAAAAATAATTCTTCATTGAGAAAAGTAGAGAGTACAGAACTATCTCGGTTAAAGTTGGAGTGAAATTTCACTGTAGTCGACGTAAATGGTAGTGACATTCCACAAGTAGACTTGGAATAATGACGAGTGTTTGTCCCACGACCGTTTTCGGAATCGTCAATTGCCTCCTTATGGCGAATATATATATATATAATATCATCCATATTATATATATATATATATATATCACCCAATGAATGTCTCTTTCACTCGGTATTTTCCGGAAGACGTGAAAGGGCTTTTCACGCTCATGCTGGGTGGCCCATAGGGTGAACCGATCGCTGTTCGCAGCTAAATTATTAGTATAAATAATTACATTATCGCTCACGTAAATTTCAACGCGGACGCAATATGCTAGACGGAAAAATCGTATACAAACCTGTTACCCATTGAGCCGCAAGTTACCAAGAAGAGACCAACAGCTTAACGATTTGTGTTCTCCACCTCGATCGTCTTCCACGATTTTATTAGAAAGTCGAGTATCTCGTTAAGAATGCATTTTACGAGAAAATATTATTAGATATTTTTTGTAGAGAATTTCATGCTCGACAAAAAAGGTTTAGTGCTAATTTCCTATAAACTTACGCGTTCTCGAGATACAGCCGGAATTCCAAATCTGGTTTTGGAACACTGATCGCAACCAAGAGTTGAACAGATAAAAAATATTTTTCTTATGTGATGGCGCCATTTCATCGAACGTGATTGGTCGTGTCTACCGGGAATCCCCGCATCGTGTACTTCTCTCAAAGAGGTTTTTTTCTATCACACTGACATTTGGTTCGTAAAGTGATGGAAAATGTACATTAACACGAGCAAAAATGGTTACACAAAATTACCATACAAGTTCCCTATTGCATTTATTCATGACCGAATCATATTCCAAATTTAATGACTTGGAATCATTGCATTGTTAAATAAAACAAGTGTTCCCTCATTTTTCCTTAATTTATGCAAAAGCCAAAAAAAATTATTCTTCATTGCAGGTGCCTTCAGTCCAAGTGAATGCAGAGCAACCGGAAATGGTACGATTGTTCTTCGGCCGAGTGGCAGACGCCCACACCGGAAGAAAAATTTTGTGCGCAGCGCGTGCCGGCTTTTGTAATAAACAATTTTACCAATTTTAATGTTGAGAGGCATTTTGTCTAGAGTATTATACATTGTACCTTCTTCTTCTGTACATATGTATGTATAACCTCAATTATTCTCTCTTAAGAATTGGGTTCACGTGTACCATGGCCAGGAAAATAAAGGAAACCATAAGTTAAGTAATTGGCTGCTGATACTTTTTCCACATTTAACGTACTTGTACATTCAGTTGTAATTACGAAAAATCATGTTTTAGCAGTTTTCCAGAAACTTCATATAGGAAAACTTCATATACAAAATTAACGTTCCGTTAATTGCGCTCCCTCGCCGGACGTCATTGGTCGGGCGTATAGCAACGCGCCGCCTGGGTTCCAATGTCCGAGGAATGAAAGTTGGGCACTTCAATGTGCAATCAATATTGTTGAAGGTGTTTAGATATACCACATACAGAAGTTCCAATCAGATTCAAGCCATAAGCAGTCCGATCTCAATATCACATCTTTGGATGAACTTATCGATGAGTATCAATGGTGACGAGTCTTTGGTCAGCAAAATGCAGCGCCGGTACATGGTCATGGGTATTTAAGCTTGATCAGACTTTTTATCAGTTCTGAGCTCTTCCGAGTATCGAGGGCAACGAAGTTTCAATTGATTATTAAAAGAAGTGCAGCAGAAATGCGTATTTCGTCAACAATTTCAACTCTCTCGTCTTGTATCGAAATTATAAAACCAATTGCTATCTCGTCTCGTCTCGAGGCTCGAGAATGCAATCCAATCTCATACTGTCTCGATTTTTGTTTCATTTTTCAAGTGCTACTTCAGAACGACTCTTTTCAAAGGCTGGGTTATTAATACGAAAACACAGGAATCTATTGAGTGATATTCATGCTGAAATGCTTCTGTGGCTTCAATCTTGGTTCTCGTCTTCGTTAACACCAAAATTAACAAATGCCCTCAAATATCCGTTGTAATTATTAAGAAAGAAAATAAGCCAAGAAGTGGGTGCTCATGTTGGTAGTTATATTGACAGAAATATATCCTCAAATTTTTACACTGTTGAATAGATGAAATTTGCTATATATGCGAACAAATTATTATCATCATTATTATTTCTTAGGGTCACCATAAATTTACCAAAAAATCATTAGTTTGTGAGTGAAATTGATTGATTTAAAGCGATTTTTTTTTCGAATTTTTGGCACATCGCTTTTGTATTGGCTCGATTCTAATCGCGGCAACACTACAAACTTCGATCGAATTTTTTTATCTCGAAAAAAAGTAATCGTCACAGCGCTGAAAGTTGAGTGACAATCTTGGTTTTACCTCAGTATGTACACGAAGTGTGTCCTTCACCTTTCACAAGGACTGGAATAGGGGGAGTCAACGCCCCTCGTTGCTCACTCGACTGCCTCCTCCTATATTTCAACAGAAAACTCACACATGTCGAGCCTCAACTGCTTCCCCTCAAACACGTCTAGTGCACGCAATAACAAATATGAAAGAGAAAAAACGGGTGAAACAAAATTTGAAAGGCAAAATTTCCAAGATTTCGATACTGATTACCGAGGAAAAAAAATTGTGCTCTGCATTTTTGGGGATATCCCTAAATCTAGCGGAGCTAGCGAAATTTTGTACAAGACCTTTTTTGTAGGTAATTTCACGAACTAGAAATAAGGTGTATACAAAAAATTTGCTACGACCCTCGGGTTGCAGGGTATTCAACGAAAATGATCCTCAAAGTTTAATTAATGGGTGTGTAATTTTATCAGATCACCGATAATAAAGCGAAATTAATGATAGATTAGGATCTTTATTATTAATGACCTCACACTATCCAATAGTTACTTTTTTTATTTATCACAAAAGAATGGAATTACAATACCATCGTTATTGATCTAATTATGGAAAATTATCGAAATGAAAAGTAGCATTTAAAAATTAATTTAATGGCTTTTTACGTATGATAATTGTCTTTAGACTATACATATTATGCAAATTTATATTCAATCTGTTTATAACATTAGTTAACATGGGAATGATTATTTTTTGGGAAGTGAGTGATGAATAAAAATTGGATGTTATAATTTCGATTTGTCTCAGAGAGAGTAATGTTCAAAAGTAATTGAGAAAAAGATTATTTCATGCAACTTAAAATTTTCCATTAAAAATGTTTGGGATTTTTTAGAATTTTCAAAAAAAAAAAGAAATCCGGTTTTTGGTGACAATGAAAAAAAAGAAAAAAAATACTAAACCAAAAAAAAATCCAGGGCCCATAGTTGGCTAAAAACCAATGGATAAATATGAATAGTGTAATAATTAGAGAATAATAGTTGTCCAATTTTTTTCTTTTTAACGATGACTCAATTGGACAAATTGAGGAACTAACATAATTTTTTTTCTAGACTTCGCCCCTCATCTAAAGCTTTTTTTTTTATAATTATTAACAATTGACCATTTGATTATTATGCAGTGCAAATCTCGTGAGCACATTTACCAAAAGAAATTGACGAAAAAATCAGGCAAAACAATTTTAGTTCGATTAATTTTGGAAAAAAACGTTGAGAAAAATACTATGTGATAATTAAATTTATAATAGTTAAAAACTAGTTAAGACTCTCCGCCGAAAACAATTTTCACTTTTTTATCTCAATGTATTGAATCAATTTCAATTTTTATACGTGATCTTAACATGAATTATCGCAAATCTGGTTAATTCTGAATTTCGATTCTCTTATAGCTTCGTCGTAAAATCGTTTTATCTGATTTTTTGTCCCAGATTTGCAAAAGAATTGATGCAATTTTTTATCTTAATTTTGGTAAAAGTTCTTGAAATATGAAAGATTTTCCGGCAATTCAGCTACCCATCATGGCTCCAAAAAATTCTGAAAAAAAACAGAATCTTCCTACACTGGAGAAAACTTATTACGATTTTCTTCAGATTTTTAAATTAATTTTGTGAAGTGATTCAAATATTTGAAAAGAAAATCTGATTTAAATTTTGCCAAAAAGTAAATGTAGGTCATTCAACATGCTAGTCGAAATTTTCATTTGCCCTACTCCGTTTTTTCCATGCATTCGGAATGTAGGAGGTAAGCACCAACATGAAATAAATATTCGGTTTTTCAAAAAGAATTATGACTCAGTTTGTGGAGTATGGACACAACCTGAATTTATCTCAGAATTTTTAAAAAGTAATTGCTGAATTTTCAGAGAATTTCGCAATGTCTGCCCGATCGCTTATTTTACCCGTTTTTCCCCCCAACATTTCTTCCCTTCCATTTCTTCTTCGACACGTGTTCCCTGATACTTCATCTCTTCGTCTCTTTAGTCACCATGTTTCTCTGTAATTTCTTCCTCAACATTTCTTCCCTTGCATCTGTCTTTCATCTCTTCTTCAACATCTCTTCCCTGTAATTTCTTCCTTTACATTTCTTCTTCAACATGTCTCTCTACGATTTCTCCCTCAACTGATTTTACCAACAATTTCTCTCCTCTCACTTAATACTCGAATTTTTTCCTACTACATTTACATTTTATTTTCCTAGCGGAAGAGAAACCACAGTGAAATTTGAAAATTCCATAAAATTGTATCCAGAAAGCTTTCAATATCACTTAGAAATGTCAAAGAAGGAAGAATCGGACATGGCAAAATTTTGTTCCACCACATTTATCTCCATGGGGCAAAACGGGTCGAAACCTTGGCAATTCCAAAGGTCTCAGTTTGCTATCGAATGATCTAAAATTTTAGTCACATGCAGTTGAAATATGTACTAAAAAAGTTAACTTTAATTTGTTTCGTCAATACCATTTTTTTTTATATAAAACAATGGCTGTTGTCGAAAATAATGTAATTTCATTAATTTCGGTCCTGAGTGATAGACCAAAGTTTAAAGAAACGAAAAAAGGAGTTCAAAATTTTTGAAAAACTGAAAGATAGTTTTTTTTTCTGGTATACATATCTATGAAAATCTATGAGAAATCATGGCATCTGGAGTCTGCAAGGTATAAACCCGTTTTGCCCCATGGGGAAGAAAGGAGGTGGCAGAGAAATTTTGCCATACCTCATGCCTCATTTTCTTACATCTCCAAATCAGATCAAAAGCTTTCAGTATAATCTCTACCGTTAATTGAATTTTCATATATTGATCCCCTGGAAACAGTTATATATAACGCTTATATACAAGCTTATTTTCTTCTATCCCAGTGTACTTCTCCTAATGACATAATAATCCCTATCAACATCACTATTCAAATTGTCAGATCTCACCAAGGGACCTCAGGATCTAAGAATTCCATCAAAATTTCCCTAAAAAATTTTTTGTATACCTAAGCAAGATGTACAAAAAGTCTGCATGGAAATTTTAGTACTTCGCGTTGGTTCTGAGATATTTCCAACCATAGAAGCGACTTGATAGATCTTCACTGCCGAAATGCAAGTTCTGTTATTTCTGACAGTTCATACCTATCCAACATTTCTTCTTCATGTGATGTTTTCCTACTGATAGAATGATACATACTTGCCACGGTTGTGACATCACACACCAATTTCCAAATTAATTTTCATAGCACACAAATGTAACAGCAGGAGTTGAATTATTAGGCCTCATCAGGTGGACCACACGCTGTTTTTGAGCCACATCTCGTAATCTAAGAGTGGTATAAAAATGTTCATGAGGACTTTTTTATGAACCTGAGCGAGAGCTACAAAAAAGTCTATATGAAAATTCCCATAGCTCGCATAGGTTTTGAAATATTTCGATAAAATAACACTTGCATCCCAGTTGAGAAGTTATTTGTACATTTCAAAGGAAAGAGGAAAATGTGAAAATACCAGATAAATTTTCAAGAGGAATAAATGCTGAGTAAGAAAATTTGTGTAACCTATTTCATTTGAAGCAATCGTTGGCACTACATGTGTTCTTAATGCGCCAGGCACAATCGTCGATGGTGGATAACATTGATTCTCATTGCATTTCTATCGTGTTCATTTTATCAATGTAATCAAGAAGCCCTTGGAGACGTTTCTTCACTCTCTTCTGATCATCAAGGGTGCAGCCTAAAATCACGGACTCGAAAATCTTGTCGGAGTGGCCACTCGACTGGGAAGAACAAGCATTCATAAACGCCGCACACCGCTGACGAGTTGATGTTAAATCGGTCCGAAGACTTATCACCAGACTGTCGATGAGTCCATTCACCTGATAAAGCAGTTATCAATTATGGCCGGAGAGCGTCAAAATTATCGAAAATCCCGCGATACTTTCCTTGCAAATCCAAGAAAAGAAAAAGAAACTTTCATTCCAAATAAATAAACGTTGTTGGGAAGTGGTGAAACGACATAATTGCATTTATCTGTAGTCTCGGTTTTTCATAAATATCTCAGAATTTTGTGGAATGGGGCCAATCTGCATAGGAACTTTTTTGGAGGACTTGATTGGCTCTGCAAGAAGTTCTTCATGGAATTTTCTCTATCTCCCTTTAGTTCTGAGCTATTTGGGACAGAACGAGCCTGGACCTCAGTAAACTCGCCTAGTTGTGCCGGTACACAACATACTAAATTTTTCAGGTTGATTTATATGCATCTAGTACAACATAATATGACGTCAGCCAGACAGTAGTAAGTGTTTTTTTAAAGAACCGATTTTGCTCGACAAAAAGGCTGTCATGGCATAATGGGCCTCATGTAGTTTCATCGCAAAGATTAGTTGTACATTCGCCTAAGTTATCCGAATGTTTCTAACATTTTTGTCGTGAATTTACCTTAATTTTCCAATAAGTATTGAATATTCAATGATTTCCAAGTTTTTGAACGAGAATATTTTTAGAAATTTCCAACTAAAGGGAACCGCTATAAAACTTCTGGGACTCGATGCAGAAATTTCATATAAATTTTCTTAACAGTCTAGTTCCACCACATGACGTCAATTTCTGCAGTTTCATTGGTTAGAATTCGAGCGGGGTATATAATGAAGGGGGAAGAAATTGAGACTCCTGATGAGAAATCCCCACCTGATGAAGGGCATCCTCTTGGACTCGATCTCGTTGAACCTTCACTGCAACTTCCACCGTAAGACATCTCGAAGTTAGTCTCTCAGCATATCGCACGACATCATCCTTATCAGCTGCAAAACCAGGTGAAATTATTAATACATCTGAACTGGCTCAAAAGATCGAGCGGATTTTAACAAAATTCTTATAGAATCGATCTTCTACTTTTTGTTATAATTTGTTATAATAAATCGAAAAATTGGTTCATATGAAGAATTATATTCCAAAAATTTACGTGTAATTTTTTACAATCTTGAAATTCGGATTGCGACAGCCAAAAAAAATGTAAAGGAAAACAATTATTATTTTTTGTGTGGAAAATGAAAAGTTATATTTGGGTGCAACATGACTTTAAGACACCTATAACATGTAGTTTCAGAAATCGTTAAATTCCTTGGACCTTAAAATTTCTTTGAACCGATTTTGTAATTGGGTAATTTTTTCAATGGGGAAGAATTGGAGCTCTCGATAATGGCTTCTAAACAAATTTGATGACACGTTTTTTTGACCACTTCCGACCTAGTTAGTTTATGGTGAAGTTATCTTTATATCATCCTGTTTAGTCCAGCCATACATGTGAGTGCTATATGTTATTTCTAATTTGTAACCTTGAAAACTCGTATTCGTGGAAGTATTCGTTGAATTATAATATCAGTTAATTTTCCATCAATTTTGAAAAATTCGTTGATTTAAAATATGAAATGATAGTCTAGCGCAAAAATGGAATATGGAATAAAAACTATCAATTTTGAAACACCCTATACATGTCACATTTTCGCAATAAAATGACAACTTGAAATACTCTTCCAAAATGTTCAAAAGTTGCAAAGTAAAATATGAATGACGTAAAACAAAATGCGGATCCGCTTGCAACTACCCGAAACATTCAAATTTCGCGCGCTCAGTAAATTTCGTTGTCGTACCTTGCCCGTGCAATTGCCTTATTTTTTGTTGCCGTTTCCCTTGTCAATTGCAATATTGAAATTTGCTCAGATAAATATACACATTCTAAAATACATTGACACTTTTGTAACGGATTTATCAATCTCAATTATTCTGGAGTATTCACAATACTTCTAGAATTTTCTAGAACTAAAAAAAACACTTACGGTCCTGCAAAAACGCCAGAATTTCATTATTTTTGAGGGTGTCAAGAGTTGTCAACATGGTATCCTTTTCTTCCTCAAGTTTAACAGCATCTCGCCTTAATTGCTCGACTCTGAGCTCAATCTGGTCCAGCAGAGTGACTAACCTGTCTTTTGGCTGCTTATACTCACAATCGGCACTCTCCATTATCTGGGGCAATGGACTCTCCATTTTTATCAGTCTAATTTTATTGATGATTAACTATGAGGGTTAATTGGGCGAATAGGCCGGCAAAATACACCTCCGATTGCTCCAGTATTTTTTTCGAATTTTCCAGATTTCTCTGGTGCAAGTTCTGGAAGGATACCTTGCACTGTTTTGCGGTAAATACTGAGGTATAGTCCGCGCCGCAAATAAAAAGTGCGGCTTGAACAGCTGGGAAAAGGGAGGGGATTCGATTGGCCGGTTTGAACTTGGCGCGGCAATTTGAATTTTGACAGTGTGAGGCTAATCCAATGGGATTTATTTTTGAGTGTAAGAAGATTTTTGAGTTTCATCCCATCTGCAGCCACGTTATGGGACTTTGTTATGAAATTTTACGCAAAATTTGTGCGTGAAGATTTTTTCCAGCCATTTCGAGTGCTCTCAATGGCGAAAAAAATGTTTACGTACGAGTTGGAACAAGTGCTTGTCGTAACTGAACATTGACGGATTTTTTTCACGATTGAGAGCAATCCGAGGCAAAGCCGACGAATGCAATCGACATCGCCAATAGGAATATTTAGACACAAGTTACGAGCAATTTTTTTCGTTGTGAATGGAGTCTATCATCAACGAACTTGGACCTATCTGGAAAAACATAAGCGCAGTCGTATTTATAATTCATTTTGGGTTTGTGTACTATAAAAGCTGAAACGATTTGCCACGTGGTAAAAAAGTTCAATCGTATCAATATTTTTTTTCAACAGGATTTATTTATTAGTTTTTCCTAAATTATGTACATTTTCTCCCATTTCTTCCCATTCTTTTACAGGATTTTTACAGGATGGTCAAATGGAGAAGAATTCAACACCCCTACGGGAATTCTGTCTGAACATCTTATGTAGAAAACCTTTATAATTCCCCTAGTACTGCAATTTTGGGACTAATTAATTTATAAATTCAGAGTCATCATGAAAAATTTCAAAAACTTGAAAAATTGGAACGGAATAATTGTAATTTTCCTTAGAAAATTTGAAGTTTTTGAATTTTTAAAAGTTCAAATATTTACAAATTTTCGGAATGTCTGAAAATTCAGAAATCTGAGAGACATCAGAAATCGCCAGTTGTAAAATAATTTTAAAAAAGTCACAATGTTCTCAAATTTAACCCCAAACAAATTTTACACTGATTTCAAGCCAGGAAGCCTGTACAAAAATTCCCCATCACAGTCATAATACCGATCCTCAACCCGGAAGGTGATGTTTTTCTGTGCCTTGTCCTTCGGAATTTTAATAAACCTCGGATAGTCCTCAACACCACTAACAGCCTTCTTCTTCCACTCGATTATCCCCGTAGCTAAGCTCTCATTATCAACTTCAAATTTCGGTATATCGACGAAAATATCTTTCTTCCCTTTTCGCACCTCGACTCCCTTTTCCTCAATTTTCCGATCCAGTTCCGATCGCCAATCTTTCCTCGTCAAAATTTTCTTCTCCATTTCTTCATCAACCAAACTCTTCCCTTGCCCTTTTTTACAATTTTGCTTCTCGACTTCTTCATTTTTTTCTACGTTTTTCGCACCGACCCCTGAACTGGTGTTTTCGAAATCTCCAGTAGTTTTGCCATCTCTCTTATGTTTGTATTGGTCTACCAATAACGAAAGCTCCAAGCTCAAATTTTTAGCATCCGGAATTTTTTGTACGGTACTTTCCATAAAGGTATCGAAATTCACCGGTTCCTTTCCGATATTCACACGTGAAAAACCGATTTTTTTCTTGGGTTTTCCGTCGGTAATTTTGGGGAGAGGGGTTGGGGTGTCTGGGGACCCCACATAATTGGTGACTATTGAGGTGAAGAGAGTGGCTTGAGGATCCTGAAAAACTGGCTTTTTCTTTATGAAGTTTTTGGAGATCGTCTCGAGATCTGCCGCCACAATTTTTCGACCTTCAAACTTCTTCAAGTGAGACTCCAGGCGAGGACTCACTGCCAGTTGTCCGGATGTAAATTTCTTCCAATTGTCGATGACTTTTTGGTCATAATTCAAAATTGTACTCTCGGCCTTCGGGAGCCATTTGGCGCGCAGAATACGACGGATCGTGTCGGGAAGGGCTGGAAAAGACTCACTCAGGCGATCCGCGGAAAACTCAACTGGATCCTTCTCGTGCAGAGATTGAATGTTCAATTTTTCAGTCCAAGTTATGAAGTTCGGGTCCTCGGACTTGAAGTACTTGCGGGCGATTATTCGGGTCTTTAACTTTGCCTTCTCGATGTACTCCTCTCTGGGGGACAGACATTGCGACATTACGTTTGCATGAAGTTTTACGGTTGAATTTTAAAGATTCAGCTTTTACCTTTGCATTTTTGGATTTATTGCAATTTTTTGACATTTCCTAATTGTTGAAATTTTCGGAATTTATGGGTTTTTTGAAATTTCAAAATTGCAAGAGAAATAGAGATTTGAAAAAATTTAAAATGAAAATGTTGGCCGGCATATACGAACTATCCAATAAATCTGCTTATTTTACCATTTTTTTTTAATTTCATAAATTTTAGAATTTTCAGAAATTTTCCATTCAATTTGTGGAATTTTCAGAAATGTTAGAACGGAGTCTTCAATATTTTCAGAATTTTGTAAAACTGCAAACTGCGAAATATTTGGGCAATCACTCGATCAATCAATCAGTTCATCAATCAATCCATCAATCCATCCATCAATCAATCAATCAATCCATCAATCAATCCATCGATCAATCCATCGATCAATCCATCGATCAATCCATCAATCAATCCATCAATCAATCCATCCGTCAATCAATCCATCGATCAATCCATCGATCAATCAATCCATCAATCAATCCATCCGTCAATCATCTGAACACTGAATAATATCATCAATCGATCAATCTCCCAGTCAATCTAACGATCAAAAAATTAATTACAGGTCGCATCAATCAATCCTCAAGTATCAAAGAATCAATGAGCAAATCAACCGATGAATCATTCCAACACTCGCCAGATCAATCCACTGGCAACCCGTCAATCATTCAGGTAAGTTACCATCAAATGATGGATCATCTCCAAATCAATCCGTCAACCATTCCATCAATCAGTCAAAAACGAAGTGAAACAATCGATCAATCATTCAAGTAATTCAGTATGAACCAATCAATCCCATCAATCAATCAATACTAAAGAAAACTTTTGCGCACCTATAACAGTAATATTAACTCACCTCTTGTACTCATTATAAGTCTGACTCATGGACATGAATTCCGTCTCATCTTTTTCAACATCATCGAAATCATCTTCATCAGGCTCATCGTAATCTTTGGCTTCGGGATAAAGTTTCTCCTCGGACAGCGCAGCTTTCCGGTATCTGGGACTTCTCGATGGCCGCTTATGATAACCTCTCAAGGAGAGGAAAATCGCGGATCGCAATTTATCCATGGCGTGTCAGCCACTCAAGCCCCGCAATTTATGAGTTCCGATGGCTCACTTATCAGTTTCATCAATTATCACTTACTTCTATTTTGTTGAATAGAATAAAATTAACTCATGCGCAACAATAATCAAAACCTTGTCCTCGTGCACTCACAATGTTTTTGTCGGGTTTACTCGGTCGGTAAGCCCGTCGCAAAAATTATCGACGTCGAAAAGAACAACATATATATATATATATAACATATCTTAAAATTTTTTCGCAATTTCAGGAATTTTATTTTATTTATTTTTTTATTTTTACAAGTTGTGAGGTTTTATGAGATTTTGTTTTTGCAAGATTTTTCGAAAAAATTAATTTTTTTTCGAATTGTTCTAGATCTTTAGTTTAGTTTAATTCCTCGATTTTTCTTCGAAATTTTACTACAAATTTCAATTCACTATTGATGTATGGTTTTCAGTCAGGAGACATTAAGTGCGCTTCAAATTTGGGCTGCTCATTTGTGGAGTCATTGAACCACTTGGCTCGAAGTCATGGCAGAAAAGTCATTTCAGATCTGAAATTTCGAAATAATCATAGAAGTTATGATTAGTCACGAACGTCATTAGAAATCCTCAGGACTTCATGACCTCTGATTTTCATCAAGAAGTCATGGAAGTCATCGAAGAAGCCATTGGGAATCAGTAATCTGGAAGTCATTGAACCGGCGAAATAGGAATGTTCGAACACTCGAGTGTTCAAACTCTTATAAGCAAATTATATGCAAATCAAAAGTTGGAAATTTTCAGTAAATTGATATATATTCTTAACTTTGTCTCATTTTACTTTTTTGCCGTTATCGAATCACCTGAAATTTTTATATTTGTAAAAACTTTGGAACTGGCAAATCCACGATGGAAGAAAAGTTACCGGTTTGACCCCAGAAATGAAGAAAAGAAATCAATTTCCGCACTTTTGTAAATTTTTTAGATTCATAATAAAATTTTCAAAGTTTCTAAAATTATTGAAACGTTGAAAATTTCTACAACTTTCCAAAATGATCCGTCTTCGAAAAATGTTAAACTCTTCAGATTTCTATTTTTTTCGAATCCAAAATGCCTATATTAACGACCCGCGAAAGGCGCGTAAACATTCAACAATCTCAATAATCTCTACCGATTAATAATAATAACAATAATGTCGCATGGAAAGTGGTCCGTCGACTCCTTAACTGACCTTTTCCCCAAGGCAAAATGTCTGGTCTCCGATTAATAAAGCCCCTCCCATTCTGCATTCACAATTTTTACATAGAAAATGATTCTCGCGCTTGCATTTGCACGTGGGATACCAGTCGACGCGAGTTCGCATTACAACGTAAAAATAAAATAATAGAATCGTTTCTTTTCAATCTATTCAAAGCGCGCGACGTTTCTAAATTAGTGCATTCAATTACCCGGGTCCGAGCCGCGAGTCCAAAGGTCAAAAAACATTTCATTGCAATTTCTGGGGCAAAAGGAACCAGTCGAATTTTCTACAAAAAATACATTGAGGTAGTCATTTTAAAAAATGTGGAGAACAATGCAATACACTAAAACCGGGAATTTCCGATAATAAATAAAAATAAAGTTACAGATTTTTTTATATGTTATCCTTATAAAAGTTTATTTTCGGGAACTTCGACAATGCAGGATGAAATTAATAATTTACCAGACGATTGTCTGATAGAAGTTTTTCGACGGTTGCCGATCTATCAGAGGGTGGAAATTGAAGAAGGTGAGATTTTTAGTTTCATAGAATTTTTGGATGGAAAAAAATTGTCATATATAACTATTTATATTCTCTGGCAAGAGAATATCGATGTGTCATGTAATTTTCTTCAATACCATTAAAATTCTATGGGAAATGTTCCAACATTTTTTGTTTATTGCGTTCATTATTATTGATAATTCATGTTTACCTCATAATTTGCACTCGCGAATTAATCAAAATATTGTATGTATCGCGAGGAACTAATATCGTTTTAAGTTTCTTTAAATGTCCTACCAAAATGAAAAAAAAAACTGATTTTCAGAAAATTACAGAGTGAATCAGCATGAAATTTCCATTATTAATTAGTCCGAGGTCATTCGCGAAGTTGCTACAGAGTAGAGACATATGTGAATATTAGGAAGGTATACTACGATTAAAAATAGATTTCTTAGGCAAATATATGAAATAACATTCTTATGGGAGCCGATAATAACAGAAACTTGTTGGTTCATGGCACAGAAAGTATTACGGGCAAATTTTTGTTTTTTTCGGGCTGTTCAGTTGGTTTTAAAATTGAAATTCATGAAAAATGCCAGATCGATCTCTCTTTTGTTTATAACTAATTCTGTTTTTTACCAACCCCCAAGTTATTGTATAGTCCCGGAAAATTATAATGTCTTCGGCAAGGAATACTGCACACCAATCCATGCGGCTGGGGCCGTCTTTAGCCATTCAGGCCATCGTATTTCTAAACACAGGGTAAACGTGCAGGGACACATGTGCTACGCCCCCCCCCCCCTCCCCCGCGGCGGGTTATGTTTCCGTCCGGCCTAGTGTGTTCTCTCATGAGATCACGGAATGTTCTTGTGAGCATCCGCAATAAACGAGCAAATTTCATTAAAAAATTCGCGTTTTGCCAACCTTTTCTTAGGAATTTTACGAGATACTATTACCGGACACTACTGCAACCTCAAGAAAATTACAGTCATGGGTTCGGCTGCGGATTGTCTTACCGCAGTAGTCACTGAGATTGAACTCGTTTTTTTCCGACAATCGTAACATTAAAACTTTTGTCAGTTTATGTAATACTATAAAGAACTGGGGAATCATAGAACTGGTCAAAAAATTCTGGGGAGTTCTGGAAAATGTTTACAACTGCTAAGAGAATTGAGGAAACTTTCGTTTGCTCTCTTTTTGAAACAGTTTATGTCAAAGGGATGAACAAACAAACTATTGAATGCATGCATCGATAAGTGAAATACAAATGGATAGATGAATGAGTAAAGTATTTCACAGTATGCAGACGATGGAAAGAAATAGCGAAATCTTCTTGGCACGATCTGAAGCATCTCCTCTTCTTACGCTTTTCCCATGGAGAAATGGACTCGAGAACAATTTTTGAGATCCAAAAAACTCCGCATCTGATCAAAAGAATTGTCAATCGCTGTGGAAATTTTTTGAAGGAACTGAAGATTGCATCACCCTGCAGCCCCGAAATTCTGTCAACTGCGGTTGACACCTGTCCCAATCTCAGTAAATTGACCATTGATGCTGGTAATATCACTTGCAGAACGTCACATTGTCCTGAGAAATACGATCTCAGCAAAGCTGAGCTGGTGAGTCTTTATAAATTTTCGAAATTTTACGCACGAGAAGCAGAGAAACGATTTTTAAATAAATGGAAAATTTATAAATCCTTTCGGTGTCTTTGGAAACTCTCAAAAATTTTAAACTACCAAATTCTTCATTTTTCCCTAACTTTTCAAATTAATTCAGTAATATTTTGATAACAGAAAAAAATCGACACTTTACGATTCCGAAGATTTGAAAAATTATAATAAATATGAAAACTGCATAAAATATTATAAAAATTTGGTAAAAATTAGACTAGTTTGAAATGTTAAAAAATTCTAATTTTGAAACGTCCAAAATTCAAAATTCGCCATTCCAAAACTTCGAAAATTGCAATTTTTTCAAAAGTCCAAAATATGTGACAATAGAATTGAAATATTCCAAAAATTTGGTAAAGAGTTAAATAGGCTGAACCGTTCAAAACTAATGAAGAAATTCAAGTAGAAAGCAAATTTGATTTGCCCTTCATTAATCTGAATAATTGATCATTTACAGAATCTTGGAAGGCTCACGAAGCTCAGGCATTTGTCTCTGAAATATTTCCAATCTACAGATGATGTCCTTAAATCTCTATCTATGAATCATCGTTCTCTAAGTCATCTATGCCTTTATCGGTGTCAGATCGACAGACCAACTCTAGATCTCATCACAAGACTGGATAGTTTAGAAGTACTCCAATTGACTCATAGTCAGATTGATGATAATTGGCTGGAAAAATTAATCGACGAGTCTCGGAGGATAAAGCACCTCGACATCAGTTGTAAATATCAATACACAAATTTACCAAATTCATCATTTTTTAAAATTCTTCCAATTCTTGAAACAATTTTCTTATATTCTCACCAATGTTTTTTATAATATGTAAAATTCTCTTTTATTTCTTTGCAGTTACCCCATTAAGAATATTTCATTTAGGGACGATTTCCATTTTACCTCTTCTACTTCCCATATTTTTTTTCAATTTTCCTCCCAAATCTTCTTAATTTTTGCAATTCTACTTTTTTGGTTAAATTGCCAATTTCCGTATATTTTCAAGAATATTAAAAAATGGAGACCTCTTGAATGAGAACATTCAATATTGCTAATTTTAATTTTAATTGCTAATTTTGTAGAATTTTCGAGTGTCATTTTTCTTCAATTTTCCATTTGTTAACTTCCAGATTCCGAATTCATCACTGACTTGGGGGCAGCGCAGTTGCATAAATTGGCCAATCTGGAGGGATTATCGGTCCAAGGAACTCCGAACATTACTGACAAATCGTTGATGCGTTTGTGCAATCTGAGAGAGCTGAATTGCAGCTTCTGCGAGGGAGTCTCCGACCCTGGGGTCATCAGTTTACTTCGAAATGCACCAAATTTGATGCTCTTGAACCTTGATGGAACGAAAATTTCAACGAAAACTGTAGCCGAAGCCTACATCAAATGGCAGGCTATGGGAGAGAACCGGAGAAAATTCATCATTTCAGTGGATCTGTCGGTCCAGGGAAGTTGGCCCAATACTCAAGAACCATTTCCACCCTTCAGGAGACAGGAATCGCGCCTGAAAAATATCTTCGCCTTTGAATAATTACAAAATCAAATGAAAGTTACGAAGGCTGTTCGTTATGATTGTTTTTGTTAATGCATGCTATTCGCTAGTGAAATTTTCAATTCCTTGCACTTTTTGTATTTTTCATTCAAGTTGAATTTTTGAAATTTCCGTAATCTTTGGAATTTATGTACGTTTTTAAATTGCCGTAATTTCCGAAACCATATGTTTTTTTTTCTCATATTTTTTATATTTTAGATTTTTTTTTCGAAATGTGAATCTTGGAAACACTTAATTTTTTTTCTAATTTTTACATTTTGAACCCTCTTATATTGTTCAGATGCTTGCATTTTTTAAATTATAGGAAATTGGAATGTTAAAATTTTCCAAAAAATTGTGATCTATTCATATTGTCAAAATTTCTGGAATGGAAAATTGATAAATTCATGGAATTTCTGAGTTTGCAAAATTTTCGTTTACGTTGTTGGAAATTCTTTGGAAACGTCAAATACATCAAACGCTCTACGAGGTTTCAAATTTCCTACATTTGTTGAAGACAAATTTTGGTTTTTCCTCAATGTTTGAAATGTTTCTAAGGTCCGAGGACTGAAAATAGTTCAAATGCAAAAAATTCGTATGCTTCAAAATCTGCAATCTTTATTTTTTTTTTCGCGAATTTCAAATTTTTTGAAGCATCACATATTCTTTGAATATTCTGTCCTTATTTGTCTCATTTGCAATTCATGTTTAATAACATGATACATATTTCATATTTGGCCCATATTCAAAGAATCGTCAATCTTGAAAATCAAATAGAGAACATAAAGTTTTCAAAGTAGCCAAAAGTTTTCATTTTTTAAAAGTCCTATAATTTTCGAAAATTTTCAATGAATCAAAAAATTCGCTAAAAGTTTCATGGAATTTCCAAAATTCTTGGACCCTTTGCCACCTCTTCAAGAATTAACAAAAAAAAATAATTACAATTTTGAATCCTTCAAAAGTTATTCAAGTTTGTTGTTGATCGCAAATTGAACTTTCCTAAATTATTGAAATTTCGTGTTGCATATTAAAGAAAAAAAAAAAAAAAGAAAGAACACATACAATTTAAAAAAACAGCCTTTTTTTCATGGCCTAATGCCCTTAACATAACTTATTTAATCAAATGACATAAACTGAGCAATATTTCAACATTATTATTGTTGTATGTGACGTTTTTGCGCGTTACTTATACATATATTTTTTTTCAATTTGTATATTTTGAATAAAAAAATTATCAACGTAAAAATACTTAAGTTATAATAAATAATACTTATGTCTTAGAACACTATCATCAAATTTTAACGATTGATCTCGTACTTTTGGATAATTTGAAATATCTCGATGAGACACGATGTTCTGTGCTCGGGGGGAATGTGCTGTAGTCTTTCCTCGATTATACATTTGCACTTGTCTTTTCCATCTTCTTTGAAAAAGGAACTTGCAGATACAATCGAAGTATCTGGGTACTCTAGTTGGCGGTATCTTTCAACAATAGCACTGTTATCTATGGAGAAACAAACAATGAAAATACGGACTTACAATGAGTATAATTTTTGAATGGCATTCTGAAAATTTCTGTATTTTTTTTTACTCCTCAAAATTTAGAGAATTTCAATTTTTTTTTTTACGCTCTTGATGTAAGAAATTGTAATCCATCCAATTTCGTGAACTGATTAGAACTAATATTCTGGGAATTTTTGAAGTTGCCTAAATTTATGCAGAGTTTTAATATTTTTCAATTTCAAATTTTTTGAATTTTTTTATTTGTTTTTCTTTTCCAAACTTTTTTCGAAGTTTAAAATTGCTTGAATTTTCCAACATTTGTTAATTTCCTAATCTTTTTTTTCTTCCAAATCTGGGAATTTTCTACTCTTGATGGGAGAATCGGTCCAAATTAATTTAGCGTGTTGTTTTAATGCACGATAAATCGTATGTAAGTGAAGATAACAGCAGCTTAATAAGGACCTCTTTTGTAAACTAAAACGAGACCTCCAAAAAAGTGGAAGACCAATTTTAGCCATGACACTTAGATTTTGTGATATTCAAGGAAAACGTACGTCATACGAAAACATCGACCTTTTTACCCCTTCGATTTGTTTACCTGATTGATGAGGGACTTCAGGAATTCCCATGGTATGAGTATTGTAGTTCCCCACAACCAAAGATATGGCAAATGAGTTATTTGAATCCGTCCTATCCGATTTCTCCATTCTGGCCGCAGCTATGTGATCCTGGGCCTATCAATTTTTAGTGACTTCCGTTAGTTCGTATTTTATCAATAACCATTAATGTAACAAAAGGCGTTAAAGAAAAATATCGCCCGATTAGTGGAAGACAATCAATCTATTTGTGATTCATAGACAGTCAATCTTCCGAACATTCAATTGCGTAATAGTCATGTTTTAAGCCATTGACATATTGACTTTTGTGAGATATTTATATGCATTGAAATGTTCAAAGTTTTTGAATCTCATTCAATCAAGATAAACAAAAAGTAGGTAAAATTTTGTTATTTTGAAAATTAGTAATTTGCAATTTGGAAAAATTATCATTCTTGAAATTTTCAACATAGTGGAGATTTCTGAAAAGTTGCCAATTTTTCATATCATTTGCTGCTTAAAATTTTGTAATCATTGCGTGAAAGATGCCTTTACAAACCGAATTTAGAATATTTTGGAAATCTCAAAATTCTTTGTAGTTATTCAGGATTTGGACTTTTTTTTTGTTTTCCATATTTTCTAAAGTTAAAAACTCTCGGAGTTGTTTCTCATTTCTTGAATACTGTGAATCGTTTGAAAAATTGAAAATATCTGAATTTTAATATTTCAGAAATCTAAAACACAAAATACTAAAAGTTCAAATTTTGCAAATAAATACAGATAAATTCCGAATATATGAAAAAAATTATTTTTTTTTTTGAGAGACGAAAGGTTTTGAAACCTTCAAAATTAGAAAACCTTTGACAACTAAAATCAAATTTTTCCTTTCAAATTTCTTGGGATTTTCAATTTTTTCCATATTCTTCCAATTTGCTTAACTTTCTAATATTCCCTTTCTTCGGAATATCGTAACCTATGCGTTTAAAAATATGAAAATTCTTCCATTTGGTTAAAGTCGAAATTCCAGGAACAGAATATTTCAACACTGTTAATTTAAAACTTGACAATTTGAAAACGCTAAAACATGCATCGTGTATGTAAAATTTCCGGAGAGTGCAAATTTCGAAGAGATTCGGTTTTCTGCAAATTACAATTTCGTTAAGATTTCCACCACTCTAATTTTGTTTCAATATTTTAAACAATGACTTTTTATAATTTTCAAAAACTATCAATCCCAAATTGCCCCCAGTTCATACACTATTTAAAAACATATCAGCTGTTGAATTCTCACCTCCGAAAATAAAGAAGTTGGCTGTACGAGAGACGTACAGTGTCTAGCTCTTCGTACTGCCTGTAATTGTCGTCTAGAATGCTCCGGCAATTCTAGTTTGGGCATATTTACAACCGGGCAATCTGATCCGTCAAGATCCAATACTTTTCTAGAAAGAAGAATAAAAATAAAAGAATAAACCGTGCAAATTGTGACATAGTTGCTACAATTATCAGAGAAAAATGTTGTCGAGTTTACCAAACAGAAATCGCCACATGCGAATTGAATAACAAACTGGTAAACTGGAAGCGCATTTTTAGTTTGCCTTAATGTTTGAATCTACAAAAAAGATTTTCACCATTTTTCATAGTCTTACAGGATTTTTTCCCAGATATATCCACCCAGATATATAATTCAATTTTCATCACAACATTTTTCTCGGTAACAGAGTAAGAAAGAACAAGATTTATTACCGATGATGCGTTATGTACGGCTCCAAAAACATCATCGATGAATATAAATACCATTTTTTGATACTCGGGTCGACGGGTGGAGTTCTCAGCCTCCTGTGCTCAGCAATGAAAGTAGACTTCCATCCGTGCCATCGCTTCTCCAGCCCACCTGCTACTTTGGTTAAGCAACAATTATTTCAGTTGATGAAAAGTTGTCTCGCAAATATTTTCCTGTTATGCTAACTATATGCGAAAACTAAAATATTTGAGCGAAACTTTTCTGTGTCAAGGAAGTCTTTCGGTTTATCCAGGTGGGGATAAGAATTGTTTCTACAACTAAGTTGAGGTCATAGGAATTATATTCTTCGACTCCATGAGAATTGTCTGTCAAAAATAATGAGAGATTGCAAGAAATGTAAAAGGAGAAATGGGCAAAATGTCAAATGAATAAAATTTGTTCATTTTCGAAATTTTCGATATTCATGTTTTTTGCAAATTTTAGAACTATCAAGTTTTGACATGACTCAAGAATTTCTAACTTGTTCACTGTCCAAACTTTTGAAAATTTGCAGAACTCGAGCATCAAACTTCAGTAACTTGTTGTAGCGTTTTACTCAACTCATTAGTAGGTTGTTAACTGTTTTTGACACCTGCAATTTCTGAGGTTTTAGTATATTTTGAAACCAAAACAAAGTTCAAATTTTCGACACTGCCAAAACTTTTGACTCCTTGAATTTTTCATACTGAAAAACTTTCCATTTTGAATTTTTTTGCAAATTTCCCGCCATTTTTCAAATCCTTCGAATGTTCAAATATGTTTAATTTTTTCTGTTTACAACAGATTTATATTTCGCCATCTTTCAGGGTTCTTAAGACATTCAAAATTGTTCAAACATTCTATATCCTTGACATTTTTCCCACCGTTATTTATAATGAGTACATGACTAGAAAGGTTTATCTCTCTTTTTTCTTTTGATAATTGCTATAAAGGACATTAACTATTGACAAATCTTACGTGAAGTGTGGATTCCGAGCTCTCTACTGACCAAGTTGCATATCTCTCTCCAAACATCCAATTTTCTGTTGCGATTTTTGTAATCTATGTGCTTTCGATCGTAGAGAAGTGGATATTGACTGATGATGTTGATGACGGCTTTGGCAATGTCATTGTGAAAGGGATTTTTGCGACTCATGTCGCAGTTTATCACTTTTGTGAAATGAAACCTGTGGAGAGCGTCCACACATATGTGCGACAGTAGTTTTTTTTTGCAGTACTCAGCCACACTGCCTGACTACCTAGTCTACCTGCCAGCCCCTCATGCGGCAAACTTGCCCGCCATTTTTTACGGGTAAATTATCATCAGATGATATACACTTCGGAGAAATTGAATATTGTTATACGTGAATTTATCAGTTTTTTTTTGGTTTTGGTTTCTAACTTTTTTCGTGCATGACTACAATTGAAACTTTTGAATTGGCAAATTTTGAGTTTTTAATTTTGGATTTTGAATTTTGAATTTTGAATCTCGAATTTTGAATTTTGAGTTTTAAATTTTAAATTTAAAAATTAAAATTCCGAACTTCGAATTTCAAATTTCAAATCTCGAATTACAAATTTTGTACATGAACTTTCAACTTATTGCAAAACCCATCAACTACGCGAGCGCGCTTCTCCGTTTCGGTCGAGGCACCCAAGGACCTTCATTCGTGCACTTTCAAACTATGACAACTCAAAAATCACTCGCAAGAAAAATTTGAAATCACTTCCAACATGTGCCGTGACATTTATTTAAACTTATAAAAATATTGCTTTCGCTGACGTCTCAATTTCTAAGTTCAATCCATTCATTGATCCAAAACCAATTTTGCGCGTCGACTGGTGTTAGGCCGCCCCACTCCGCCAGGGAGGCAGAACCCGGAGAAACGATCAATTCATTATTTATTTATATTGCCATCCGAACCCACCGATCGCCTAAATCATAGTCGTATAGTTTATACTTCCTTATTTACTTATTTACAATCACATTAACATTTACTTGTGGCATCATCTAAAAGCACGTTTGAAGTATTTGGCGCGAATTTCGAAATTTTTCGTGCCATGTATCTGGATAAAAAATGTTTATTATTGTTATTTATATCGTGTTTCCCTTCGACCGCCTGGGAAGAAAGTTATGATTTAATAAGAAATCAAACTAACGAAAGCATGCGGTCCATAATCCGATACCTCGGAGAATGTAAAAAACGGAGAACGTTCACCTATCGAATGACGCAAGTTAAATTTCAATTAATTGATAATTAAATTGAAATGATTGATTTATTATATTTGCTGATAATCCATACTCAAATAAATCTTATAAAATTACGTTTGGGTGCATATAAATATTCATATTGATTTCGTGCGAAGTCAAGAGATTTTCGAAAAAATTGAACACAACAAAAATAGACGTTAAGTTTTGCAGTTGGCATGCTCAACTCAGCTTACAACACTCTCTACATATATCCAATTAAAATACAATACAATATGAAAAAGAATATAATAACAATTCTGATGATAATAGTCTTTATTTAGCTCTCCGTCATTTGTGTACATAAGGCAGGTCATCTTTTACATATTCTATGCACTTCAATTATATCTTTACGATGTTAATTTTACATGCTCTTCAACCATTCTTTTAAATCATTGCGTAAGTCTGTGCGTTTCTAATGTTCTCTGGAAGTTCATTATACCACTTTAATATCTTCTGGACATATCCGATTTCTCAGCTGTATGTCTTCTCGACTGATACGCGTACCATAATCATGCACGTTTATCTTTCACTTATCCAATTAATTTATATAGATACCGTGGTGTTATCATAATGATAATAATAATAACAGTAATATGATACAAATATTATATTGTATGTAGATGTTACAAATATATTATAATATATTGAATTATATAAGATAAATATATTACAACGTCTACATAACATATATATATATATATATATATTCCTATTATAATATGACGATGGAGATGAATTTATCGATTCAAAGATACAAATAGATATTTTCGTCGCAAGGCCGTAAAAAACTTGCAGAGCGAGGTGAAGTCGAGGTATATAAACACACGAGCCACAAAAATTTTTACGGCCGTGCAACGAACTGAATTATTCTTCATATACTGGGCATAAAATCTCATTGTACGTGATGCTAACTATTTTGAAGTACTCATCTCTCTCATCATTCAGGGTGATACAATACAAAAGAAAGTGTTACATATTGGGCAAGTTGAATTTGGCGAAACATTATTTATTACTACTTACAAATAATCATGACACAAATTTGTCTGCCATCTCAATTGTGCAATCGTTTTTTTCCCATAACTAATGGGACTAATGTTACTGCACGTAATTCCGACGGCTCATTACCGAAATTACTTTGGACTGTAAGTAGTATCCATTCATACAAATCATTCTCTCATTTTTTAATTCGAGTTTCATATTGAGCAATGAGCTCATCACCGGCTTACATTATAATATAAATATCTCATATTCCCAAGATTTTTAAAACATTTCAATAATTGATAATAAATAAAATATGTATATTACTATTATTATTATTAATTATAATTTTTATTATCCTCATTTATTTAGTGCTTTCCTTCGACGGCGAGCGAAGAAAGTTATGATTTAATGAGTAATCAAACTAACGAAACCATCCGGTGGAGATTGAAGGCGCACGCGTCAAAATACTGATTTTGTAAATGTACGGGCATTCAACAGGTTGCTGAGGCCCATCGAATTAGTCAAGGCGCGCCGACCACACAGAGAACATCAAGTTCAATCGCATGTTGTTTTGTATTGTATAGTAATTATTTGTCGTTTATCATACAAAAAGATTTAAGAAGTGTGGAAGGTGCAACATCGATTTCCGGTCATTGAATCTTACTTTGTGTTAATTTGAGAATACATGTAAAGTGATTAGCGACATCAGAGTGAGTAATTAATTTTATTATCATATCTTTGTCTTATGTTTTCGCTCTGTTTGTTATTAACAGGATCTTCCGAATTTCCATTTCTATTTTTTACGATACATTGACACTCATACATTTGGTCATTCATTGCGCTCTTATGCATCCATCCAAAGTTTTGCACCTACATTTTTAGCCGAATATCCTCCTCAAGGTATAGATATATGAGTTTTTATGGAACCATATTTTTGACAGGTGTTACATCAATTGACAACATTCTGAAGAATCGCAAAAGTTTGCTGAGAAACATAAATGAAATATCACTACTCATAAAAAATTCTTATCGTTATTACAACCAGTTTTTAACGTTATAATTGAGTATTTCCAACCCTTATAGATTCGAAAACTTATTTAGGTCTCTCATTATAAGGTATTGAGTATACATATTTCATCGTTCCACGGTAAAAGTTTAAATATCAGAAACATTTGTTTTTGCTGAACAAGTTAGAGAATTTCCAGATCTTTGAAAATATTGCAGAATATTATGTTAAACATTGGGCAAATGAAAATTTTCCGAGGTACTGGTAGAACTTTAGGAAGCATTAGAAGATTCCACGAAACTCTAAGCATATGTAGGAGAGAGGCGGGCATAACGGTACCCTTTAGAATCAATCTTTAATTGTAAACATGTTTAAAATATTCGAATATGAACATTCGCAGGACATTCCAAAATGACCCGTTATGTCCGGTGGGTTCCCAGAAAATTTCTCACCAATACACAAATAAATTATCTGGAAATTTTTGAAAATTTACAACCGTCGGGGAAAATACAAATTGAATACTTGACTGTCATTTAAAATTTTGATCTCGCTATTTAATTACAATTTAAGTGATTGTACTGTGTGCACAAAGAATCGCCAGGGCACCTCGATTTTAAATAACTTATCGCTCTTGTTTATGCATAAAGTGACACGGGGTCATCTCCTGGTAGGTCGTAATTAATATTTCTTTCGGTAAATGAACATGTAAAAACAATTTATTAGTTGTTACCACTGCAAATCGACCTGCAGTATTGGTTGATTCATATTCTTTATCAAGAAAGCTGAGAAGTTTGCGTCATTATCGGAGTCCCAATTTAAACCGGGAAAAAATATCAATGGGAGATGATATAGGGAGATACAGTCATAATATATGCCACGTGCCTCACTTTTTTTTCAATTTTCGAACCGGTCCCCGATCCTACAAAACTATATCAATGGATGAAATATAGGTGTGATCTTTAAATCGAAGCGATGTAATCAAACCGCGATATCTTCTACGTTATATAGATTAGACAAAAAATCATAAGACATAAAATGTGAACTTTTACATAACGAACAACATTCATTGAACCCTTTTTGCTGTGTCTCCAACGGTTTTTGAAATGGAGCGCTATAAACAATCAGACTTGTTACACGCATGCGCACACGCATCAATCATTAGGTGTACCTCTTTTTTGGCGGATAAACAATGAACAAGTTATAAAAAGTTTACAAATCTGCAGGTAACTTTAACATTTGTCGAATGAGTTCGGCGATTTCGATAAATTGAAAGAAAAAATAAACCGCAAAACTTTGAGGAATTTGCGTGCGGCACTAAAAAAAAACAGTAAAAGACTAATGTCAAAGCGTCGACCAAAGCGATAATTTCACAGAAATTTCACTTTTGATTTTCGGGGTCATTACATTAACTTTCCCCATTAACTTTCGGAAAGTTAAAAAATTCAAAAATTCAAGAAAAACTTTCCAATTTGATGGAGTGGCATCAGTGAGTTGGCTAGCTAATTTAAAGTTCCACACCCAAAACAATTACATAACTGCAGATCACTATATTACTAACGGTTGGATTATCGCCAGAAGGAAGAGTAAATACCCTTGCGCAAGAAATTACAATCTGTAATCCTTAGTTGAAATTGTTTTCAGTATTTTGTGGCGGTTTTCTGACGATTCAACATGGCTGTTGCTGCGGTGTTGGCCATCCGAAGGGGTTTTTCGATAACAGGTAATTTTCCCCACCCCCCACCAATTTCAAATTGTCACCTACAATGCTTAAAACTCCCGAAAGAACGGCAAAATTCCCGCCTTAAAGTTCTTTTCACCTTAAATGCGATTTCTCTATTAAAATGCATTTTGCGTGACGAAACGCAGTTAGACCGGTAACATGGCTTGTTTAAACAAAATGCAGTTTCCCGCCCCTCCCCCCGTCATCGTGACCTTAAAACAAATCATGAACGAAGATCGGGGAAATTTAGAAAAAAAAAGTCGCGGTTGTTTTCATAACCTAAAAAAAAGCTGAGACTAATTTTGAATTATTGATTTTTTTTATTGGTTACGTTATTTGTTTTGAAAAATTTGGACATTAAGTGCTCAGTGTTGCGAGGTTTTTTGTGGTTTTTCATGACAAGTAGTTAAGGCTCTAGTTGTGAATGTCAAATTTGAGGGAAACGGTATTGCTTCAATATTTTGATTTTTTTTGGTGGAAACTTTTCTTTAGGAAATTTTGAGCCTCAAATTTATTTAGTGAGTATAGATATCTATATCGATTTTAGAGATATTTAAAAACCACATTGGGTCAGAAAATTTTGTGGTGAATTAGGCGGGAAGTTTGCATTGGAAATTTTCGTGTAGTTTTTAATTTTTAGAAAAATGCAGAAACTTAAAAATTTTGCACGTAATGTTTCTGAAATCTCGAAAATGTCAATCGATTCGTCGAATTTTGCATGTACAAAACGTCTATGTCAATCCTTTTTGAATTCCTAATTACGTTTTGTGGTCGAATTTCTAATGCATATTAAAAAAAGATGTTGGCATCCTTTGGACCATTTATGTTTCCAAAATATCAGGGTGTGACATATTCCACAGATCCTCGCTTGTTTTCAAAACATCGAGTGTTCGAACAGTGACAAAAGTGCTTGAAAATTGTTTGCAGAACCCTTTTTGTGAATTTCATCAGTGATAATGGATCTATACTGTCCATGTGACAAATTTATTCGGTTGGAATTGATCTACCTCAGTGAAAAATCACCCATGGCCGTCGAAAATAATTGCGAAAATTTCGGACATCGAACAAATTTTGGAAATTCAAAATTTCAAAAATTTCAAAATTTCAAAAATTTCAAAAATTTTAAACATTTTAAAAATTTCAAAAGTTTCAAAAATTTTGAAGATTCAAAAATTTCATCTTTGCTACCTTAGTGATGAGTGAAAATTCACTCAATGGCCGAGGCATAAAGATCGACTGGAAGTACTCAATTTGAAGAATCTGAGAGTGCGATTGGTTAGAAAAAAATTGCGGCTAAAAAAAAATAATGCAATATAATAGTTTAATATTTCGCGATTTTTCCGTGTGCGGTTATTTTGCAATTTTCTTTGACAAAGTTCGCAATTTAAGTACCGAAGGGCAGGCAGGTGTAAGCGCTCCCGATCAGCTGTTCAACCGGCTCGAGTGTTCACCGTCATAACCTAAAAATAAAAAAACTAAAGTGACACCGGACAATGCCGGAAATTGGAGTAGTCGATCCGCCCGACGTTTTCTCGACTAAGGTTCGTCAATTCCTGGAAAATACTGAGTCTGACAATCTTTTGAGATATTTTCGTGAACATGGAGACTCACGCAACCTTGACGAAACCTCCTGGACCTTGGTCCCTGAAATCAGTTCGAGGCTAACCTCGGAAAATTTGGGAAGTGACCTTTTCCAAGCATGCGACACACTACTTCGAATTTTGGCGGGAAAATGCAACGCTGGCGAAACAGTTCTGCTCTTTCTCGAGCAAATTGAAAGCCTTGAAGATGATGTGCGGTTTAAAGCATTTTTGGGACCTCTCGGGGAAGCACTCGACAGAAGTGATTTGGATAAGTGCATTGACTGGGTCGTCAGCACCATCAGGTAGGGCTGTGAATCCTCCTAACTTTGATTGCTTTCATCATGTTTTTGAGTTTTGGAACTCTATCGAGGGAAATGAAATGATACTTTTAGGACTAGGAAAAAGGAAAAATTAAAAACTTTGGATTCTCAAAGCGTGGAAATTTATGAAAACAATTCCTGAAGAAAATTAAAGGATGACGAAAAAACTGAATTGACACTAGTCGACCATTACAAAAATACCGAAAAATTTTTCAAGTTCCAAACTTAGAAAATCTTGAATTTAGAATTTAAGAGATTTCACGATTTTCCAGAATATTTTGAGAAGATTGTGGAAATCAAGCAATTAAGATATTTTGAAAATACTGAAGATCCCGGAAAGGTTGCAAATGTCGGAACTCCAGAATGTGAAAAATCTAAAAAAATTCAACAACTCCAAGAATTTCAAAAATTTCCAATTTTTGAATTTACGAATGTCAAAAATGTTGAATATCAAAAAGTAAAAAAAATTTTAAAAGTTTGAAAGTATTGGAAAACAAACCTTGCAAAAGGTTGGAAGATATTGAGAATATTCAAAATTTTAACGGCGGTTTCACGCTATTCACAACCCTACCTATAGGTCATACTGCGAAGATCTCCCAGTGCCAGATAACATTAATCCTGAGCTGAGCAAGGCCGAGTCTGAAGAGGAACCTGAAGAGCCGGACCCCGTGGCCGATCGTTTGAAAAGTCTCCATACTTCTCTTATCATCTTCTTGGAGGGAGTAGTGGAGTCCTTTGACAGGCGACGAGGCGGGCGAAATGACGAGAAAACTAAGATAAACCTGGTGAACCTCCTCCTGAACATGTTCTCACGGCCGTTCTCGCACATGGAACTCGGTGCCACAGTGGAACCATTGGTGTCCATGGTTGTGAGGCTGGAACAGCCGGGAACATTCTTGAGGATTGTCGAGGACAGACTTAATAAGAGAGTCAACAAATTGAGAATGTAATGAGTATTCTATGAACACACTTTTTTCTACTAACTCGTCAGTGGTGGCGCCATTCCCCCAACGTTCTTCAGGCACGCCTTGCCAGAATCTCTCACATCTTCTTTTGGGTTTATATGTCGAGAAGTAAAGGAGATCGCTCAATTTCCATGATAAAATTTTTTGTGCTCCACATTGAGAGCTACAATAAAACTCTATATGAACATTCCTTAATGCTCTTAGTTTTGAAGATATCTGCAAAAAGGAATTTGGATCTAAGATTTTAATTTCCACCCAAATAAACTGAAACCGTTACTTGAGACATAAAAAAAAAATCGAAATTTTTCGAAGAAAATTCGAACAGTTTCAAACATGAAAGAAATTTGGGAATGTTCAAATTTGATCTTTGAAAAAGCAGAAAGATTTTTTTAACTCATGAAAGCCACACTAATTAACATAGCATTAACTTCACTGTGCGACATAAATGGGTTTAATCTCCACTTGAATGAACTGAAAGAGTTGCTCGAGGCATTCAAAAAGTTTCGCTTAAACATTCCAATTTGCGAACATATTTTCGATAACGTGAAAATTTTCGTGAGAGAAAGTTTCTCATGACGCGACCACTGAGAGGTTAATGGAAGAGGCCATATCATTGAAACTGCGAACTGAATTTTAATTTGGGAAAGTCTGAAAGGTTTTAAAAAATTTCATATTTTTGGAAAAATTTATTTAGGAAATTTCCACTGATAATTCCAAACGTTGCACTAAAATTACGTTGAACATTCTTCTATAGAGTGGCGCAAGTTAAATTTCGATTGCTTGATTAATTCATTTGTTTTAAACAAATCGCGCGCATTAGACATCTTGTAAACTAAGCGTCCGGGAATATTGGAATTTATCTTAACAATTGAGAAAAAATATGTTACCAAAGTCACAGTAAAAAAAAAGCAATATGGGAACGAATCACGATTGACCTATCGAATTCGAGGTAGATAACTTGCAATGAAACGTGTTTTTGATGTGGAAGACCACCTCCAAATTTGGAGATCTGGGGACATACTCAAGACCACATTATCCAAATTTGGTGACTTTCAATCATTGTGAATTGTTTTCAAATCCTTTTTCTCGAAGCACGGGGACGTCACAGTGGCGGATGTACTTTTAACATAGACGCATTAAGAATAACATTAATTCTCAATAGGTCTAAGAGTTTTAAGGACAAACGTGAGGGGCATAAGCAATCGGTTCTAGTGAGCTCGAAGTTTGAACTCTTGGGTAGTATAATACGTGTAGAAAGTTAAATTTTCGAATTTATCAGTGCGAATAAATGAAAACGTTGCAAGTGAATAATGAAAGTACAACTGAATAAAAAGTTTGTGGGAGTGTCTATAAAACCATATCAGTACTAACATCGCAAATAGCAACATGTAGAAGACTAGGTTCCACATTGTGACGTCACCGGGCATTTTGGGTCATGTGAAAATTGTAATTTTTTGAAACTAATTAATTATTAATGAACTTCTTTTTGGAAATGCCTTTATGGGCCCTCATTCATTAGAACATGACTTTTCGTCGAAAAAGCTAAAAACGCAGGTTGTCTATTGCCAAAGAATTGAATCAGTCTCATTCTTTAGACAAGTAATTTTTTCAAGTCAAATAATGTTCCACGGGAAAATTTAGCTAGGGAAATTTATTGCATATTTTTCTTATACCGAAAAAAAAGCGATGACCATAAAAGCGGATTGCAAGATGTGCATTAAAAAGAACAAAAAAATCCCCGATTGAACCCCATATTTATCAAAGTTTCCTCTTAAGGCCTGACGATCACCAGGAACCTGAAGCTTACAACTTGGAGACCCAGTTCCTGGACATTGAGGTTGCCACCCCGACCTACGCGACCTTCTTCTCAGCCCTACTGCTATCAGACTCCCCGCTGACTCGATTTCCCCAGGTCTACCACCCCCACTACCTCCTGCCCATCTGCCTCTACTTGGGGAACGTCCTCTTAGCTAAACCGGAGTATATTCTCGTGACCCGAGGTCTGACCCTCGTCGAGGAGACCCTGAGGAGGGTCGACGAGGAGTCTCTGTCCGCCGAAACCCTCGAGCTTCAGGTGTACGGGGATTTTTTTAAGAGCCTCTCTCAGGTCATGGTGTTTTGCGACTCCAGACAAGAGCGGGGGACTGCCCTGAGGGTCTTTCAGGGACTTTTCAGGAGGTTCAGGCTAGGGGGGAGGTTGCGGGTCATCCGTATGCTTCTGGAGGGATCCAAACATTCAGGATTCCGGGGATTAGTCATTAACCTCCTGAAGGAGTGGGTCCTGACGGCTTTGGGTAGGAGCGAGAGAGTCAGGGGCCGCTTGCAGGGGATTCTAGGGCGGGTCCTGAGGCTCGAGAGGGGGAGCAAGGAAGATCTGCTGGAGGTCGCTGATGAGCTTATAGCAGGGCTCAACCTTCTCAGGTTTCTCGTTATCCGGGATAGGAAGGGAGAGACCGGGGTCTGGGAGATCGTGGAGGGGGTCAAGGGGGGGTTCCTCCGGGAACTCGAGGAGGGAGTGGAACTTTCCAGGGCTCATTGGAGAGCCAAGCTCAACGAACTAGAGGAGGGGAGGGAAGAGCAGGAACTTGGACAGGTTCAGGTGGAAGTCGGTGGGAATGTACTGCAGGATGTGCAGAAGGGAGACAAGATCAAGTGCTGCCATCAAGCGATCCATGCGCTAGATGTTATTGAGAGCATCAGAATCAGGGTCAATGAGTGTATAGAGGAGAACCCCATGAATAATGGCGGGAAAAATTGAAATTTTGGGTGAGAATTAAAATACCAAGTTTTTGATGAAAGTTGGATATAAAATTTTAGGAACATAATTGGAATGAAATTGTTAGAAACAAAATAGCAGCATAGATGTAAGTGTTTTACTTCTAAATAAGTGGATCTAGAGATTGTATTGTTCCAGTTATTTATTATTAATAAATTGAATTTTTGTACTTCGAACATTGTTGTCTTTTTTATTTTGTCGTGGAATGCATAGCCCATAAGATGTAGGATAAATTGGAAATTTTCAGATGTAATATGATAATGAATGTCCTCAGGTGTGAGAGGCTTGTGGACATCTAGGAGTAATTGGACGCAGCAGAGGGCTCAGAAGGAGGAAAATGCGGAAGAAAGAAGGGAGGAAATGGCACCGGAGTCTGAGGAGGAGTATGAGAAGAACATTAAGAAACAAATATTGTCCGCTGCGATGCCGTTTGTCAAGGAGCATGGATGGAGTCAGGACGCAATTAGTGCAGGTTATTCTAGAGCCTTTTTTGGCTCCTCACTTGAGGGTGGAAGTCTTACGGTCTTCTTCACTGTTTGTTTGGGATCGAACTCTAATAAGATTGAATTAATTTTAGGTGCCGAATCAATTGGATACCCTGGAGTGATTCATGGACTCTTCCCCAGGGGAGGTGTTGAGCTTGTTCTCCATTTCTATGGAACTTGTAATGCAGATTTAATCGAAATTATGAAGGCTGAAGCTGCGACAACTGAAGCAGAACCTGCGCAACCCACACAACTCCCAGAGAACTTTGTAAAAAAAGCTTTGGAGAGGAGATTACGAATGCTAGTCCCTTACAAATCTACTTGGCCTCAGGCCATTGGTCTTCTCGCCCTACCACCCAATGTACCCCCCGCATTGGCTAACTTATTAACGCTTGTCGATGACATCTGCTATTATGCTGGAGATAAATCAGTTGATGTACGGAAAGTACCAACTTAACCAAAAATATTATGAAATTATCAAACAACTTTTTGGCAATATCGCTGTGATTCGGAAATTTGAAAAAGAAAAAAAAATGAAATTGTCAATAGTTTTACAAAACTCACTATTTCTTTTTTTTCAATTAATTTTTTTTTCTCTCACATTTGATTAATGATAAGAAAATTGTAAAATACTCTATACATGGTTTGAGAAGAATTCTTGATTTATCTCACGAACAAGTCAATTTTGAGGGAAATTGTATATAACTTTTTTTTGGAGAGAATTTAATTCTGAGTAAAAAATGTTATATAGCACTTATCCTGAAAACCACTTATTAACGAGATATTTCACTTTCCACGAACATGTGGATCTTCATTGTTTTCATTGATCATTCATTTTTGGCTTGCAGTTCCATTGGTACACGAGACGAGTCGCAGTTGCTGGTATATATAAGACCAGTGAGCTATATATGCTTCAGGACAACAGTCCAGATCACGCACAAACTTGGGAATTTATGGGACGGAGAATCGAAGATGCAGTTCAGTTGAACAGAATTCTAAGTGTGGATTTGCCACCACCTGATAAAGCGATAAATGCAGCGGCAGCTGCTTTTACAACGGTAAAATTTATAATATCAAAATAGAATAAGTTATCTACATTATTTGAAATCTTTTTTTTTAATTGTTGCAATTTTAAAAAAGTTGGGAATTTATTTTATGGAGCTTTTCAAAATTTAATTTTTTCGTAATTCTTAAATAATGGAAAATTTAAAAAAATGGAAATATCCGTTTTCAAGGAACCAGAATGAGATTTGATTTGTTGTAATTTCAGTTCTAAAATGTTCAAAATTTCTATGGTTTTTTTCAATCTACCAAACTATCCAAATTTTTGCAACTTTAAATAATGGACATTTTTCCATTATCGCACTTCTACCCTCATTTAATTTTCATTTGTATACTATATTTGAGGCCTCACTCCAATGGCGTATTTTTTGAATGTCATCGGAATTAAATTTAAATATGAAAGAGATCATAAATGCCAGTAAATATTTCAAAGAAGTAATTCAAACTCTATACCAACTATCTCTGCTTTCTCTATGCATAGACGTCAATAGGGAACGTGCAGGATTTTTTATTTCCAAGTAGGATTTTTTATTTCAGTTGTCAATTTACCCACTGAGATTAAAAACAATTAATAAATGCCACAAAAAAATTCAATAGTTTTGCAAGTAATTGCAATGCACTGAATAAATTTTCGAAAAATGAATTAATAAAAAAATGCGCAACTTTCCTATCCCTCCAATAAATAATCAAACTTATTTTTTTCAACTTTCAATATCATTTATTTTTCTTTTTTAGGCACGAAATATACTCGGGATGAATTGGAATAGGTGAAAATTTACACCGAATTGCAGTTACACCATAAATTGTAGTTAATTATAATTTAAAAAAGTGAGGGTACTAAACAATTGTAAATTTCTATTGGGCGCAATAAAATATTTTCAATTAACGATGATAATTGCTGTTGCCTGAGTTATTGTCAGAATTTTAAGAGACATGTTTCTTTAATTTTGAGGGGTGACTACTGTGAATTTGAAAAGATGGTGTGAATCCCCCAAAAGATGAGTTGAGTCCCCCAAAATGGGATTGAAATGTAACGACTTTTAAAAGTTCAAATTTTGGATTTGCAATGATCAAAAAAAAATTCAATGGAAAATCTCTAAATATTGAAGACAAATCTTTTCCGCAAAAATTGTAAAAAAATGAATGAATTGTGTAACCTTCTCTTAAATCATTTAAGGCTTATGTGAAAAATACAGAATTTGGGGCTTGGAATTCGATTTTCAATTAAATCAGTTCATAATTATTAATTAACAAACAGTAGACCCTTTAAAACTAAATTTGAGCGTTTTAGGCTAACTAAAATGTTTTTTTTTCGTTGACCAAATTTGGTAATTGGTTAGTAATCTTCAGGCTGTGATCTGGGTTTTGGCCTTTCAGTCTTAAATTCAAAGTAGTGGAGTAACAATTGAAAATTCAAGTGACAAAATTGGGAATTTCTGCTTCTTTTCGAAAACAGCCAAAATTCTCCTTAATGAGTGCTTTTAGAGGAAAAACGTAACCAACATTTTTTGTGGAAAATCTAATTGCCAACCGAAAATGTCATTGGTACTTTTTTTTCTAATATCACAATTTTTCGGAAAAATCGCGATTCGCCAAACTTTACAATCATATTTTTCTGCTGTTTTTTTTAACTTCCACGTCCGACTTACCACTTGCATTAAAAATTGTTTGTTTTTAACAGCGTAACTTAAAATATAGTCACTTCAGGTTGAGCCGAACTGAAAAAACTATAAGTCATATTTTGTGATTTATATACAGGAGTGATTTTTTCGCCATTTTTTCAATGCTTTTCTTTTGAAAAGAATCAAAGAATCTCCAATTTTCACAATCTTTGCCTTATTGGTAAAGCCATTGCGAAATTTTCTGCCCAATAATTTAAAATGAGGTAAATGCCAACCAAAATATGGACCAAAAATTTTGTACTGCAAAAAGCTGTCAATTTTTCTCCATTTTGCACTAATATTGATTTTTTGGCAATAAAGCCGTTATCAAAAGTTTTTTTCGATAAACAAATGCTAAAACTCGCAGATACTGGAAAATTTCGTTCCATTATTGAGAGACAAAAACAATAATTTAGGTGGGAACAAAATTGAATGAAATGTGGAAATTTTGAAGAATTCAATATTCAAAAATCGAATACTTATATTGAATTATTCTTTATTATTTATTATATTCTTTGAATATAATAAATATAATAAATTATTGAATATATTCTTAATCAGAAGTTGAAGTTCTGCGCTCATTTTTTCATTTTCAAAAATCAAAATAAGAATCAACCTTTCCATTAAACAAAAATATTTCAATATTAAAATTTTTCTGAAGTTGTAACATTTTAGAATTTAAAATTTTTCCACTTTGGCAAATTTCAGACGTTGTGAAATCGAAATTCTTCAAACATTCTGAACTTTCTCAATCAGAACTTCACGTTCGTCCGACTTTTCTGTTTTCAACAATCTCAAAAAGTGCTAAAAAAAAAATCCAATCCTTCGATTTTTTCAAATCGAAAACTTTGTAAAATTCCGACAATTGCGAACAAGTTGTGACCAGTTGAATTTATCCAAATCACTGGTATAATTTATAGTGTCCATTCAACAAAAGGACTGATTGGAAGTTACCGGAAAATATAACAACGGGTCCTACAAAAAAGTTCTACCTAGGAAAGATGATCCAAACAGAGTCTATCTCCAAATTCTGATGCAACAGGATCTGACTCGATGTTTTCTGTCTAAAACTAAACTCCGATTAGAGACCCTTGTTGAATGATCTTTGGAAGATCATTTTCCTCTAGGACCCGTTGATAAACATCCGATTGCAAGAATTAGGCTCAGTAACTATTCCCAGCTTCCTAATAACAATATAATATCAGCTAAAACAGTCTATGGATGGTTTTCGAATCAATAGTGGGCCTCCTCGATGTAGCCTTTGATAGTATTTGGCAGAGGAAGTTTATGGATATTGTCGAGGCGTGTATTTTGTCGAATGACGAATCTGCAGAGGTACTGAAGACTTCTGACCTGGGTGAAGCGACTGACGGGTTTCGTTAGACGAACGGGGAAAGCGGGAGAGCCTGGGTAGCGTGGTCGAGAGTAGCAGAAAACTGCCGATTTACTGAAGTTCATGGAGTGATCGATCAGGGCTGGCACTGATGAGAAACGACCCGTGTCACCCTGATTGCATAGAGAAAACATGCCGCCACTGTGCTCAACACGTGCGTGCAACAGCTTACCCGCCGATTTGAAACTCAGCGTGAGCAGGTACCTGAAAATTTGACATTTTTTAATTCTCTGAAATAATGCTAAATTTTAATTCGTTCGACATAAACGACAGGGGATGTGTGTCTGACCCTTGATGGATACCACGAATACATTCACGATGGAAATTCGAAATGGAAAAAAGGAACAATTGAAAATTTGACTGCTAACGGTTGCGTAAAACACTGATCGAAAATTAAACATCGAAAATGGAAAAATTGAAACTTGGATTGACCATTGAATGAAAAATCGAAAAAGTCCTCTCCCACTCACCTATCATCCGAGGAGTCTCTAATCAAAAAAGCCCCATCCGGTTCTGCCTGCAGTTTACCATCGGCCTCATCTCCTGAGATAGGTCCCCAGTACCAACCATACTTGCTGAGCTTTAAAAGCTCTTGGGATAAATTCGACAAATTGCCCTTTTCAACGTCTTCGCCCACTTCCGGGTCGTCCCCTCGACTATCCTCCCCTCCAGCTTCGCAGTCAGGACTAGCAATTCAAAATTACAGTTATTTACTCCAACCGGGGAACTTTTCGAATTTACAAATTTGGAAAATAGCGCAAATTTTGGTGTCCTGCAAATTGTTCGGAGGCAAATTTTCAAACGTGAATTAATTTGAACAATTTATGAAATTCAAGCAACTGACGAATTTGAAATTTGCGAGATTTTGATAGCTAACAGAAGTTAAAATTCACAATTTTTTGGGTATTTTTGCACTTTGTCAAGTTCTTTTAACTTGATTTTTAAAATTTTGTAAAATTCTGTCTTTTTTTATAAGGTTGTAAATATTTGTCAATAAAAGTTTCCATATTGTTTTTTCATTTCGTTTTAGTTGTTAAATTTTCAGTTTTTGGAAGTTTTTAAAGTTTTTAAAATTTCTTCAATTTTCCAAAAAAATTCGGAAGAAACTAAGAATTGTTTTAAAATTCTTTTTCAAAGTTCGAAAATTGACGTTCATTTTTTCCTAGGTCTTTACCTTGGACTTAGCCTGGGGTTCGAGGGAACCTCTAAATTACTTAAACTGCAACTATCACTCCGCCTGTGGAGGGCATCAACGGAAGATTGATTGTTGGATGCTCTGGAGGAATCTGTTTCATCACTCGGCATTCCCATTCGTTCATTAACTTCAGATACGTATTTTTCGTCAGCTTGAGAGAGAGCTCTGTCACTGGTGCTTCCATCCACTACTTTTGGTAATTCTGCTGTTGTTATCTGCAAAAAAATTGAATTATTTACAATGTTACATCTTTAAACATTTACAGATTTTTTTACATTTTAAAATTTTTCCGATTCTAGAAATGTTTGATGTTTTTTTTTAACCTTGTTTCCTCTTGTAATTCTGACAATTCAAATTCTCAGTTTTTTTAATTTGCTAAACATTTTTTAAGATTTTTAAAATTCATTTAGAAATGTAAAGTTCCCATCTTAACTATATGCTATAGATAGTTTTCGCCTTCACCTAAATTTTCCAAAGATTCAAATTTTTGAATATTTTTTTGATACGGCAATTTCTGCGAAAGCCTCCTACCGCGACTACAGATGAGTCAAATGTGTATGTTTCATCGCACGTACTCAATCACTGATTACATCCCGCATATCAAATTCTTTGGAACTGTCAAATGATAAGTAACTCCTCTGCCATCACAATATTTTTACAGTTGATGATACTGTGATAAAAAATCATTTTTCCGGATCAACCGTGTTGGGCTATAGCTATGATATTCTTCTCTAAAGTAATTGTCAGGGTAGAAGTAAACTGGTTACTACGAGAATACAAAAATTCGATAAAAATACGTATTAAGGGGTGACTCCGGTGAAACTTCGAAGTCCTCGCAGGGCCTTCGGACCCGCCAATCGGGTTTTGATATATAAAGGCATATCCAAAAAAGTAAAAAAAATTCCGGACCCAACCCATTTTGCCCCAGATACTCATAAGAAACATTGTTTTTCGTGCTTTGAGCTTCAAAGTGCTCCTCAGTCCGCAATTTTCGTTCGATTAAAATTTTTTTTTTCAAAATGTTCGTCATACTCGAAAGAACAAAGTTAAGTATCGGTTTTATTCTATTCGCTTTACATCATTAGAAAATGATTTTTTAGTTTGTGCATTTTTTTCCGTTTTTCGAAAAATCTCCAAATTTCTCGTTTTCACTAATTGATTATAATCATACGTAATACGTCTTTTATGTATGTTACTTGCATCTGTCTATGAGAGAAATCTGATAGATACAGACATATATGTAGTAATCTGCGCAGGTAAAAATACAGAAATAAATCATAAAATTCGTTTAAATCTTGAACAAATAATTTTTCTCCTCGTAAAAGACATATTACGTACGATTACAATAATCAATTAGGGAAAACGATGAATTTTGAGGGCTCCAAAAAAAAAAAGAAAAAAAAACGCACAAACTAAAAAATCATTTTCTCATGATGTAAAGCGAATAGAACAAAACGGATAGTTAACTTTGCTCTTTGGAGTATGACGAACATTTTGGAAAAAAAAAATAATTAAAATGGGGCGAAAATTGCGGACCGAGGAGCACTTTGAAGCTCAAAGCACGAAAAACAATGTTTATTATGGGTATATGGGGCAAAATGGGTTGGGTTCGGAATTTTTCTAACTTTTTTGAATATGCCTTCATATATCAAAACCCGATTGGCGGGTCCGAAGGCCGGACGAGGACTTCGAAGTTTCACCGGGGTCGCCCCTTAAGTGGAATTCAGAACCCGCAAAAATATTTCATGACTATTGATCAAATGTTACGTATTCATAGAAATATCTTATCAACTTCAGATCAAAGATTTGAATTTTCGCGCGTAAAGTTATATGCTTCATCTAACCCTCACAGCTCTACAAAACACAAATATTATTTTTCCCAAATTAATCGTCGATACATATAGACATAAAGTCGAACACATGTTCGTCAGATGTCAGTCAAATATCCAATGACTGTCAACACTAAAAAAAAACTTCATAAATCAAATCAATTCTTGAATTATCATACTCAGTTATCAATTTCCTCGTGAAAATTTGTTTCCAAAAATATGTTTACACTCTAACAATCCCATTTTGCCCCACCCCATTCAATATCTGTTTATCCCAGATGAATCATCCCTCACCTTTCGCTTGGATTTGCACAAGTTTTTTATCGATATTTTTTTCTTTATATTTTTGAAAAATCCAATTTTTGCATTAGCCTCCAACACCGATGTTGGTTCATCACTGGACAATTGTTCACAATTTTTCGATGAACTTTCACCAGATTCATTCTTCCATTTGAATGAAAAATATCTTGCACTCATTTTCCTGATCATGAGCCCCTGACGTACGTCCCCATGTGCACTGGAGCTCGTCATAATTGCATTGAAAATGAGTTAATAAATTACTGAATCAACAATTGGGTGAATTAAGTAGCAGGTTTTATTTAATTTTGTAAATAAACTTTGGAAAACTAGTGACAACACTTCGCGTTGACAAATCCGGGAAACTCATGGCGCAGGGCTGCAGGGGAGGGGGAAGTGGAGTGCCCATCTAGGGAATTTTACTGTTAGTAACTAGCAGATCATAATTCCCTAGGAGATGAGATATACATCGTAAACTTCGTAAACATTGTGCATGATAATATTCGTAATATTCTGTGTAAATAAATATAAATCACGTGTGCACCCAGTCACATTGTTTTAAATGCCAGTAACAGATGTCGATGTAAAGTGCATAGAAATTTTTACGAGCTTTCTTCGCTTCAGGAAACATTCTGAAAAAATTGGTATTTACATTATATAGATTCTTCAAATTCGGAGGCGGTTTTACATGTTATTTTAGCATATTATCAAACATTTTTATCAGGTGAATATTGTTACTATACAAGAAACAATTTTTTTGAACAAATTGTTTTGAACTTTGGAATGTCTGAGATTTTTTGTAGGAACGCGTGGCTCATTCCGCAACTTACTATTCTCCAGGTCTGAAAGGAACGATTTATGCGAAAAATGATTCGTTCAATTGTTACTAACAAATTCAATCGTTTATATCTCTCTATCGCAAGAACGGTTTGAGATACGAAAAAAAGTGTTCAATGAAAGTTGTTCCCCGCCACGAAATACACATTTGACGTTTTATGACTTTTTTTGATAACACCCGTAGTTAATTGTTAGTAACAAAAAAGATTGTTTATATCGCAAGTACTGTACTACATATATGCTCATAAGACCACAGTAATACCCCCATAAAATTCTATAATTGAATGATGATAAAATTAATATCAGTCTGGTGATAACCGCGCACCAGTCAACATCAACAACTTATTATTGGGTGGAATTAAATTAACGGAAGGAAACCATTTAGAAGGTTGAAACAGGCGAATATTTTTTGGCTGCACTTTATTTTTATAACTATCTAATAATGCCCTCACAAAGGTTCATAGACTAATTCCCAATATTTCGCAAGATATTAAAGTGGACAAGTGCGCGGTTCGGTGCGCGCGACCGGCTAGACGCAGGCGCGCTCCCTTTCTTGAAGGCTCACTCAATTTTTTTTACCTGAAAGGTTCAAACGAGAATGACACACATTGAGGAATAGTTTATAGGTATTTTTAACGTATAATATAACTGTGTAATTGTTTATAGGTCTTTCCACTTGACTACTTTCCTGAGTTTGAGACGAGGCACAGGCGAGATATCAAGCGCCATGGAAATTTCTTTTGAGGGCAAAAGGATATTGGTGACCGGTGCTGGTCAAGGTATGTATATATCACGAACTATCGACACGACACTTTATTCTCATTCTCATTGCTTTTCTTCAAAACTTTCCTTTTTTGAAAGGCATTTTCAATCATGTTACCAGAAACTTCATATTTTCCATTAAAATATACATTGGATTACGAAAAATACACAAAATTGGATTTTATATGTTCAATGTTATTCCAATTAAGTTAAATAATTTGAAAGATCTGATGACCACGTGACTTTCCGAGAATGTGAGCGGGAGGGGGGGCGTGGACAAACTTTCAAGCCCGACAGCCAACCACAGGCTGTCTTTGACACAGCTCGAGGGAAGTGTCCAATAGAAATTCGAGAAACGCCAGCGCGACTATTGTGACGTCACCAACGACAGTTTGAAGTTTGAAATTGCGGGAATCTCTATTATTTATTCTAAAATATTGAGCAAGGATTAATATGGGTTATTTCCTCACTATGGGATGCATGCGAATTCTCTATTCTCATATTGGTAATTAAAACAAAAATGTAATTCGATTTTTCGTTCAAAATATAGGTATTGGCCGAGATCTCGCACTCAGGTTATCCCAGTACAAAGCAACAGTACTCGCAATTTCGAGGACAAAAAAATTTCTCGACACGCTAAAAATCGAGGATCCCAAAATAACAACATTGGAGGTTGACATGAGGGATTGGGACGCAACGAGAAATGCTGTCAAAAGTCTTTTGCCAATTGACATGGTGGTCAACAATGCGGGTGTCGCGACGCTCGCGCCATTTTTGCAACTTACTGAAGATGATTTTAATTTGACAATGTCTGTCAATGTTAAAGCTCTATTCAATGTCTCACAAATTGTTGCTGAGGATTTAATCAGGCGAAGGTGTGGTGGGAGCATTGTTAATATTTCGTCGCAGGCTAGCCAGGCAGCCCTCAAGGATCATGCCGTTTATTGCGCATCGAAAGGAGCTGTCGACATGTTAACCAAGTATATAGTCTTCCTATATAATATCCTATATATCTTCCTATATATCTGGGGATTTTTAGCTCGACCAGTTGTCTTACTCTCTGGAAAATATTTATTCTTCTGCAGGACTATGGCATTGGAATTGGGACCTCATAGAATTCGGGTCAATAGCGTCAATCCAACGGTGGTAATGACTGCAATGGGAAAACTTGGCTGGGAGGATCCTGAGAAGTCCCGAGCCATGCTGGCTAAAATTCCTCTCGGAAGATTTGCTGGTAAATCATTTAATGTAGTTGCTGGATGAATTGATTTTTGCGTACTGAGCCGCACTTTTTCTCGTTGAGTTGGTATGGCATGCTCCCCAAACTCGAAAAAGTGAAAATCACTGCGGAAGAATGTTTTACGGGCTGGGAATCTGGGGATTTTTAGCTTGCGCAGTTGGTTTGCGTCAACCTGCGCAGAGGATACTCGATGACCTGCGCAAGCTAAAAATCCCCGGATTCACAATCCGGAAAATATTTATTGCTAATTGAATGAGACCGTTTTATGTCATTATTGGCTTCACGCTCTCAAATCATTTTAAATTTCGTAAATTTTTTTTGCAGAGGTCGACGAAGTCATAGACGCAATTGTTTATTTATTGAGCGATCGCAGCAGTATGATAACTGGAACAGCATTGCCCGTCGACGGTGGATTCCTCGCTACATAATTTTGTGGTTTTACTTTTAACCTTTTAACTTTCAACGGTATTAATTGCAAGACCTTATAAATGAATTTCGGTGGGGGGTGTGCCGCCCGGTGTACACAACATTGTTATGAATATATATTATGTATAAGAATGGACATGGAAAAAAAATGAAAGAGTAGTGTTTATCCAATTTTTACGATGAAAAAAAAAATACATTATGAAAAAAATACATAAAAAATGAATGAAGGAAGAAAACTGAAAGTATAGCAGAAGATTATAATCGTTCATTGCATTTTTTTTTATATAAATATTCTATAGATGACTAATTTTTTCGAATTGAAAAATTTGGGAAAGTTTACGAATTGCAAGAATTGTAACAATTTTACAAGATCTTGAAATTTACCACAGAAAGGTTTCTCTCAGGAATCGTTAAGATTTATTAAATTATAGAAATATAAAAATTAGGGAAATGAAGGAAACTTAGATTAACTATAAAGGTGCAATAATTGGGATGGCAAAACTAAACTGTGACATGTTGGATTCTTGAGATAAATAAGCAATAATAAATATCGACTTTAACTTACCTGGCTTGGAATTAAAGAATTAGATAATTATAGAAATTGAAAAAAAATCTGGGATTCTTAAAATTCCCCCAATCTTCAGACATTTGAAAAATATCAAAGGACATGGGATTGTTTTTTCCACAATCCCAACAATCACCAAATTTTGAAGAAGTTTAAAACATCAATGGGAAAAATTCGGAAATTCTAAGAACTATCAACGAAATTGGGAATGATACAAGAATCTGAAAATTGGAAAATTTCACTTTGAAAAATTTTGAGAATTGAAAATTTTAAATAATTTGACAAATTTCAAAAATCTCAAAAATATCGATAATTTCAACCATTTCAGAAATCAGAAAAATTTCCAAATTTTCAGAACTTTGAAAGTTTGAAAATTGGAAGAAACTGTGAACCTTTGAAATTCTAAATACAAAATTTCAATACTGTTACTTGTTTCTTCTTGCTTCATTTCAATCACGAGGCCAAAAAAATCATGAGTCCCAAATTGTCTCCCCCCAACGTCGAAGAGGGTTCCAAAAAGTCATAAAAAAATTGACACCAAACAGTCAAAGTACCTCAATTCTGATTCTATATTGTACACAAAAAGTTTACAATTCTGTGTTCATGTCGCTTTACATTTTTATACCGCTCCACTCATACACTTAATTACCTAAAATCGCCATTCCATTTGTTTTACGATATAAATCCTTATAATTACCATACTAAATCGTATATAATATGTACAAATCGTTTGATGCATTACAACGATTATCATGCAATTTGCAAAAAAAAAACATAATAATCCTTTTACGCGTCTGTTGATGAAAATTTCACTCACACATCAAACTTTTAATTTTTAACATTCTTTTACTCGCGAGTGCAATATGTATGATAAACGGATTTAAAAAAAATAATTATTCGGACTATTTATAAAAAAAAACTTTTTCTAATAAAGTAAAACTTAAAGAGTATGCAAAATCATTTCGCTCTTGTCTAAACTAAATTTTCTTTCATATTACGATAATTGGAGAATGCGTTGTGAGAGAATTGGTAAAAAAAATTGAGTCGAACTTGAGAGTCTCCAGAAATGTATGCAATGTCCCAGAAGATTTTTGGGACGAGCTGAAAATCTCGAGATTGCTTCAGGAAAATTCTGGAGTTATTGAAGTTAATCAGATGATTAAGCTAGTTATTTTTTTTTTATAAATTCCTGCCTTAGGGAGGTGATGAAAATTAGTTTGATCCTCTAGTTTTAACTTTTTAAAAAAAAATGTAAATGTAAGAAGAATTGGAAATTTGAAAATTTCAAAAATTTGAAAAACTTCAGATTTTAACAATTTCAAATATTTCTAAACCTTCAGATTTTAAGAATTTCCTTAAATAAGCATTCGAAGCAGTCTCGAAAAGTCGCTTTTTTTCTCAAATTGTGTAAGCTCGATTTGAATTTTTTCTACCACTTGAAGACCAATTTCATTCGTAAAAAATAATGTAAAGCCCCAAACGTGAGAGAATGAATTCGAGGATTGAAAATTGGAAAAATTGGGGAAACCTTCTTTGAAATGCAAAACATTCCTCTGGCAGTGTTTTTATCATTTTCATTCTCGTTTCGGAATTATCGAAGATAACACTGATGCTGTAACATACCGATGATTACGCTCAATACAGAAGAAAAATAATATACAAAAATGAAATAAATATCCGATAAAAAAAGGCGATAAAATAAGAGATTAATGTTATGAATGCTTGGCAAGCGAAATAGGGGAGTATATAATTTAATATCAAAGCATTAGAGCAGCATTTCTGAAATATCGTGGGATTTCATGATAACTCAGCGGTAACAAGATCACGAGTGGTATTACATCAGTTACAAATAGCGTTTATTCAGTAGTTCAGGAGTCAAATTGTGAAATAGTTCTTTTGCCTCAAAATTTTAAAAATTTTGAAATTTTGAAATTTTGAAATTTTGGAATTTTGAAATTTTGAAATTTTGAAATTTTGAAATTTTGAAATTTTGAAATTTTGAAATTTTGAAATTTTGAAATTTTGAAATTTTGAAATTTTGAACTTTTTGGATTCAAAGTTTCGTTTTTTAACTTGTCATATGTTTTTTTTTTATTTCTAAAAGTTGAGACTAATTCTAGACTGCCAGTTATGTTCTTCAATTTGAACATTTCGCAAATTCGGAAAGATAAAAAAATTGAGACATTTTACAAATTTCAAAAATTTTAAAAAATAAAAACTGCAAAAACCAAGCTGAGGCAAAGTTTCCTATTATACAAACTCATTTCTCTGAATTGTTTATAACAGTTGGAGACGATATTCCATTACTTAAATACCAAAAATATATATCCCAGGATATAATGGTACGTCCATGATATTCTTTAGCGTTAATTGTTATACAGATCCAATAACATTTTATCAATCAATTGCACCAATTTCCCAGTACATTTCTCAATTTCCTTCTCAATATTTCCATCATTTTCGATGAAAATCCTTTCATGTTTCACAATTATCGTCACAGTGTCTCTCCCTCAAACTATGCAGAAATAGCACATTTAAACACACAAGTTTTTCTTCAATGAAATTTGTGAAATGGCAAAAAAACTGGGTGTAATTTTTTTCCTCATCAACCAACAGTTCCTTAATGACTGACATGGCACAAAAAGTTGATAAGACTTTTTTGTAGCCAACAAAATTCCCTACAAAAAATGATTCCACTATTTTTTCCGTAACACCAACCCTTAAGGAGATAATGCCAATAATATTGATTGAAGAAGTTAATGTCGCCATTTTTTTCACCAATTTTACTGATTTCATTTTCACTGCACATGAAAAAATGATTAACACAGGATGATGGGTTAATGAGGACCTAAATTATTAATTCAAACACATAGTAGTCATTAAGGTGGTTAAGTATTGCCTCACGGATAATATTATCCTGCACTTATTTTCTTTTCGTTTTTTTCATTCACACATCGCACATTCGTGGACTCGAGTTATTCACAATTGTCTAATTTCCTTAGTTGATTTGAAAAATTGAGAAAATTTTGGTTTCGGTGGAAACAAAATGAACTACGAATTTTGTAGTTGACGCAAATTTTTCTGTGATTCTCGTCTTCTGTTTTACGCTCGTTTTGTTGATAGAGATAATAAAACTAATGGTTTTTGGGATGTAATGGAAATCTTGGAAAAAAAATTTCAATTGCAATTTTCCAAAACTTTTCGAGATCTTCGAAAATTTCTAAAAATTCAAAAACGAAAAGATGAACCTCTATTTTTTTCCGGAGTTACAATTTGAGGAAAAACTATGAGGGTGAAAGAATGAGGTTTCAATTTTTTCCAACGCATCTTAAATCGATTACCTTCAAGTTCCACTGAAATTAATGTCCTAAAAAGTCTATCCCATGATTTTCGGGAAGATCCAAAAATGTATAAAATTGGATTTCCCTGTTTCAAAAAAACTATTGCGAGACCCCTCAAATATACACGAAATTACATTTAATTTGTATCGGTGGTAAAATTGCAAATTTTGTACATAGCATTCTTATCAATTTTATTATTGCATGAGATTCAATTCTCCCCTCGTGTCTTCAGACTGTAATCTGATAGTGTTCAAAGAATACAATTATTCATCCCTTTCTCGCAAGAGCCAACTCTACTACCTGAGTAGTTCAAATGAAAAAGGTCATAGGACCTTTTTCATAGAGAATTAAATTTCCGAAAGAAAACGTTTCTTACAATTTTCTCTAAAACCGACTCGTTTTCGAGAAAATCGTGCTTTTGTGTCTTCTCACATAGTCAAAATTAGCAGCCTCCCTGTAGGTTGCAATGGAGTAAGCCATAAACTAAGTTTTAGATAGTTTTTCCAAAATATCCATTACATCCTGAATGAATCATTGTTTGCGAGATTGACGAGCAGCAGCTGATGACGACTGGCGATTTCCAATTGATGGGTAATTAATTTGTTGATGATTCATTTGGTGGGTTGAACGTTTGCCTAGCTGAGCTTCCTTGGGGTCAAACCCCTCACTATGTCGCTTCCAAAACAAAAGATACACAAACGGCCACATTAGGCGTTTCTTTGCATTGTAAATCTCAATGAAATTTTGGTTTTAAGTCTTCTCTACCGTGGCACAGCAACCAGTTTCATTCGAATCTTTTTGGGTATTCGATTTTTTTTTTGTGATTCGAGGGTATGGGTTGTTCTGTCTTTTTTTTCGATTGTTCGCATTTTCTCGAGTCTATTTTAGCCTAGTAATTTTTCTCTGTTTACCCCTACGCACTATGTCCTATGCACTATTCGATTCGATTTCTAATTTTTTCTTTTTTTTTTTTAGAATCATAGCAGTGTCAGTTTACCTGAAAATCAACGCAGAAACAGAAATAAAGGAGTGATTTTTTTGGATTTTTTTTTCATTTTGTTGCCCCATTTTTTTGCATGCATAGAAATTGGGAGGGGAGGGGGGGGGGGGGTTAGAGGGGGATTCATTTAGGTTTTTGGAGATCGGAAGGTACTCGAGACCATTCGATTTGTTGGTCTTTTCATGTTTTTAAAATTCTTGGAGGTTTTTCTGTTTTGTGCAATCAGTCTGAATGTTGGATTTTTTTGTAATTGATGAGTTGCTTTGAGAAACTCGACATTTGGGAAACTCTTAAAATTGATTTTGACAGTTATAAAATTTGTACAGATTATGGATTTTTCGAAATTTTAGTCAAATTTGAAATTTTGTATTTTTCATTTCTAACAATTTTGTTGAATAATGGCTAACGAAATTTAGGAAAACCCTAAAGTTTTTTGGTTTTGCAAATTTACGGAATTTTATGAGCTATACCTATTTCAAATCACGACAGAAAAATCTTTTTGAATGTAAAATTATAAAAAAATCTGTCTCATTTTTAAAAATAAACTTTAGATATTTTCGAATTTTTATAAGGTTGAAAACTTTTCTTGATTCTCTTTTTCTTAATTTTTGAATTCCAAAGATAGATTGGACATATGGACATATGGACCCAAAACAAGATGTGAGAGATTTCCAACATATACATAGAAACCTAAGGTCATCTCGTAAAACCTTCTCGAACATCCATAAATTTCTGAGAATTGGCACAATTATTGTTTCCAAAAATGCGGAGAACTCATGCATTTTTTTAATACAAAAACTTTACCAATTCTTACAGATTTTGAGGTGGAAAAGAATGGGATGGGAATTTGTTAGTAGAGAGAGAATGATTGGAATAAGTAAGTCCTTTTTCAATCAAATAATACCAAAACCGAAAAGTAACACCAAAATCTGATTAAACCGCACCATGCCACGGTATAGTGACACCATACCAAGCTATATAGATTGATGATTGTGATGATGTTCATATCGTCAGCCTGAAAGCAAGATAGCGTAAGTGCCTTTCTAATTATTTTCTTTGCATTTTTTGAGTTTAAACGATCCAACGTTTTCAATCATTCACATTTGTCGTTGATTTCTAAATTTATCAAATGCAATTTTCAATTACGTAATTTGAACAATTAGAATTCAGAAATCTGATATTTTTTAAATTGGAGGATTGCATTTTTTTCGGGATTTTCAAATTTGGAAAATTTTTATATTGTCTTATCTTGGAGAAAATTGAACATAAACAGTGATTTTCCTATGTCGGAAAGTTAAAAAAAAAATGGAAAAGCCTGGTGTACGAAAATACTTTTTATCCAAATATTTTGGCACTTACGCCCTCTGCTTCTGACGCAACGATATGAGTTGATTCGAGTGTGAAAATTCTACCAAAGATCTTCCACTAAAACCCACTAGCATTGTGTCGTTTGTAAGATGTAGAGACTTTGAAAATTATGTTGTTGAAAATTTTTGCTCACTTTTGATCAGAACTTCATCAATTATTGTTTATAATGAAAATTTTCACACTGGTAAATTATTAATTGAGAGGCTTTAAATTTGAAAAATTATTACTCTAAATTTTCCGGAAAAAAAATATTTTCTGAGATTTTCAGAATTTTTTGATATACTTGATTTTCCAAAATGATGTAACTTTTTGAAATTTTGGAATTGTAATTTTGGATATTTTCATCCCATTTTTAGTGCTACTTTTCATCTGATCAATCAAACAATTGGAAAGTTGCATAGTTAAACAATAATCGGGTAACTCTGCCCAAACAAAATATTCAAGAGAATTTAGAAACTAATTTTGTTTTCATGAAAAAAACTATCAAAATTGGGAATTCCAAAGTAATTTATAAAAACTTCAATGTCTTCAGAATTAGTTAAATTTCCAATTTTTTTTTGTTTCTCATTTAAATTTGATAAAGCATTTTTTATGCTGTTCATTTCTTAGGTTTCTGAGAGCGTAATCGATTTTCTCATCTTGAAATGTTAATGAAAAAAAAAAAACCATTGATAAAGAAATTTTTACAAAATTGAGCAACTCCCAATACTGAAAATTCTGGAATTTCAAATTTTCAACAATTCAATAAGAGCCACAGAAAGAGACTAATAAATATGCAAGTTCTGATTTTCAACAAACAAATTTTTCATGTGTCACGTGATTGCATGTAATGTAACTCACTTTGATTTTGACAAATCAACAATTGCTGGCGTAGGGGCGGGATTACGTAGGACTCGCATGCTGACCCGCCGTTTCTCATGACCATCTGCGCCAGTTGCTGAAAAATATTGTCCACATGAAGCTCCATAATCATACAATCATAATAATCATGAAAGACTACAAGAAAGACAAAAAAAAATCAGGAGGCACATTTTCCTCTTTTCTCGTCAAAAGAAAACCGAGCATGAAAAATCAAGATCGTGGTTCTGTTTTTCAAATCAATAGTCAATTAATTGTCGTGCCGAAGAAAAAATTTACTTCATCCCATAATCATTCAAGGACCATCATGCGGTATTGCCAGTAAATGAAGCAGTTAAATTTTCTGGTTTTAAAATCCACAAAAATCCTGACGTATTATTTTGTGAAAAGTAAATACCCACCGGTGCACCCGCCTATTCACCACTTTTGAACAATTAAAAGATTAAGGTGGCGAAAAACCAATCACATGATTATTTGGACAACTATGATGCTAAATCGACCATTAAGGTGAAATTAACAATATCAAAGATCTCGTTTTGCACTTTGCCCTTAAGTCGTTATCTAGCCATAAAAGTACAACTTTCAATCCAACTTTCTTTAGAATAAAACTTATTTGTCTACGCAAAAAAACGACTATTTGAGTCTTTGAGACACTCAATTAGATGTTCTGTGTCGTATCGAAACGCCATTGAAGAGGGCAGTGCGATTCGAAAACTATAAGAAAGGCGGGAAAATGTTTCTTCCCGAATTTTCATCGCTTGTTCAATCAGCAGATCGAAAAAGTATTGTAAAAAAAACATTCCTATCTGAAACATGTGCTGGAGTTAATTGGGGGTGATGCGAGATGCAGAAGATTTTTTTTAATCAGTGGAAGTTGCGAACTGGCATAATTACCAGCGCCGCCATTTTGCTTGAGTATCTTTTGACCTCAAAATGGCGTCCTGCACGTCTTCCGGAGCTACGCATTTCTTAATTACGAAGAATTGAAAACAAAAACTACTCCCACTTTCGTAATTTTAAGGTGTGAGACGAAATCTACGTAGTTTTCCTACCGTCTGTACACTTGAGCATGTTTTTCCTTGGAGTATGGGGGAATTGAAAAATAACTTGAATTCTCTAGTATTGTTTCACAAACAATGTTTAAATTTGCGATCAAGCAATTTTAATCAATGAAAGGCGTGGAATTCCCACCACGGGAAGGTAAATTCAAAATAATTACTTGAAAATCAAACAAAAAAAAAACAAAACTCTAATTACCGTTGAAAAAACTACAACTATAAATATAAATCTTCAACGAACAGGCTCAAGGGGCGAATGGGCCGGAACCAAAGTCTAAAATATTCCTTGACAGTGTTTAATAATTTAATTAATGATAGAACGGAACGAGACTCTTGTAATGGAATTGTTCACACTATCTGAAGACGGTGAAATTAATTCAAAGTGATTTGAACCCTACAAATATTGTTTTTCACTGCTCAAAATCACGAAATGGCTGACGGCTATTGGCACCATTTTGTTTGGATGTCCCTTCCCCCGAACGCGAAATAGCTGAAAGCAGCACCTTCGGGTGTACGAGAAACTACACTTATCTTCTTGGAATCATCATTAACTTGGTTAACCTTTTCGTGCTAATTGATTTTTGAAAATATATTTTTTACTGTCACCATTGAACAAGCGATGAAAATTCTAAGACAAACATTTTTGGTGTTTTTCAGATGCTATCAGGCCAATGTACGTCAAATGAACGACTTCAGAACACATCTCAAAAGGCATCGTTTATACGAAATTGTTAGCTCTATAAAAATGTTTTTTATCAATTTTTCCTAAACTCACAGCCATCAACTAAAGAATTTCGATAGTTATAGAATAGATGAGAGATCGAAAAAAATGTTTCACGCTTGGCTATTGACATGGCAGCTAACTGTCAATTAACAATGTCGATAGACATCATCATTGAGACGACTATGAATAACAATACCAATAAATTGAAATGATATCTAAAAATAAAGTGATATCAAATGACATCAGAGTATTAAAATCAAAAAATATATTCAGACTTTTTGTTCTTAATCCTTTGATGTTCGACAAAATAATTAAGATGAAAAATAATATAAGGGTTTTTCCATTCAAGCCAAGTGAGAAAAATTTTAAGAATTTAAAAGAATCATAAACTACTTTGAATAATCATGGTGTGCGAGAAATAAAATGAGACGAGTCCTTGAATGGAAAAACATTTATTTCTATAATTCACTTGTCTAATGAATTTTATAATGTTTTTTTTTTGTAAAAATAAACGTGTGAGGTGAGAAATAAAATATTTCTCCCTCCCATATTACATTAGTAAAAATGGCATAAAAAGTTTGACAAAAATACGGGACACGAGATTATTAAAATTTAGGACGAAAATAATTGACGAAAAAAAAAATGAAAAATTGAGGTCGCAATAAAATTAAATAAAATTGGTGAAATTGGGAGAATCACACTGTGTTAAGGCACTTTTTTTCTTACTAATTCTAATGGTCAAAATCCGAATTACAAATTCCACATTTGTTAATTCTTCCACATCACTTAAATTAGTGTAAAAATTGGTGAAAAAAAACTCACTGATATATTGTCATTTTATCAGAGCCCTTACAATACGCTTAAACTGTAAATATGTATCAAAAGTGTGAACACAGGGATTCAAATTAATAGGTCTTAAACATATGTGTAAAGAGCTAAAAAAGAAAATGATGGGGATATCAAAATTTTCGCAGTCTCAAGTATGAAGTGTCTTATTGCACCAAAATCCAATTAAGAGAATAATTGATATTAATAAACTATCAATTGGTCAGTCATGTAATGAAATTTTGTCAGATGTGCGTCGTATTAACCTTCAAATATTTAAATAATATATAGTGTACATGATTCCTATAAAATTCCTATTGAAATGCTATGGAGAACGGCTATTGGGGAAATTCCCCATACGTTTTTAAGGAAATTTCCTACAGATATTCCGTAGGTTTTGCTAAGAATTTCTATATGAATTACTATGGAAAATGCAATAGGAATTCCCATGAAAATTCGTATGAGAATTCTTACAGAAATTTCTATGGGAATTCTCATGGAGATTGTTATGGTAATTTCCGTGGAAATTCTTATAGGAATTCCGATAGAAATTTCTATGAGAATTCCTGGGGAACTCATAGACATTCCTGTGAAAATATCTATGGAAATACCTGCGAGAATACCTCTTAATATTTCAGGAGTAATATTATGGGAAATACGATAAGAGTCTTATAAGAAATGTGTGAGAATTCCAGACTTAAAGCGGCTAGAGTATGTATAAATTTTCCATAGCATGTTGATAGAAACCCTGTAGGAACCATATAAGATTCCCTATGATCAATCTTATAAGATGTCTTCATCGATGTATTGACGTAATGTATAATTTGGCATTAAGTCGCGCACTGCAGTTAATACATAAAAAAATACATTCAAATTAACAAAATGGAACTTCTTTTTTGAGCCATATTAATGGATGAGAAAGATTTATGGGGTACGTATGGGCTGGGTATTTTAAATTACTTGAGATTAGGTGAACTCTTCCTCTTTTAATTTTTTAAAAAAATTTCCTAATTTTGAGTCTTTTTAAATGGAAAAAAATAATGAAAGTTTGATGTTACATCTTTTCCCAATTTCTGTAAGTCGGAAAATCAAAAGTTCGAAGACATTCAGGTTTTTGCCCAGAATTTATACAAAATAATTTGTTCCCCCTCCCTCTGTTCAGTGAGCCAACCACTGAGATTTGTACCCAGCATCTCTAATCAGTCTTATCTCCTGAAATGGACCAAAAGAGAAGTTTTAATTTGAATGCTCCAACTCTGAAAAAAAGATAAATTGGCTTAACTGATATAGAACATCCTTAATCAGAAAAACGTAAATGGAGACATCGCCTGGAAATTAATACCAATGTGTGTGTGTATGTGTATGTCATCATTGTTTGGCGATCGACTCCTCCTAAACTACTGGATTGATGGATTTCCTTTCTCGTTTTTGATTTCTTTCATGAACCAAGCATTTTAGAGAAAATTGACAAATACTTTTTTTGCCGGTAATCTAATTCTCTACAAAAAAAGTCGTACACAATTTTTGCGTAAGACCGCTTGTTAACGAGATATTGGACGTTTTCATGCGACTGCCATCTTGATCGTATCTATAGGATACAATCGAAAAATCTTAATGCACAACACCAATCTTCAATTACCTCAAAACACGATCTTCTGAAATGATATAAAAAATCATGCATGATTCAGTTGATGTCAGTAACACGATCTATGAATTTCGGGATGTCACCTGTTACATTTCTCTGATTAAATATCTTAAACGACTATTTGGGATAATCGCGGCATCTGGTTGACAACGCTACACTCCTCGTAAATTTTCAAAATGCTAAAAGAAAATGAGTAACGGTGGTGGAGAGACTATTTAAAGCCATTTGTGAAAAGGTCCCGCTTTGTCGATCCTGGTTTGCCAAAAATTAATTTAGTGGTTGGGCCATTACGTCTAGCAAAATCGAATTGACAACCATTCTATACCCACATATATTTTTCATAATATATAGTAAGACATAAGTAATTGGTTCATTTCGTATGAAAAAATTCATAAAAATTCCTATATTGAAAATATGAGGGTTTCCCTGTCAAATCATTTTTCAGAAGATTTTCATAAAAAATTCGAAAAAATTGCACCTGGATGGACCACTTCAGAAACAGCATGATGATTTTTTTCATATTTTTGAGTAATCTTACATAAAAACATTTGAGCATTTTTTGAATTAGGTTTCTAAATTTTGTGCAGAAAATTTTGTCTCGAAGAAAAAAATAAATATTCTATGTTGCTTATACTCAAAATTTGTCTCTTTTCTCAGTTTTGCAGTAAAAAGATTCTCAAATAATCGCAGTCATTTTTGGCTAAGAACCAAAGGACATATAAAAGTGCGGTAAATTCAAAATTTCACGTCATCGAGCAACTTCGATTTTCATAAAATCAAAATTGAGATTGTACTTTAAAGGTACTTAATTATAAAATCATGATTCTGAAATTTGGAAACAACTCGAATTGTAAGTGAACTTAGTTCCAAAGATTTTCCTAAACCAAGATGGACCAAACCTGAGTCAAACTTCTTGAAGGTGAGACAGAAGAAGCTGATGGAAAATAGATATGGACAATATGAGAAAAGGAGAAATTGTAGAATTTTTGGGTACATAAATTGGTATCGACAAACTAGAACCTTTTCAGGTGGACAGCCATATATGAGGGTATCTGAGATTACCTGAGATTAGTGGAGATTTATTTACAAACGAGATGGCTGTTACGTCTACATTGATTTCGATGAATGCATTTTTAAAAAATCAATGCACATGAAAAGATGCAGTGAGCAACTCGTGATAATGTTCCAATTTCTTTCAATCACTAAACTTCCCAAAAAGTTCACAAAATTTTGAACAAAATGGGGAGACATTCTCGAATTTCAGGAGTGAAAAATTTTGAAGCTTCAAACCTTCAAAATTTTTCGACCTTCAAAATAGAAAATGAAAAAGATTCGAAAATTTGAACAAGTAAAAATTCCAAAAATCTCAGTCACACCAAGCACCCGAAAGATTTCGACACTGTCAAATTGCAAAAATTGAGACTTGACAAGCCTCAAGTCGCCAAAACTGCCCTGATCTCAAATGCAAATACACACAAAAAGATCGAGAAGAATGCCCTTGATAATATCCACGTTTCCCTGAGGTTTAACATCCCTCCCCCTGGGCCTACCCTCCCTCTCCCTACTGACCCACTCAGCTCTAATTTTCTCCCCACTCTTCATTTCCAGCCCAACTCCCTCATGGTGAACATTCTGCAAATATCGTCTTCCCAACTGACTAATCGAATAACCGATTTCCAAACTGTCTTTATTAGCACTAGTCCCCAATGATTGTCCATCGCTCTCGACCTTATCAATCGACAAATCCAAAAAATCCGTCACAAATTGTTCATTTAATAATTCCTCCTCATCGCCCCTCTCATTATCACTAGAGCCAGTCAATTTATTGAGCTTCTGTTTTCCCTTGTCAAAAAAATCGCATTTATCAAAAAAATCGGCACTCTGATTTTTCCTCAAAAAATCAGCGCTCTGATTTTTCCTCATCAAATCGACATTCTGATTTTGCCTTAAAAAATATTCACTCGATTTTTCCTGTAGCTGCTGATGATCAATTTGAGGTGTCTGAGCCACCACCTCCTCCCCCTTTTTTGGTAAAAAATTAAGTGAACGACCAATTCGATGAAAAATATTGGAACCCTTGCGCTTTACTGAGTTCACTGTTCTGTAAGATTGATTACGTGTAAATTTTGAAGGTAATTCATTATCATTTGGTAAATTGACCAAGCTTTTAGCATCCTTAGTTGGCCATTGTGATGCGCTATCCAGGGACTCTAAACTTTTTCCCCTCACTCTATTTCGTTCAGGCAAATTTGGCGCTTGTTCACTTTTCAATATTTCCCCCTCCACCTTTGTAAACTCCACATTTTCATATTTCTCACCTGACGCTGCTACATTAACGTAATTCGATGTATTAGGATTAGGACAATTAGCATAATTGTTAAAATCATTTGCTGTCTTATCAATATTATCAGAATTGTGTGTCATAAAGCTGTTATCCACTGTTACTCCAGTTACCGATTGTTTGTAATCTAATTTTTTCTCAGTTTTATGCCCATGAAAAAAATAACTCTGTTTATCAATTGGATGTGTCTCTCCATTACCTGGCAAATGATTCATTATTGATTGATAGCAATTGTGGGAGCGTTGAGAATTGAAATTATAATTGTGACGACGCTTGTCAATTTGACCAATGGATATAGTCGATATGTCAAGATTATCGGGAATTGACTGGGTGTGCTCGGGCTTGGTGAGCTTGAATGTGTTGAAATTATATTGTCCTGGTGTTAGTGTATTGGTTGGCCCAAGTGGCATTTCAGTTGCTTTAACAGCTTTACGGGGAGCAATCGCTGGTGGTCTAGATGGCACGGGCTTAGGTACTGGTGTCGGCTGATGACCGCTAGACAACTTTTGGTAGAATTGTATTTTACCTTGGAGATCATTTTTATCGAGGCCATCCTCAGCGTCTGCCTCGTGCTTCTGGCGACGACCTGATGTGCTTACTGTTGCACCCGCTGTGCCTGATGCATTGGCGAGACACTGGCGGGTGTACATTCTGAAAGAAATGGGAGGGTCATGAGTTTCTAACATTTTATTTTACGAACTACTATTCTTCAGAAACTTATATTGTGAGAGATCTGCACGCCCAAAAGACGTTGGTGCAATAGTTAAAAAAGAACTTGAACCGTTGTAGGAACTACTCACCTTGATGGGTGCTCTTGCTCGTTTGTGGTTCCAGAGGACAGTGGAATATTCACTGGCTGAGAGTGTGTTGGGGCTTGCTGGGCTGCTGGCAATGCTTGTTGTCTCGCATTACCAAATTTCAGGAGATTCCAATCGAATACGTAGTCGTAAGTGAAGGTCTCGTGGTGAAACAGTGTACGGAATAATTGCCTCAGGTATGAATAATCTGGCTTCTCCTCGAAACGAATTTGTCGACAGTATCTTAAGTACTTGACAAATTCAACTGGAAAGAGAAAAAAAATGTTGAATGAATTTTACATGGTAAAACTTGAGTTGTTCCTGTTAGAGCGAATTCCTGTTGCATGTATTTTTAGATAAAAAAAAAAAGAGTTGAAAACAATCAGGTTTTTTCTAGCTCAATGAGAAAAATAAGGAATTTTTCCCTGTTAATTTTTGTGGATTACTTACTAGGATATCCTTTACATAGATCGTCAACGGGAGTTGACATTTTCTTTTCCGATATTCGCTCGTACTTCTGCCTTTTAGTTGCAGCCTTCAGTCCTTGCCATGGTAAACTACCAATGTTGAAGTACATAAAGACGTAACCTAATGACTCGAGATCGTCCCTCCGGGATTGTTCGATTCCCCTGTGTGTATTTATACTAGCATATCTGTAATTGAATCATTTTTTCCTTACTTTCATTCTGATTATATAAGTATTTAAACCACATTTCATGCAAACATATCCAGGAATTTGTCTTGAAGCTACAAACTTTTCTTTTGTAAATTCAGTACAAAAAATATGAAAAGTGAAAGAGAGAGTACCTATTTGGTGTATATTTTCAATTGGGACACCGAAGAACCTTGAATGAAGTCCCAATTGACAATTGGGACAAAGTCCCAGTTGAAAATTTCACCATTTTCCCACCTAAAATTGGACCATACTCCCATCCGAAGATGGGGACATTGTACTAACAAAAAATGGGACATTGTCCCAATCGAGAACTGTAGTCAATGTGAGATGTCCCAATTTAAATCGAAAGTTCGAATACCATGCCAATTGTTAATTCCTGTGTGCAGGAAAATAAAAAAGAAAGAAAGCTTTTTTTTTGTTCATCACCTGGCAGTTCCTGTGAGATTTTTGTTCTCTCGATACGGGATATGTCTGTGTGTACGGCTATCTCGATACTTTTTCGCCAATCCAAAATCAATAATATACACGAGATTTCCTTTTTTACCTAATCCCATCAGAAAATTATCCGGCTTTATGTCACGATGGATGAAGTGGCGACTGTGAATGAAATCTGTTCTGCTAATCTGTAAATAATTATGGAATTTTCTGTATTAATAATAGAACTGAATATTATACAATTAAAATTTGTTGTTCTTAAAAATACTAAAATCTTACAATTTTCACTCGACGAATTAAAGAAACCGAATAAAGTTTACAAATTTCAAATCATATTTCTAAATTAGAAATAGAGTTTTTTTTTTATATCTCTAGACGTCGTCTATATTTTTATTTGAAGCTAAGAAGGATGAATGGAAAATAAGAAAAGCAACGTACCATTTGATCAGCAAGTAGAAGAACGGTTTTTAACGTAAATCTACGAGAACAAAAATTGAATAAGTCCTCTAGTGAAGGTCCTAGAAGCTCCATAACCATGACATTGTAGTCACCTTCTGATCCGCACCATTTTATTGTAGGTATACCAACTGAAAATTAATATTAAAAGCCATTATTGTCGTGTTTTATCAACTAGGGAAGATCGGGTGAAGATTAAGAGTAATCGCGCTATAACACTATCCCTAAAATTTTAATATTATCAAAACCATGTTCCAAAATTTAAATATTTAAGCGAAACGTCTTTAATGTCTCAAGTGGTGATAAAACGGTTTATACCACACAGTTAAATTGATGAGAATTCTGTTCTTCGGTTCGATCAGAATTCTCACGTGTTGCGCGCGCACCTGATATCGGAAGCGCGCCATCTATGGCGAAATTCCGCGACATCACCCTAAAGCATTTTTTGGCAGAAAAAGGCCTTAAAAAAGGGATTCGTTAATATATCTCCACCTTTCATGATATTTCTGACCATTTTAGAGCGATTTTAACGAATGAACCATTGTACCTATGTAACCTCAAAAAAATCAACGATGTACACAGATTATTACGCCCATATATTATCACATTTCTCCCAGATCCATGAATATTTTATTTCACTCTCCTCATTTATTAACTTCCCGATAGTTCAGTTCTTTCTGATTTTTTTGTCAACTGTTGACCTAATATGGATTACAGAGGAGGACGACTAATATGTACATCCTGAATTTTCGAAAACCAAATTTTGTTTACGTGTAGTCTCCCGCAGTATTTCAAATTTCATGATTCATATGTTTTTTTTCTGAAACCAGTCGTTTGATATTTAATTGAAGTATCGGAAAATCTAGGAATGGCAAACAGAAATTAGAAATCGGGAAGTTTTGTTGTGCTCCCAACTTCCATCCCACTAGTTTTTCACTAGAATTGAGGAAGAAATAGGTAGAGAGAGGGACCCTCATTCCGTGATGATTACCTGTGGAGGCTTTTTCCCCCATATTGTAAATAAAGAATAGAGGTTACCATAGTAAAAAGGAGGAACGAAAGAAACTATCGATATATATCGAAATTATCGAAAACTGTAAGACCGAAACCGATGCGACACCAGTCAATGTGACGGAAAAAGGAAATGTATTTCCCTTTGTTTTTTTTAAATTTCTATGCTATACTTTCAATTGCGATTTCTGCGTTTTCAATTTACGAGACCGGTGGCGCGGGCTTCGCACGCGCATTTTCTTTTTCCACTACACTGATTGGCGTGGCGTTGATTTCATTCTTACGGTTTTCGATAATGTCGATATATATCGATAGTTTCTTTCGTCTCTCCTTTTTACTATAGGACTATAGGAATCGGAATAGGATAGTTTGATACTTTAGATTGGCACGTTTGTAGTCGCGCTATTACAGTTCCCCTCATAAAATTTGTGGTTAAATAGCTTCTTCCAAGTGTTCAAGAATTTTCAAATTCTGTAGAGCTGGTGATATAATAAGAATATTTTTATTTATTTCATTAATTTTCATATCAATTTTAATTGAATTTTTTCCCCACCAAAAACTCTCATTATACAGATTTCCCATTGGCTTGGATTAAAATAATTTAGAATATTCGATAAACTCGTTTTAAAAAAGTGAGAAATTCAAATGTTTTAATAATCAGTATAATTTCCAAATTTTTTAAAAAAATCTTGTCTGGACGAATTCGAAAAAACAAATTTTAAAGTGTTCCGAAAATTTTCAAAATTTTCAATCTGAGATAAAAAAATACGAATGTGGAATACAATACATAACATTCCTATACATACCGCCTCCCTGCATCATTTTGTAGAACCTCGACTCAATATGCAACTGTGGATGCCGTGTTTTTATGCATTCCAATTTGATGGCAACTTCTTCGCCCGTGGAGATGTTGGTGCCTGATATAATAACAAAGAAAAAGATTCATGACTCGTGGTTTATCCGACATAGTGCCATGACGCAGTGTAGTCATGGGGGTGGGGCTGGGAGGGGGGGGGGGCAGTGTGGAAGAGGCTTGAGATTAAAAGATATTTCTCATAAGTTTAATTTTTTTCACAATTCCAAAAATTGCAAAAAATTTTCTTTTTTTTTTTATTTTATTTCCAGAATTCTACAAGTTTAAAAAATTGATTAATTTCTTTTGGCTGTTGGTGGGATGTGCGACATGTTTGAGAATTTAAGAAAAATTCAAAACTTACAAAAATCTAAAAAAAATGAATTATGGAAATTGCAAAGATTTTTTTTTTATGGAATTTTCAACCTTTATAAAAACCTCCAAATTCTTTTGAAATATTTGGAATTTTTTCCATCTCCAAAATTCGAAGGAGCATTTAAAACTTTTTAAGTCGCAGCGTTTTCCAATTTCGCGTCTAGCAATTATGAATTTTTTTGAAATCTTGGTAACTTTTAGGATCAACAAATTTAAAGGATTTCGCAAATTTGGAAACAATATTGGCAATAGAATGGGCAATCAAAACAGGTGCATAACATATCGACCTCAGATTGGAACAAAAATGAGAATGGATTCTGAAGATAAAAGAATGCAAAAATTTGGATTAATTAACAAGTTTAAGTAGGACGATCGTGTCAAGAGATTCACCTAAAACTTGTCTAAAATCGATTAATGCTGGAGCAAGAAAAAAATGTTGAAAAAGCCATTGAAAAATCGCAAAAGTTACCAAAAAAAAAGAAAGCAAAAACTGAGTGAGACAATAAAAGCTTACAATGTCAGAATAGCGACAAAATCATTCTTAAAAATGCACTAAATAGTCTCAACCCAATCACGTTCTCAACCACGTGCTTGACTCACCCCCACCCTCAAAAGCCTTGAATAAATTTCCAAAAATGTCATCGGAACTAACAAAACTGACAAACCAAATATTTTGGCCAAATGTGTATGAAAATATACATTCAAAGTCAATATAGTCCCATGCCAATAATCAAATTCATTGACAATGTTATGAAATGTCGGATCGGTTTGACAAACAGTTTTGTACCATTATCTAGAAAACGCGTGGCCTGAGCGCAAAATTGCAAAACAGTTATTTTCTCGTAAATTGAATTTCCTACAAAAAAGTCCTATAACATTTTTGGCTAAACGCACTCGTCAACAATATAACGAACTTCTCATGGAAAGTTTTACTGCATTCCTCCTTGGAGTTGTTTTTAAAAGTCTAATTTCTACATACCTGCACGAAAAGTTCATTTTTTCCGCCTCGATGACAGGTCGCGAAGTAGACACTTTCTAGTTTAGGCCGGAAAGTATTCACTTTATAGTCCATCATTATGGAAGAAAATACGAACTTTTTCGTGGTGATATGTGGAAATGGTAATTTCCAACTCGGTGGTTGCAAAGTAGAATTTTCTACCCGAGTAGCAAACGGTTGTCTCATCCAAACGACATAACAGTAGTTTTTTACCCTACGAAAATAGACTGGGTAAGGGTTCTTCCTGTTATGTACTGTCCCATTCCACGTGGACTATTGATAGACTCATTGTGATTTGTTCCATAGTGTCAGGAGACCGTGTCCCACTGTTCGGAGGACGTTGAGAGGATAGTCCTTTCAGACTACTTGAAGTTATTCGTAGTAGAACTTGAATACATAATTCTGTACGTCTGGGGATGTCGCGAAAGATGATGTCTCGCCCCGTTAATAGCGAAGGACAGCTAATGACCAATCTGGTCTGCTAACCCTAGGGTGCAGGCTCCCTATATGCACGATTTCAGCTTCCATTCAGGATTATGAATTTGGAAAAAATTATCATGTTCATAATTGATATCGTCAGCTTTTCAAAACAGTCCGTCTTCTGGTCTGCTCATCCTACATAGAACTTTCCAAAAAAAGCAAAACATCATTTTTCCAAAAAATTGTAATTTTCACAATTGACATACTCCAGCTTTAAAAAAAGTGAAAACTCCAGTTTTCGGAAAACAATGTCCCCATTTTTAGGGAAGCGTTCCCCAATTTTTTTGTTTGTTCATTTTTGTAATTCGACCCAATTTGTCTACTGGCACACTCAATTATATACACCACTTAATTCCAGAAAAAAACTAATTTAAAAAAAAAATCCCCCAATTCCCTATGAACATAAAAGCATCTCATAGAACCGATTGTTGCAATGGTTGCAGGAGCATGCACCTGCTGGCCCGCTCATCCCCCATAGACCACTTCAGCCTGGCAAAAGCATGTTCTCCAAAAAAAATTTCGATTCCCACAATATCCCAAAAAATCTAAGATCCAAAAATCATCTCCATTAATTGACTTTTGGAGTGCCGCAGCACCGTCCATCTACTGGCTTGCTCACTTAATAGGATGGAAGGAGCGGATGGGGAGAGGGGGGGGGGGGGAAGTGGACAAAACGTCATAAGTAGAATAAATAAATTACCCAAGTAAATATCGCCAAATGAGCCACTCCCAATTTTCCGTCCGAGTCGGTATCTACTGCCGACGCGGAGTTCCATTATGTTGCAGCCGTTGGCCGCGTGTTGACCCAACAACGTGCGTGAATTTTGAGATATCACTGTTCTCTTTTTTACTCCTTTTTGATAAAACCAGGCTAGTACCAGGCTATTGCGAGGCTATGCCCGAGCCCTTTGTGTGTTTAGTTTTTCCGTATATTGAGCTGTCAAAAGTACTTTCCTCGGGCAAATTTTCAATCTAATTGCGGGGCAAAAGAACTGGATTGTTAAATGAAAATGGGGGAGGAGGGGGGGAAAATTAAAAAAAAAACAACAGGAGACTTGAGGAAAATCAGAGACTTCGGGAATTTGCGATCTCCATGTTTGATCGCATTTCCGCTCAACTCACACAGTCATCACTTTACTTGTAGTGCGCGCACTAATGTTGAATTACGATTGGGCTTTTTTAGGCGCTTATTAATGAGAGATCTAGGCGCGTTTTCTTGGTGTGTTGGGGCACAAAGCGCACTGTTATAGCTACCTAACCAGTATTACTTGTGGGGCACTTGGTGGAACGTACAAGGTTCTACTTGGTTCCCACTGTTGTCGAGATGGGTGGGTGGTTGTGTGTGTGTGTATTACTATGTGTGCGAGGGGATTTTTGTTTTTTTCACTCGGGAAGACTCGGCAGTTACCGAGCGAGATGCGCGGCGCTGGTGAGGTGGTCATTTCTGGGAGAAAGTTACGGACGTTTTCGAGGTGAAATTCAGAGCTTTGCAACTTTTCACTCTCCAAATTTTTCCATTTTTATAGCCCTTCTTTTTTGTTTAATTTCACCCATTTTTTTTCAAATTTTTCGAAATTTCTCAATCGTTAAATTGTTTGTATGGGTATTTTTAGGGTTTTTCAAATTTCCTAGTCTTACATTTTGTAGCTTTCGATTTGAAATGTCTCAGATTCGAATTTTTGTTTGCGAATTACGATGGGTGAGTGATGTGTGTTTGTATGAGTCGCTAGATCATTGTCTTTCGGACTAACTCGGGAGCTCGAGAGTTACCGAGCGAGATGCGCCGCGCTGGGAAGGCGGTCACTTTTGCGGGAAAGTTACGGCCTTTTTGGCGGGAAACATTCGGGGTCTCGGAGCTTTAGCATTTTCCAAATTTTCTCATTTTTACAACGTTTCTTTTTTCAAGTTTCTTCGTTTTGAAATTCTAGCTTATCGATCACCTGATAGATACTTTTCAAGTCATGTGTTATTTTTAAAATTCAATTTTTTTCAATTTTTTAAGTTTGAAATTTTTTTTTCAAATTTTTAAAGTTTCAATTTTTTAAACTTAAATTTTCTTACATTGTTACTTCATTTTCTTCTAAATTCCTAAATCTTTAATTGTTTGTACGCCTAAGTTTTTGGCGGTTTGAAGATTTATTGTAACTTATGTTACTATCGTTTTTGAATACCTCAAATCTGCGATATTGTTTTAAACTGCGGTGGATTGGTTTCTGCGTGTGTTTGTGTATAACTGGATTTTTTTCTGGTAGATATGAGTTATCGAGCAAGATGCGCAGCTTTGGGGAGGCGGTAATTGCGAGGGAAAAGTTGTGGCCATTTTGGCGGGAAAACTGGAAGCTTGTCAAGTTTCCAAATTCTTCGATTCATTTTGTTCATTTTTGACATTTCTGAATGTGCTAATCAATTCTTCAGTACTCTTCGTAGTTGAACATTTTAAGAGGTTTGAAACTTTCGAGATTTTCGCGCGTTTTACGTGTTGAGATTTTGCACCAAATCAAATCGAATTTCTGGGAATATCTAACAGTTTCTCCTTCGTATACATTCCTATTTTCTATTAATTGAGGGATCAAATTTTAATTAATGTGATCTAGAACAACCTGAATTTTTCCAACTTTTTCTCATTTAAAAATTGAAAAATACACGGCGCGAGGATTAAACGACAACAAGGGTTAAAACGAATACGAAATAATAAACATAAGTTACTTAAAAAAGCATTTAATTGTATTAAAATCAAGTGATGCTACAAAAATTGCCAAGACGTAATTTATTGTATAATTTGCAAAAAAATCCCAGTATTGGGGCAGTGTTGTGTTAAGTAATTAATTACATTAATTGTTGATTATAACGAACAACTGCTTTCCATTAAATGTGTGAAATCAACATATAATTACGATTCAGCGTGTATTGTCATTCAATTAGTCTGAACAAAGGCCTGAAACTTAATAATCAAAATTGTTTTCTTTACATTACAAAGTATTAAAATTTATAACCATATATAAACTATCTACAGTGAATAAAAGTTGTGATAATAAAATAGTTAATCAGATGCCAATGAAGCTCCAATTGTTTTTTTTTACCTCAATAAACCATTAAAATGAATCTTAAAATTATGTTTATGGAATGTAATTATTGGCTAACAAACATTAATATTCCTCTTCAAGTATGGCCTGTGGATTTAATCGTTATTGCTATTAATATAATAAAATTTATTCATTTAATTTATAAGTAGTTTATTAAGTAATCAATCGCCTGATTATTTCATTCGTACTTTGTGTACTGGAAGTGGTTAAAAAAATAAAACATTCAACAAATTGCGTAATGCTGAGCGTAAAATACATATTGTTAATGTACATCGTAGTGGTTGTAAATGAAAGCAATAATAATTAATGTAAAATGTAATAAAGACGATTTGCAATACATTGTTAATTTATTAAGAGCTGCTGATGGCCATTTTCATTCGATAAATTCTGAGAGAACGTTCGATGATAATACGAAACAAAAATTGCATAAACAACTTTCACATGCCACAAGTGTGGAGCAAAAAAGTAAGGATGATTGAAGAAAGAAAAGGATTTTTTTAATTTGTTCAAATGTGCGAAGTGGGTGTGGCGAGCTCCGCCATTTTGTCCTTGACAGAACAAAATGGCGACTGCTTGCCACCTCGCGATTTTAATCACTTTAAAAAATTGTTTTAACACTTCTTTTTGCAATTGTTTTTTCGTCTTCTGATTGAACGAGCTATCAAAATTCATAGATCGGAAATTTGGGGGTTTGTAGCGCCGTTGTCCTTCGAAATATGTGGATGAGTAATTTTATGAAACATAAATTTGGAGAGTTGTTTTCGTGAAAGCTTGGTTAACGAAATAAGTCTTATGCATTTAATATATAAACCCACTTTTAAAACGACTGAACAATTAACTGAAAATACCATTCAATACCAGACTTTTTTCTGATAAAAAACGAACGATTAAAACGATGAAAAATACTGGTTCTTGGAAAATATAATTCCCTAAAATAAATGCAACTTTCAGTTTATTTCGTGATTATTGGACACACACAACAGACCATAACAATCGAGTTATGCGCAATGAGAACAATATATTTACTCTTAGACTTGAATACATGTTCGTCAGATATTAAATTTTTTTAAGGTTAAGAGAAAACCTTTGAATTGTGGAATTTTGTTTCATCAATTTCCACCCATTTTTCAATGATAGGGAGAAAAAAAATTTAGTAAAAATGAACTTTTACCCCACACCACTGTGGCAAAGCCAAATCCAAGTCAACTCGATATCATACATAATTTATCCAATCGTTTGAAATCGTGAAATGGTTGACAAGTACAGTCGCCATTTTGTATCTGTTCTAGAAATCAAAATGGCGGTCCTCGTGCGCTTAACCAATTGGAAAAAACAATTTAGTATTCTAAAATTAAATCTTGAAATTGCTCAATGTGACAAAAGACTTTTTTGGTCAATAATTGAACGATGAAAATTCATGAAACAAACATTTACCTTATCTCCTTAGCGATATCTCGAAACACAGTCGATTTAAGAAAATTGCGTACAAACTTTGTTTTTCAACGTCTTGGATCATAAAAATTTAGCGTGTGCTATTTTTTCATCGTAATACTATAATTTGCGTATAAATCTAAAGTTTTTTTTCTGTCTTGATATAAAATTTTTTTCGGCGTAGGTATAAATTCTATCTACCGCCTCAGCGCAACGGTGATAATTCGTGATTACTTTGTGTGGGCCTTTACTCATGGTAATGAAAAATTAAAACCATTAAAATATATGCAGTATTTCGATTGAGTGGAAATATGCAATTATTGGAGGTTTAATTCTGAGAGCTTATTTCCTCGGATCTCGGCATTGATGATTTGGATTTTTCGGTCGTCACTGTTATCGTTTGGACATCTAGGTTGGCTAAATCTGCAGCGCTAATCTGTAATTAGAAATTCAATTTTGTCTTTTTGCGTAACTCTTTGCCGCACTTTGAAGATGTTGGTCAGCATTTGTTAGTATTGACACTAATGCCAGTTGAATGAATGATAATGTCGATTACGGAAAGCTGTTACATGCATCACTATTGAAACAAAATTAACGATTTGATTTTTTGTTAAACAGCTCATTAGCAAACCTCAACATTGGGTGGAAGTGTAATTGTTGCATGCGTTGTTGTTGTCTCTGTGCCACTGCGAATTTCTCGTTCTACTGTCGTGCCTACAAATTAGGAAAAAAATAACGAACGAAGTGAGCTAACATTGCAAAATTATTGCTAACATTTGTAAGTGGGGTAATTTGGAAATTTTTGAATCTGGACATCTGGCATTTATTTTGAACATTTCAACATTTCGAACATTGCAGAAATTTGTAGAATTTCGGGAAAAATAAAAAATTGAAACTGGTAATAATTGCATGAATTGAAAAAAAACATTTTGGAAAATTTGAAAAAAGTTAATGTTATTTGACTAATTTTGAGGATTTCTTAGATATAACAAAGATCAAAATTTGGCAAAATTCCCGCATTCTGAAAACTGACAATATCTCCTTTTTTCTTCTTTTAAAAATTTTGCAAAGTGGGAAAAAATGGAAAATTTGAAACTTTTGAAAATTTAGACACTATTGAAATTTTAAACAATTCCAACAAATTCGAAACCTTGCAAACTTGGAAAGCTCGAAATGCTGCAAAGTTTTGGTAAACGTTGAAAAATTTGATGCGAAAATTTTGTTTTTTTTTCCGTTAGTAACAAATTCAAGAATTTCAATACAACTGTAAAAAAATTGTTTGGTTTTTCTGCATTCAGGCATTACTAACATACTAATACATTTCCTCAAAACATAAAAAATATTTCAAAGATTTGACATTCCCTAATTTGGATGGAAAAACAATGTGCTACTTAAAATTAACCGAAGTAAATGAATTCTAAACTCACTATTAACTTCTTGGGATTCACTACTCTGATTGGTTTCAACTTCACCATTAGTGGTGCCATTACTCGATGTCTGTGATATAACAGTGGTAGTTTTAACAACAACCGATTGATTTTGCGTTGATATTTCTGACGTGCGTGATGTAACTTCCATTTTGAGGCCAGCTAGCCTATTATGTAGATCCTCGGAGCTCGTTGCATTTCTGAAAAGTGAACTGTTACTGCCAAACCGAATGGCAAGTACCAAATAAATACAAAAAAATTAAAATCAATTAACTCAACATTCATGATAAAATTAAAGCTCTGCAAAAATTATCGTAGAAAAAAAAATACAAAAAACAAAGCGATTTTTTTTTAATTTCGTATTTTGCCAGAATTATTCAGATTTTCAACTTGACGATAGTGTTCATAAATTTTTCGCCAAATAGAAAAATTTATGGATGGTTTTATCAACAATTGTGCCACGAAATGGAAAATTTTTAGTAACTTTTTCGTGGCAAGGTTTGCATTTGAATGACATTTGAAAAAAATTGAATATATGCATGTAAAACAAGAAAAAAATAAATATGGCGGCTGCAAAAAGTCATCCAAAAACATCAACAACGTTAACGAATAGTGATCTTCAAAATTGTGCCTATGTAAGTCGCTTCACCCACAAAATAATATATAACGAATAAAATAAAATGATAATAGTCTTACAGGAGGTGATCTTTGACGCTGTCAATAGTGATATCTCCGATTGAATTGACATCCTGCCGGTCCTCATCTCCATTAATCTCAGTGGTGCTGGCAGCTGGCCTCAGTGATGGTTCTTTGGATTCACTTTCACCAGCTAAAAGGGACAATTTTACACACAAGCATAGCAACAAGATGCAGACGAACTTACAAGGATGAAAACGATGGAGAAGTGAGTAGTAAAAATGGAAAAGAAGCATTTCACCTCCATGTGTTAAAGTGCAATTCGTGATTTACTTGCATTATCCAACAATCCATTGCAATTCATTTCATTACTGTTTTCATTTTGATTATATTTTGTTGCCAAGTCTCGTTCCCTCAGCTCCCTCGAGAAAGATGTAATGATATGGGCGTATCAATCCCAAAGAATTCACTTCATGTAGCAACTCTATTTATTCATTTTCGAAAACGAAAAGAACCATCGCATAAATAAGTTTTCCCTTTTGTTCAAAAATTCCCGAGATATTTTATTAGGCAGCCCCGTCGTTCGAGAACTTTTTAAATGCGGGCATTTAGATCGGGAAAACTTCGCCTGTGGAGTCTTCCCAGATCCATTATCCATCCCCTTTCAGTACCAGGAAAAAATTCAAGCACAATAAATGATTGATTAGTATTTTAGGAATGGATTTTTGTTTAATGAGTGACAATCACGCACCAGTTACATGTGAAGATGAAATCCCGAATCTCAATAAAGTGTACTTACTGGGCGCAGTGATGCCGTTCTCCACAATGGTTTTCTCAGCGCTCGCCTCAATTTCCTTCTCAGGTGCACCCTCCACAGTTCCCTCTTTTTCCTCAGTCTCCTCCTCCACCTTGGCCCCATCCCCAGTGTTTGTCTCAACAGTTGAGCGTGCATTGGGTGGTAGATTTAAGGCACAATGTGCTTTCGTAACATTATTAACAGACAGTGAAATTCTCTCAAGTTCTGAACTTGAGTGAAGATAAAATGCTTCGCCCCCCTTGGTGAACGTGAGCGATGAAATTCCATTGATATCCTCTCGCTTGATAGCCGCTGCATTGAGCTGTCTCCTCAACTCGGGTATACTAAGTATCAGACAATCTCCAAGATTGGTAAGACAGAGTAGACAAGTCTCCTCATGGAATCCCGATGGCTCCAATGAGCATGTAAATTTGGCAAATCCAGTTTTACGTACTCTTGAGCCTTCGTGTGCTGTTAGCTTGTATTTGCAGAATGGTTTTAAGGATGGCAGATTGAATATTTTAAACTGTTCTTCACTGGCAATTACTACACGATGGGGTGCAGTCATATCTGGTCCCGGGCTGACACCTTTTTCCGCTTCGAAAGGCTCAGGCAAGGGCACACTGGATCCATCGAGAATTGTGATTGCAATCACCGGCGCTCGATGCTTTAGCTGTGGAGTTAATTGGTGGTTATTAACGATAATATCATATAGAAAAAAAATTGCGAAAGCTTCTTTTCAATTTATCTATTGCAAATGGTTAATTTCATCATTGAGGCCAAGATTGGAGAACATTGCAGGTAGTCTTCTGAAATGTGCTCTTCAATAGCCTGCATGCAGCCATCAAATATCTTCCTCAAATTATTTCCTTCAACTCAACTGGACAAACTAACTTTTTACGTTCCATTGTCATACCTGTATCTCTTTCCCCAGAGTGCAATGAACGTCTTCCTCAGTGCGCCTAACTCCCGCTGGAATTCCCAAAGTGAACACATAGACAGTACCATTATTGGTACCAGCCCACAGTGTTGGTGTTGTATTCTGCATGCTAACGAGGAAGCTCCGCGCAAAGTAAAGACTCCGTACCATTGACCCAAATGAATCATCAGCAGGACGAGCCTCGATCTGCCTCTCCACTGGTCTAATATCAATGGCTCCCTCACCCCCGATTCCTCCGGGTGCTGGAGCCTCAGGTTTCTTCTTCTCAGGTACAGTATTACCCGAAGGACTTGCTGTAGTAGCTCTTCTCTGAGATCTTCCCTTCCGCAATCGCCTGAAGGACTCCCTTAAGCTTTTCTTGAAGGATTTTCTTCGGGAGATTGGCGTATCACCAGCTCCAGATAAATCGTTGGGGTTCAACGTGCACTTCACCGTTACTGGCTTATTCCTAACGTAATCGAAAACAGCGAGACCATGGGCCGTTCCTGCAGCCATCAAACCCCATTCACTGTGCATTGTCAATGCTGTGACAGCAGCAGGTGGATGCAGTTGAACCAAATTTTGAGGCTGAAAGAAAACCAAATTCTAGGCTGTTCTCTCTATTCAAATGAGGGTAATGATGACGAATCGTCATTGATATATCATTTGGTAATTTTACCTGAAATCCTACTGAGAAAGATATCTCAGCCGTTCTGACGGGAAGACTATCGTGACCCTTCCACGCAAACCCATCGCGATCGTTGACGATGTTCATTGTGACGGATTTCATTTGCTTTTGAGTGGCCTCAGCGGCGATTTTTGCGACGATTATGTGACCTGCAGTACCAGCTACGACGAGAGTGGATGAGAGAGGGCAGAGGAGGATTTTCTTGACAGCTAAACGGGGATCGTCGGAGTAGGGATCGAAGGTTCCCACTTTGCGGAAGGGCGGCCATTCCTCCTCGTCATCGTCCGGCGAGTGTTCTAGGACGTCCAGATGTTCACCGGTGAACAAGAGTGAGGAGGAGTACTTGTAGAGAGGTGTCAGGGTGACACCAGATGCGTCCCAAAAGCGAATAGTACCTACACAGGTGGTTCTTTTCAAATTTGTTGTTCTCATTGGTCAGAAAAATTCTAAGTAATCATAACAGAAATCGATTCGGCAGTAACAGGTTGGAGATTACAAGAATTTTAAACGGAATGCTGATGAATATTGTACATACCGTCCTCGTGGCCCGTCAATAGAAGCTCTTTTTTATTTTCCGTCAACTTTTTGTTGCCTTTTTGACAGAGAAGAAGACCCCCATCGATTGGCCACTCTCGTGTGGAATACAGGTGTTCAGTTTGGGTCTTGCCGGAGGATACAATTGAGGACCAGAGCTGCTGTGGAACATTGGGTACATGCTGGGAACAAGTTACTGCGCTTGCGTGAAGAGAGACCAGGTAAGGAAGTGCCATCATTTTCCAATCTGGGTCTGTTAAGTCAATTGCTACAATTTCCTCCTCGGCAAGGATAATGAGGGCCTCTGGTACGGGGACCTGGTGATCATTGCAACATGTATTTTAGTACATTGCATAATTACCTAAGTCCAAAATGTAATTCGGATGGTCCGCATTGTATCTGATTTTTTCCATTTTTTTTTTTGGCACGCAATTACATTAAAACATGTAATCATTGAAAAAGTCCAAAGGTTTAGTGTCTTTATAGCTTCATTATCAAACGATTTTTGAAACATTTTGAGGGATGCGATGTTGAAAATTTACCTGCTTGAGGGGCTCCTTCTCGTCACTTGATGACGAATCATCAGTGTCGGAGGGTGGCTTGGAGGTGACCACAAAAAAGTCTATAACCTTGGATGTCAGGTCGAAAACCACATGCTTAGATTTGGTCATTGCCGTTATGGTGTGACGGTCCCCATAACTTGATCGCGGCATACCGCCAGAAAAGAGAATCATCTCATCTTCTCTAAAAGACAAAACGCGATAAGATTAGTTGAACATTGGCGCCGCTGTGCTCATTATGCGAGGAAGGGTAATGTTTTTTTTTCTTTTGTAAATAAATAAAAGTTCCGTTTGATCGAAATGAATAACTCACTCAGGCAATCCATAGACGAATATTTTGGATATCGCTTTGCACGGAAATGGTCCATAAACTGTCGTTGGCTCGTCAGTAGCATCATTACCAGGACTCCAGAATTTATACGATCCATCATTGTGGGATGATACAAAACGATCCTCTGATATCCAGTGAACTGATTCCAGTTGTTGAGTTGAAACAAATGTCTGGGCACGGGAAAATAAACCCATCAACTGCAGACACACACGTTCGTCCAAAGGGGAAAAGAAAACAACAAAAGACACAAACAACACAGTCAGTCAATTAAAATCCCATATCCATGAACATTTAATGTTACGACAATTGATCATTTTTGTGATATACTTGACGAAATAACGGAAAAACTGAATATGGAAAAGCCCTAAGTTGTAAAATTTTACAAAAATTGTGAAACAGGTTTTTTCATAAACTGAAGACATTTTTTATCATGAGGCTCATACTAAAAAGTTGCGTTATTTTCCAACTTCTCAATAATACTATATTAAAAGAATTTCTAAATGTTTTTGGAGTAACATTTTGAGGAAAAAGTAAAATTCGAAAAATTCCAAATTTCTAAAATATTTAATGAATCGGAAGAGTTTTAATGATGTATTGACATATGTGAAATAAATTGATATTTCATTCCCATGATTTATGCGAAAGCTATCATGCAACCAACTACCTTGAAGTGCCCTTTGAACTGGTATTATGTCTAGTGATACTCTCCACGAAATTCTTGTCCCAAACATTCAATGACATAATCAATTGTCGTGACACATAACATTTATTCATTTCTTCCATTAATTACTGGCATACGAGACTATTACTTATGGCCATTCATACGACATCACGAGTTGCAATGAATGTTCTTTTAGCAATTACCATAATTGGAACTCACCTGTTGAGCACCGGGTGTGGCTTTATTCCACAATACCATAAGACCACGGTTGTACCCAATGAGAATACTATCTGGATGGCCAGGCTGCTCTGCAATTGCCTCCACTGCTCCAGGATTTTTCTTGTAGTCCTCAGGCACACTAAAATCAATTATGATTTTAGAAAATTGAAGGAAAAAACTGGGATGTAGGAGGTGATGTAAATGGAGAACAAATGGTGAACATACAGTGAAACTGAGTCTGCTTATTTTTCAAAATATTGGAATTTAAAAAAGTCGAGGTTTACTACTTTCAAAATACACGTTCTTTAATAAAAATAAAAAAATATACGTCCCTAGCTCAACCAATCTAACGAGTGGCAGTATAAATTTATTAATTCATAATTTTAAAATAAATAATAAGTTATGAATGATAGTTTAGGATTTTTATAATTGCAAAAATGTAAGAAGAATAAAAAATAATACTTTAGATGAAAAAAAAATATTGTTAAAGATTTATCAATTTACAACATTCCAAAAATTCCGAAATTTCGAAAATAACAGAGAATGCAATAAAAAGAGAAAGGTCAAAAAATGTGTTCTGAAAAATTTTTGAACACGTTTTAAAAGACTTGTTCTTGTGAAATTTGGAAACTTTTAAATATTCTCGAATCTTGGAAAATTTACGTATTCGATGAATTTTCCAAATAATTGCGTGTATGTGCAGATATACAACAAATTGGAATATGTAGAATTCCTATATTGTCTAATTTTGTTTTCTCATTTTACTTGTATATATTTTGCTATTTTCAATTTCTGAAAATTTCAATTTCTTTTTAAATTTGGATTTAAAAAAAAAAAATTGTAATTTCATAAATTTATTTGAATGAGTTCCCATCTGCAAATCAACTTACTTCTGCATAACTACGTCTTGATAAATTATGTTATCGGACATTGTGAAGGTCTTGAGGTCGAGTAGGTAAATATTGCCTCCCTCAGTGCCAAGAAGTAGATGTTCCCCGCTAGATTCCAGACACATGGCTGAAATTTTCTTCAATTTACTCTCAAGAGCCAGTACTTTGGTCTCGACCACCGAATTCTCATTGATCTCCCACAAGTGGAGGGAATTATCATCGCAGAGTGATACAAGCCGTCCCTGAAAAATTTCAAAAAAATTAGAAAACTTAATTTTCACCCGAAAAATCGGTGTCCTCACTTAAAATTTTCCCTAAATTCCTTACTCGATACATACAATAAATCTGAGTATTGTTTGCTCATATGATAATTTACAACTTGGCGACTGACATGAAATTCATGGCAATCCTTCCTCAATCTCATAAGTTTCCTATTCCAAGTCGTTTCATTCAATAAATACGTTGATCTCACAACCGTTTTTTAAAACGATTAATACAAAAAAGCATAACAATCGTGATTAACGCCGATCCCATTTTGAGGGATCCCAGTATGTAAAATGCCACCTGTTCTCCACATTGTTTCCCCCCATTCGTCTGCTCTATTTTCCCACATGTACCAAACTAAATGGATTACTACAACAGTGAATAATCACACGTACTAGGATACTGCTCTCTTAATTACCTTTGTGCATACACTGTGGCGTTATGCAACGACACTTCACCGGTTTCTCACTGTTGTTGCACCGTACATAATAGGAATTTGTAATAAAAAAAACATGGAATAGCTGGTAGAAATCCATTTCACGCAGATGAAGGATTCTCTTCTTCGCTGCACAGAACAACTTGTCCACTTTATTTTTTCCCTTTTTGTAAAGTGGTGGAGTCCGGAATGAGGATTATTTCTACCATTATTTCATAATTTCTTTGATTTGAACATCCGGATTTTAGATGCCCTTATTTATAATATCTGAACATGTTATTGATATTTTTGATATTGACATAGTTTTGCAATATTGTAGAAATAAAAATAAGTCATCTATGAAGTCAATTCATTGACAATAACAAAATGTTTGCTGATTTGTACGGTAGGGGGAAAAATCTAATGTATAACCAAAATATGAGCGCGCGCGAATGCGCGCGCACACCCACCGGCGCCATAAAAAAGATCTATTACAGTTTTCGACCATAAAACATGTCGAGACGATCCTATACCGTAGCATGAAAGAGGTAACGGTAATTTTAATTTCTTTTTTTTTTCAAACTCTTTGAGATCAGTTAATCGCCCAGGTCTCTCGGCTCTGACGTACAATATAACGAGCGATTGTATGTATCAAGTTTTTCGATTGGCGCATTAGAATCTCTGGGCATTGCGTGCTGACCGGACATTTCCCGTTACACGAGGGACAACAAAAGAAGTGTCATGACGTTACACTATGGTGTATACAGTACAATACCCCCTTGCTTATACAACCAGCGTTTTTATACTTTCATTGGTTGAGTGCAGAAAAACAAATTGATTATTTTTACAGCAAAGTAAACTAGGGCGCGTGCAATTGGGCGGGAAAATCGGCTCTTTTTTAGGCTGTCTTGCAATTCGCAGGATTTTTTGCTGTTTTTTTATGTAGGATTGCGACATCCGCAAAATATGTCTTCATGAACACTACGCGCATTTTCCTAGATAGTTATCTAGCGTTGGAGCGATGGACGAGACTAATGAATCGTTCACACATTTACAAAATTTAGAACGAAAAGAGTCTGAATATTTTTTAGTAAATGAATTGCCATTGTGCCATGTGTATCTCGACACATGCATACGAATGCAATAATTACAATAAGTGATTCACATATAAATGCTGCAGTTTGCAATTTCAATCTCAACATTTAATTTCTCTAAAAAAAACAATGAACACTTATGCAATATTTACCTCATTTGGTAGCGCGATGATTCGAGTGACTGCATTCTCACCGCTCTCCGTCGAATGTTGTCCGTAAAATTCGACTCCAGGTCTTCCAAAACTGTTGTATCAAACCATATGGGTTAAGGACAAATAAATTCAACAGCAATTGAACTGTGACGAATTGCCAGAAATAAAGTCATTGGAAATGCCAAGCGTATCTGATAACTGTCTTGAAATGCATTTCTGATATCGAAACAGTACATTCACAAAAGTGTGTGCATGTACATATATATACATATATTTTTGTTTTTACATATATCTCGAAAACGCATAATTTCACAGAAAAATGGAAAATAACTTTTTTATAGTAAATTAAATTCTCTACAAAAAATGTTTTATAACATTTTTCCTTGCATCCACTCGTTAATAAGATTTTTACCAAAATAATATGACGAACATATATAGTACTTATTTGGATCACCAAAATATTAACATACTGAATGAAGTCAAATCCCTCGGTTAGTATATCGAGATATATCTTTTTGACGCTACGTCGAATACATTCGAATGTGAATGTGTAAATATAGCGTTATAATAATCACAGTAAAAGGATACACTTTAATGGCGCCAGAGGCTGTACCGATGATCATCAGACGGAGGCTCGCATCCCACGCCAGAGCTGTCGGTTTGTTCGGGAAACCATGCTGGACGGTCTGTAAAAATTGAAAGCGAAATTTTCATTATCATAAGTGGCGAATGTTGCTAGCAAGAATTATGTAGCAGAGTTGTAAAACGAGATAAGTGCGCTCGTGGAGGACGCCGGTTTTTGAGGAATATCTCGAAATCTGGGCAAATTGAGATAATCTTTGTAAGACATTTTTTGTAGAGCTTAATGCTGTCTACAAAAAGTGTCTTATGAAATTTTCCCCATTTCTTGTTGTTTCCAAGATATTTGCCAAAAGGTTACGTCGTGTTACCACTCCACTGCAGATTCAATGAGCAGAGGAAATTATACTAAGTGGATAAAAATGGCGTTAATTAAAATTTTTAATCACTTTTTACTATTTTTTTTCTGTTCAAAATTCCCCAAAAACAGAGAAATTTAATTACATTTTCTCAAATTACAAATTATTTGAAAACTCGATAACTGAAATTTATTGTATACCGGAAGTGACGTCCTTGAAACTTTATTCATTTTTGAGTGGGCTCAACGACATCAGTATTCTACAGATGTACCTTGAAAAGCTCGAGCATTGAAAATTCATGAATTAATTTGTCACAGAATTTCAAGAAATTACGACAGCCTGATACCTTGATAAACCCTATCTATTGCACGAGATTGGAACTCGATCCGCGGGATAAATTTAGACATTTGTATCTCTAGAAATAGACTTCTAATTAATTAAAGGAACAATAACAGAGACATATCGCAATTTTTTCGAATCCATGATATTTTGCATTTTTTTAAGATAAAATTAATCGAGCAGGTAGTTGAGGATTCCTTTATAAAGGAGTACTGGACTCCGCTCATGCGGGTGGGATTGACTTTCACCATTTAGGCCATTGTGTTGCTAAACACAGGGTAAACCTCCAGAAACACCTATGCGCGATCACGGATGTCTACGCTGGACCCCTTCCCCCCCCCCCCTCCTGCGCGTCGGGTGGCGTTCTCGTCCGGCCTAGCGCTCTGATTTGATTGGTACTGCCGAAAATAGTGTGTGTGTGTTTGACGGTGTACATACGCAAAATCAACAAAATCTACGAGATCTCATTAGAGTTTACTGAAAATCGGCCTCGATAATTGTTTAAAGAGAAAAAATTATTTTCATTTACTAAACAGGAGGGTAATCGTTATAGAACGTTTCTTCCGTTTGGTTGACATGACTGACATGTCATTACCAACGTATGTGAAATACGACAAAACTCATAGTCGGATAATGCATAATTACCGATCGCCCCTATAGAATTTTCTCGTTTCGATAAATTCATTTGAAAATATAATATCTACCTGCACTAAGGGGGGGGGGGGAGCCGAGGTGGGCGGGGATTGTCATTATTGCGAGCAGGAAATACCGATATCACGAGGCGAGGCTGACTATCTGAATGTTTATATAGGCCTTTCTTTTTTCCCAAATGATAAGATATCGATCTTTGTAGATCGCATCTGTAAAGGAGCGGTAAATGCATATTGCCCAAAGAATATACTTCATAAGCATTTATGAAATTTTCGATGTCAGGAAGTTATTGTTATCGAAAATTCAGTTATGGGTATCGAAAACGTGGAAATTCAAATATCTTTGTAACAATCGTTTTGAGAGAACTTGTTATTGAGTATTTTCTGCCGATAAGAACAGTTTTCTGTTATTTTTCTATAAATGCGAGTTCTTGAGAAAACTGCGAAATTTCCAGTTTTACGGTTGAAATAACAATTGAGTCGTTTTTTACGAAAAGCTAATCAGATGTAAGATACGCGATGACAATAATTGCATTATATTAGACCTCAATCGCATAACTGGTTCGTGAGAAATCGTTACACCCACACACAGAGGCACATAGACGGTCGCGGCTTTGGCGGTATCTGGGTAATATTTTAAAGATCCTAGGTTCGCACCCGGCATCCGGAGAATGAAATATTTTTATCATGCGTTCCGACCGATAGCAGGACCGTCGCGTATGTGCTATCGGCGGTACCCATAAAATGAGACCACACGGCCGGGCGGGAACCTAACCCGACGCAGGGGGGGGGGTGGATCATAGGCACCCGCCATGGTAACACAGGGGTTTCTGGAGGTTTACCCCGTGTTTAGAAGTACGATGGACGACAAATGGCGAAAGTCGCATGGATGGGTGTCTAGTACCCCCCCCCCCCATGGCGCTGCAATCGAGCCTACCTTTATCACTCCAAACGCACGAAAAAATGCAAAAGTTTTAGGTTCTGTAAACTGTGATTTTGTGAACCACTTTCACATTCAATCAAAAAATGATCGATCAAAAATTGATAACTGTGTGGCTAAAGATCGATTCGTGAGGTTCGATCAATCACTATGATCAATCTTTCTGGCGTCGAGATCGATCTCCCAATCGAATTTTCCTATTGATGGATGGCTAAATTATAAGTAATTTAGTATTTATAGAATTGATAATATAAGAAATATGCATGGAGCAGAAAAGAATGTCGGTAAAAGAAGAGCGAGATATATATCCAATCCATTTTTTTACGACTTTTTACGATGACCCATGTCCTATAATATAATTTTGAGTTTCGACCACGAATCGAATCATAATCGAAAAAAATCGATTATCATAGGAACAATCGAAAACGATCAATGTTACTGCAATCGATACTGTCAATGAAACGCACTATCGATTGTATTCGAGTCCGTTCGACGCGATAAGGAAGATCGATCGTTTGTCGATTTAAAAAATTTCATGCAATTGTGAAAAAGGCTCACGAAAAAAATACGTTAAAGACAAATATCTTCGCCCATTGTGATATCTTAATATCGACCTTATCAATGATGATTCAAAGCTTTCCGAAAATCTATCTAGTGAATCAACTTATCTGCATGATAAAACACAAATTGAATCAATAACATCGTAGCGAACTACGACAAAAAAATCAACGTACAAATTTAATTACAGGAAACTAATTAATTTCATGGGGACAACCTCGTAAATCAAAGTCGGAGCATGACGCATTGGGTATTAACACTTGATGTTTACAGTGGAATGCGATAAAATTCTTGTGCCTAAATGCACTAAAAGTGAGCGACATATTTCTATGGTATTATCTCCTTCATGTTTTTTTTGTAATTGTGGAAATTTCTCAAATGCTTGAAAGATCTGATTCGTTTTAACGTTCTTGCAATTTTTGGAATTTGCGATTTTTTTTAGTTTTCGAAATTTTCCAACACTAAAAAAATGCATGTTCCGGAATGTTTCGGACGCTTTTCAGATGAAGGGCGGGCACGCGTGTGTGTTTGTATGTGTAGATAGGCAGAGGTGTGTGTGGGTGGGACGATGGGTGGGTGGATGGGTGTGGTGGATGTGAGTCGGTGGGTGTGGGTGGATGTGAGTCAGTGGATTGGTGGGTGTGGTGGGACGGTGGGTGGGTGAGTAGGTGGGTGTGGGTGTGTTCCGCGGAGCAGTCATTTGATCCTCCACACTCTCAGTAATTCACCGCGGTCTATCCTAAAAACCATTGCAGGTAGAAAAAAAAGTTGGTAATAAATATCGTTCCTGATTCAAAAATACACATTTTAGGTTGTATGACTTTTGTCGCCAGCACTCGTCATTAAGGATATATTACCGGTTGAAACTATTAGTTTAATGGGTTTTATCTCGTCAAAGAATTGAGTTGGAGAAAAATGTTTTAAAAGTACATGAAATACTTTAGGATATTTCTCCGGAAAATCATTCCTTTAATTTTTTCCACTTTTTGCAACATAAATGGTGAGCAGGTTGACTTAGAGCAAATTGGGACAAAACATTTTTTGTCGGAAATTGAATTCTCCATAGAAAATACTTCATAACATTTTTGTGTTAAGCCACGTGTTAATCAGATAATCATATCTTCAAGGAAGTTTTAGAAATCAATTACTTCAATTTCTACTGGCATTTATCGGTGCAGTCCAAGTTTGACATATCGTGTAGTTAAGATGCTATTTATGAATGAACATTGGCGATTAAGGAATGAAACCGATCCATCATTTTGCAATAACTATAAAACGAGTAATGAAAAAAATTTGCTCACGGAAGATGATTTTTTTTTTCAATAAAATTTTGCTTTAAGAATAATAAAAAATGCAGGAATGGGGTGATCAATCTTGGGGTCATGAATAAAAAAAATAGCAAACGTGCCATTAATTATGCGTCATCGGATTGACTTTTCGTGCGGAGAGCAGTTATATCTATATTCCAGTGGTGAAATGAGGTAAGTTGACTTATCCCAAGGCCAAATTTTTGGAATTATCTCCAGAACCAAGTGGTTTTTTTTTACATAGATTTGATGGTTTGTTAGAAATAGTTTTTCAATTTTTTTCTGATTTTATACATTGGAAATTTTCAATTTTGCTCTTTCAACTACAATATAATTCAAATTTTCAAACTACTTTTTGTCCCAAAAAATATAGAAAAATGTTTATTGTTTCAGCTACTTAAATTTGCAAAAAAAAAATGTTAGTAAATTTGTCATATTAAATGTGCGACTTAAAATTTGTTAACAAAAAAATGTCATCAGATTTCTCATATGATCAATTCTTAATTGGTAGAGTTTTTGAAATTGTGAACTGAATTAATGAAATTGATCTCAACATATTGGATAAAAAAATGGAGATGAGCCAAGTTATCTCCTTGTACCAATTCCACCTCAGAAATATACGAACCTAGCGTGCATTATACATTTTATGCACAGCTTAAAATTCCTCAAACCTCACCTTTCTAAACGCAAACAAATCCTTCAGCAATTTCTGCCTCTCTGCAGTCGGCTGCTGGCTCTTTCCTCGAATAAATTTCAGCATTTTCGTTGTTTTATCAACCGATATCACCAAATATCACCAATTACCCCAGCACTTGTTGTTTCAATATTCCCTATTGCACAAACAAAATTAATAAGTTTAAAACTTCAGGACATAGTTCTATATTTGTGATTTAAATTTCAAAAATTTTCTCTAATTTCTCAAGCTTCAAATTTGTATTTACAATTTTTTCCCATTTTTTAATTGGCCAAAATTTCAGTTTCTTTGAAATTCTCAAATTTCCCATTTTTGTAATTTTTTGGATTTTCGATTTCTTCAAATTTACTAAAGTTTGTAACTTTGGAAATTTTCATTTTGTTTTCGTTATATAGGAAACTGAATATTCAACTAAGTGTTGACATTTTCAAATTCGTTTTTTTTTTATTTTATGGATGCTATAAATCAAATATTCAACTTTTATATTCCTTAAATTGATGTTACTTTGTTTATATTGTGTTTTTGAATTCTACTCAAATTCCGGTAATAACTAATTTTCGATTTTCTCAGTTTTCTGAGCAGGGAATTTCAATCAATTGTCATTCAAAATTTTGGAAAATATCTAAATTCGTTTCCTCCCAAAGTTCCATAGAAAATGTTAATTTTGACTTTTTAAAATTTACAAAATTTTCGAGATCGACGAATTTTGTTACACGGTCAAAATGCACTATTCAATGTTTTCTCAAATCGATGTTATTATTTTCATAAGGCAATGCCTTTTCAAATTCGAGTTCCATTTACCAGAAAATTATCGACTCTATCAACAATTAATATCGCGAATTATGAAAACAAAATATCCCACCAAATTCTTCCACAAAACCGGAATTTGAGTTCAGTTTTATCGGAACTGTCTAAAATCGTTGTTTGCCGAAATACGTCAACGATTTGAACGTTGAAAATTTTCAAAAAAATTTGAGATGAAACTTGTGAAACATTGGAAAATTCCTAGCCAGCGTTAAATCAAATTTGTTATCATTTGTTTTTCCACTGCTTTTTTTTAAATTAAAGTTCAATTTGCCAGTAAATTTGTTAAGTTCAGGAAGGATTGATACCACAAATTCCACTGCACATGTAAATTGACTATTGCATCCACTCCATTCGCTATATTTACACACAACTTATTGGTTGGACTAAATTGTTACAATTTTAGCTTCACAATAATTGACTTCAGTGATGTGATGAGAATAATTTGCAATGGCGATAATTTTGAGTACGTATGTGGGGCATATCGTGATATTTGATCACTTCACTTTCATGTGTCAGGGGGGAAAAAACGCGTTTCTCGGCTGGGATATATATTCAGTGTTATTGGGAGTCTATATTGAGTGTATTGTAATCGGCGATGGGCAACCACGGCTTCAGTGGAGTCACTGGCAACACTACGGCCGCCATGGACAAATTATTTCAAGCGCGTTCAAGCAGATGCAGATGGCGCCACCAGCCGGATGGGGCTGGGCACGGAATTACCTGCTAAAGTCACAGGTCTTCACTGTCTTTTTGTTTCTTCTCTTTTGGACTTTTTTATAGCACCCAGCGGATGTACCACGTGCTCCATCCATTACCCACATTTTGTCACTCACTTTATCCGGCGTTTTTCGACTTTTTCAACAAATTTACTCCCCATGTTTCTCTATACTAAAATTTTTGTGCAATTTTCTTCAACTGCTTCCCAAAATCTTTTTTCTGACTTTTAAGGAAGAAATTGCAATTTTTGTTGGACAGTTTTGTACATCGCAATTTTTTTTGGAAATTTATCATTTTTGTTTCAGAGTCTCTAATTTTGAACTTTGTTAAAATTCTTTGGAATTTCTCGGATTTATATTTCTTTCGAAATTGGTCAATTTTCGAAAAAGCAATTTTTGACGCTTTAAAAACAAATATTGCCACGTTTTTAAAAAATTTTGGAAAAAAAATGTTTTTTTTTTAAACTTTTTCAAAATTACAAAAATTTATCCCGTTTTCATAAATTTGAAGAAAAATTTCAAATTTTTTGAAAAATTCTTTAGAAAGGTTGGGGTTGACCAAATTTTTCTCCAATATTTTCCTGTTTTGGTTCAAATTTTAGACGCTGTCCACTTAATTTCCACAACCGTTCTATGAAATATCAACTCTAGTTGCGTTCAACCCTGCTTTAACCCGACAGTAGTCGCGCCTTCTTTCAACGTTACATTCAAGAGACTATGGAATTTACTATCGGAGTATAAATTTGGATTACGAATTTTTTCTAGGGTAGTATAAGTATTTGTCAAAGTACAAATTATTGAGTTATCTATAACACGAGTCCGGTGGCGCGCACTGCACACGCGCATTTCCTTCTTCCGCACTGACTGGTGTCGCGTCGGTGGCGGTCTTACGCTTTTCGATAATTCCGAGATATATCGATAGTTTCTTTCGTCTCTCCTTCTTACTATAGGATATGTATGAATAGTGTAAGGATTTGAATTTTCCAATTAAGAATTCCACCCTAGAAAAAACTTGGAATCCAATTTCGCATGCTATACTCCGATGGTAACTTTCATAGCCCCTTGAGTACGCTTTAAAAAAATCACATTTTGCTTTGTGATTCTCTGTCGAAATGTGGAGAAGATGATGTGCGTTTTATGAAAAAATGTTTTACAGTGCACGTGTAGTATTGCACAGTAATGGTCTCCATTTTTTATGCATCCACTTATACAATTTTGTGTCTTTTCAGACTTATCGAGATAATTCAACATGAGAACCCTTGTAACAAAGTAGGGATTCTGCTTTCCCAACCGTCGTAAAAGTAGATTTTGCGCTCTACCAATTGGAGGTAATGTAGGATCAGGAGTTTCTACCTTGCCTACTGTACATCCGGTGTTCACAGTTCATCTGGTAGATGGCGAGAATTTCTGTGACCGAATTCGAAAATTGAGCATAGTGCGCTTTGTTACATCTTGCGAGGTGAGACTTGAAATTGAAAATTTCTGTTTGTTACCATATATGTAAATAATTGAAATTGGTGATAATTTATGAAAGGTTGTTTTAGTTTTTTTCTTCAACGTCTTCAAAATTTGCAAAGCTTTTATTTTTCCCTTTTTTTACGTTTCGGAAAAGTTTTATTGATTTTTTTAATTTTGATAATTTTGACAATTGTGGATAATGCAAAAATGAAAAGTCCCCAATTTGTTACTTTACAAAAAAATGTGAAAAACACTCACAATTGATTAAATTCCGAATTTTCTCTAGTTTTAGAAATTTCAAAATATTTCTAAGTTTTTGAATTTTCTGGAAATTTTGGACATTGCTGAAACTTTGTGAAACTCTTCAAAACCTATTTTCCTGAATTTTGGCAAATTTTGTCGGCTCGTAAGTTGCAAATTTCTCGTTGCTTAAAGTTATAAATTTTTGAAGTTCGACATTTAAAAAAAAACTTAATTGAGGAAATAAAAAAACATGAATTTCAAATGAATGAAGTATTTGGAAATTTTACATTTTTAATGATAAGTGTATAATGGTTATTGCTACATTTTTTTAATCCATTTGTAAACCACTCCCTTATCTCTTCCTAGTGGTCTCAAAGGTTTATGTATGTGGAAACCGTTATAGACTTCATTACGGAGAGTGAATAGAGAGCACTCTCTCATTTCCCAGCTGTTTACACGGATAATACACTCCGATTCGCAATTAACCCGATTTCGGTAGAAAATCAACCTTAACAGGTTGCATGGGTTTTGACGGTGCAAAAACGACCTATGTTCACCATTTTTTTCTATATAAGACATGAATAAATTTATTCCAACTTTCGAGCATAGGAAAGAACAACATTGGGACAATATTTAATGAATTTTTTATTCAAAAAATTGGGAAAATGCAGCCATTTGCAGCTGGTTTTCGGACCTCCTAGTCCGTACTTGATCAAATACGTACCTAGCTACACACACACACACACACATTTTTTTTTGTTTAAAATATAGTCTAGAAATGTTAGAAAAATAAATTCTCGATAAAAAAATAAATTATGACAGACCATGTTCATTTTTGTGTATGCGCTTTCTTGAATGGAAAAATACAAACAATCGTTTTCTATTCGTTAGACGAAATTCACCACAGACGAGATGATGTGATACTAAATGGATTCAATCTTTCGATACCAGACGAGCTGATCATTGTAAAAGTATCTTCTACCGTGCAATCTCTAGTCTCGATGCTTCCACTACTTGTTCGCCTCTTAGCTCATCTCCTTTCCGCTGAAAACGAGGAAGTCTCATTCTGCAATTAAATTTACAATTAAAATTACGAGCTCACATCTTCAGGTTCTGAACGGGTGAAAAGCCGCAATCACGCAACCAGTCGTATACGTTTTGAACTGTCATGAATAAAAACTGGTTACACCACACAAAGTACAGTGTACAGAGATATCTCAATGTTCTATTCACAGCAACTAGGAATACTTTTTGCCTCACCCAATGTAAAATATACTTATGTCAGGCGATACTATCTTAAGCCTGCTTTTATGAGAAATGCTAATGAAAGCTTATTAAGGATGCAATGAATGTTTTGTGAAAATGTCAGCATTTTTTTTATTTATTATATGGAGAACAATATAAAAATTTATTCGGCAAAATTTTAAGATAAACAACGGAGTTCAATGTTCATCTTGATTAGCCGATGCAGCATTGGTTTTCCATCATATCTCAATGTTCAAGGCATTTCTAATATGTGTGTGTGTGTGTGTAAAAGTTTTTGCATGCACCGATTATGCAATGAAGCTCAATTTTGACACAAACCCAAAGTCCCAACATATACTGAATTGGAAAAGACTTTAGTTAAAATTCATCTGGTTTATTTTGTTCTAAATACGAAAATATCGGGAAAGCGGCTAGAGATAGGGAAAAGAGCTTGAGACAAATTTTGTTCCTTGTTTCAAATTGCACATTTTTTGTTGAACAACTTTCTTTCTAATATTTATGGATTAAGAGCAATAGTGGGTGGTGGCGTTGCGGACGGCGTGGGAATGCCTGCAAGCGGCCTGCGCACACTCGGCAGTATTTTTGAGGCAATGGGTAGATGTAAAGTACTACTTGACATATCATTAATGGCAATCCGCCCGCACTAAATCAATTCAAATTGCAAATTTTCGTTCGTCACAAGAGTCGCGCTGGCGCTCCTATACTTCCTATTCGATGCTTCCACTCGAGTCATCTTAAAGACGGCCTGTGATTGGCTGCCGGGGGCAGACGCACTTCTCGGCGGCACAGTGGCTCTCAGGTGATTGGAAAAAAGTCGTTTTGAATATTTACTAATTAAGAAAAAACAATATTGTTTTGCTCTTATTTTCCTCATAGTGAAGTATTATATATTTTCGGAACCATTTTAAAAAATAACAGTTCCCGATTCCCCCATAGATGGCGCTCCTAATCGAGTCGAATAATAGAATTCCCATCAGCATAATCTTGTGGTATAAACACTTATATCTTCATCAAAATAAACTAAAACATATTTTGATATGAAAATTTTGATGAAAGTCGCAGTTCGCGTTGACAGACGGTTTAAAGAATTTTCCATTAATTAACGACAGGAAGTTCTAAATATATGAGAAAAAAAAACCCTATAAACAATAATGACCTCAAGAATAGTTACGCGACTTTTTTTTTAAATTAATGTTCAATAACAATCATCTTTATATGGAGAAGAGACCAATAAACAATCCAGCGCTCTTCCCCATTATGTCATTGACAGAATTTACTATAATCGTACAATTATACAATCCCGCTTGATCCATTCAGCTACAGCGTTTATATATACGCTGGTAATGGTTATATGTGCGAGTGGTGTGTAGGTGTATGCCACCGCGGTTTAGCGCGAATGTTCTTGGCACAGTTTCCGACCATCTCCTATTGCAAGAGGAGTCCAAAAGGCCCGTGCAACTTTTGAATTCTCCGATTGTGATCAAATTGATTAAACAAAAATTCATTAATTCAGTTGAATTAGTGCGACCAGTCGTAGAAGTGATTTTACAATGGCGCTCTATGACAAGTGAGTTTTAAAAAAAAGCTATAACATATTATTGTTTTCCATACTGGACATAATTAATTATTATAAAATTGTGAACTCAATATCAATATGTCATTTGCTGGAAGAAATTTGTTAGAAAGTTGTGCGCAATCTTCTTTTTGGAGTTGTTTTTAATTGACAAATTTACATAACAGATGTTTCGGATTTTTCTTACATTTTGCATGAGATTATTTATATTTTTTTTGTAGATTTAGTGAGAGAATATTTTGGAAAGTGAATATGTGGTAACAGCTTTATTTATTTCGTGACTTCATCGTTCGTTCAATGATTCAATATTCAAATGTGGGATTCAAAGGCGTTGGGATTTTTTTTTGCGGAATTGCAAAGTGTTATGCTGAGGCATATATATTTTTGACGCGCAAAATCGGAGGAAATTGTTGTAATTTTGTGGGAGGAATAATTTCCGATAGAATACATATTGGTATGGGTAATGGGCAGACGTGGTAGTTGGACATATTTGAACGCGGGTATACAATTCGATTGTTTTTCGGGATTTAATTATTGTTCCACATTGCGCGTCGGTTAGGTATACTCACTTTGACGGGTCCTTCAATTTTTAGTTTGATTCTGTATTCATTATATGTTTCAATGTAATGTTTCATTATATTATGTTCCAATGCAACTGCTTGCTCATATTGGATACGAAAAATAGTCACAACATCAGCAAATTATGTTTTGCATGTATTCGGGTCATTATAGTGCAAGTGTCGAAGTGTAGCAGAAGCTGAGAGAAGATAGAAGTGCTACAATTTGTCTGCTAATATACATAAACAAGTTGTTTTGATTTTTTTTCCTATTGAAAAGTAGTGAAGTTGATAGTTTCTTTCCTAAAAAATTGTATCTTTAATTTTGCATTAGGCATTTGATGAAACGCGAAAAAAAGTTTTTCGATAACAGTGATAAAATTGCGTTTTTAAAAATTGAGAGTAAATAGCAATTTTTGTTTCTCATTTTTGATACCAATGCAAACAGGCTATAACTCGTGCTATTTTCGTGCAATTAATGAAGCAGGTAGTTGGGACCGAACGAAGTTCTATGTGTGGGAAATTTCATAAATTCCTCTTGTAATGTATTTATTTCATAAAAATAAACGCATTTTATTGAACATGTGTGATCCGGGCGGGAATAATGACGTCACGAATTTCGGTAGTTCATAGTTTGCTCACTACGAGGCGCTAACTTCGCTAGCATATATTTTTGTACAATTTTTCATTGGGTTCTGTTCCATCGAGGATAAAACGATATTTAGAATAATTTTGTGGCATTCACAATATCATTATTCATATTTGTCTGTCATATAACAGGGTTATTGGCGAAATTTCATTAATACGCGAATCAACCGCTAGATGGTGTACGCGTACCTAAAGTACCCGATGTCTTTCAAGGTCACACCATCACAAGAAAATTATTGTCTTCAGTCTAAACCAATTTTTTCAAAATTTTTTTGCTGATTTAGTCATATGCTTGTGAGAATACTCATATAAACCATTGAAATAAAGAAACAAATAGATATTTTTGCTTTTCAAACGGACCGATATTCCCGCCAAATTTGAAGAGTTGATATATCGTCGCTCTCCACGCTTCAAAGCGCTTTCAATAATTTTTAACAATTTCAAAAAAGGGTGTAGGGGTGCACGAGTGTGTGTGTGTGTGTGTTCTTTTCCGAATAAAATTCCCTACAAAAAATGTTGAATATCATTTTTTCGTCAAATCGCTCCTTTACTAAATATTTCACATATTTGAGTTTTCGGGAACAACGATAATGCCGGAGGAAAATTTTCATCGGGAAGTTATTGGTGTAGGCCTCATGGGACACATTCCCTAGGGCCACTTGTTAGCATTTGCATCATATATATATATATCCGGCGATTTTGTCTTAAATGAAGAAAAACTTAAGATTGGCGGCTGATGACGCACGTTGCTTTTTTAACGCGAGGTGAACGAGCGAGTGAGAGAGATAGGTGTATTGTGGTTGGGGTCCATTGGATGCGAGATGGAGAAAGGCAGAATGAAAACAACGTTTATTATCCGGCACTAATAGTAACGGGGAAGAATCGTATCCGTATGTTTCCTTTTGAGGAGCGATTGAGTTTATGGAATTCATTCCGGTAGGCCTCGGACTGGGTCTTGGGGTCTCATGGTCATTATGTTTGTAGCACACGGCTATTGGTTTTTTGCGTCCGAAATTGAATTCTGGGGATATAATGTATAAGTGTAGCTTTTGCTGAAGTTCCAGGGCGGTGGAGCCGCTAAAAAATGAACCGATGATTCTTCAGACATCATTTACGCGCACATTGGGAGAATCTCTCACACTTCGTTTTCGGATCTTATGTCGCAAGGCAAAGGAGATAGCCCAATTTTCATGAAAATGTTTTTTGTAGGAGACACTGAGAGCTACAATAAAGCTTTGTACGACAATTTTGTAGGACTCGTAGTTTTGAAGATATCTGCCGGAAATAGTTTCGGGCGATGCCGCGATTCGTAGATGGCGCGCTTTCAAAATCGCTGCGCGCGCATCACCTGACAATTGTGATTGAGTTCAAGAATGAGTCCCATCAACTTAACTGTGTGCTGTTAATGATTTTCATCTCTACTGAAATACACTGAAAGAGTTGTTTGAGATATTACAAAAGTTTCGATAAAATATTTAAATTTTCCTACGACTTTTCAATTATATCAAAACTTCTCCAAACTCTTGTGTTTACGAGATGATTCTGGAGGCACGTGCTTCGCACGCGCATTTCCGTTTCCCGCCGCACTGACTGGTGTCGCGTCGGTCTCGGTCTCACGGGTTTCGATAATTTCGATAAATATCGATGGTTTCTCTGGTTTCCCCTGTTTACTATAGGATAAATCGGAAAATGGGTGTTTTGTCCAACTAATAAACTATCGAGCTATCTGCGAAGTGATAAGCGGCTAGGGGATTCGAAAGATTCCTAGACTGTTATATATAATATTAGAATATTGGATAATGTACTGGGAACGTTGAGAAATGCATTAGGAAGCTAGAAACTTTTATACAGCTTTTTTATAAAGTAATAGAACTCGATTAAATAATAGAACTCGATTAAATGGAAAGAAACGGTGTTATCCAAGAATTAGGAGACTTCTAATTTATGACTTCACATCGTGTGGATTAGAAAGCTATAAATTTCCGTGGATAATTTTAGAGAAGGGAGGGGTCCCACGGTATCGATAACACCATTGACCCCATTCCTGACCTTAACGCCTTCCTACAAAACAACGGTTGAGAAATTGAGCGTTGTTAGGAAAAAGTGGAAAAAATAGATAATAAAAAATAGGTAAATAAACAAACAAATAAATAAATGACAATAGCTCATTTAGAAGTCTATCAGACTTATCAGTCCAATACACTATTTTGCAACTTTTGGTAACTAAATGATTATTCCAAGAAGCATTTTGTGTTTCATCGTAACTCCTTCTTTCCCTAAATTTCTACATTTGTTTGTTGAATCAAATGGGGAAACAGCAAGGTCAGCAAACACCCGTGTGTACATTAGCCAGCACGCCCAGAATCATTGGAGAATCAAAAATAACCTTAGCGCGCAGCACGCGTTTGTCAATGACCTATATATCATTGCTATTCTCGAATTTGCTGAGTTATCAACGAATTGTGATTGAATTCGTCATCATAACATTGAAATTCATTAACAATATGTCTAGTGACACTTTGATGATCCTTTCTTCGAAAGCGGGCGCTGGACACCTCCCCCCCCCAGGCCATCCTATTGGTTGACACAGGGTAAACCTCCGGAAATCCCTGTGCTACGATATCGGGCGCCTATAACGCCCGACTTGGCGTTGGGGACTCATTTTATGGGTACCGCTGATAGCACAACGGGGATGTTCCTGCTATCGGTCAGAATGCATGAAAAAATTTTTCATCATGTGAAACATTCTCCGGAGGCCGGGCGCGAACCCAGGACCGTCAACGTAGTAGGCAGATACTCTATCCACAACACAGTGTGCGCGCGCACGTGTGTGTGTGTGTGATTTTCTCCTTGAGATGTCGAGTTCAATCAGACCTTTCATTTGGCGCCAAATAAACGTAGTTTCGCGCAGCACAGCGGCAGCGTAGTGCAACGGTCAGCGCAGCGCAAGAAGAGGGAATCGTACTTTGCGGCCCCCGCGACGGAAAATACTGTTCTAATCCATTAACAGAAAAATTTTACCACTCCATTATTATTATCATTATTACTATTATTATAATATTGTTTCAGAGTGCGAGTCAATAACTGCTGTTGCCGATGGAGTCTCAGATTTGGAACGTTATTCACAGGATTTTTGGGCATTGTATGTATATTATGCAGAAACTTCTTTCATTAATTTTTTTCAGTTTCTTTCTTACAAATTTTGAATAACCTTCGAAGATATCGAAGTAAAATTGTAATTAATAGAATTATTATTTAAAATTGTTGTGCGATTGGAATTTTCTTCTACGCATGTAAAACCTACGTTTAGAACTTTTGACCATTTATGAATAAGTTATATCAGGGGATTTATTTAGCTCTGAGAGACAATTTTCTCAAAAAGAATTACTTTTCCTCATATTAAAAAGAATTCATTGAAACATTTCCCTAGAAGTGAGCACAACTATTTTACCTTGTGAGCTCACTATTTTAGTTAAGTTTACTAAGAGCCACGTTAACCAAAAAAAATAAATTTTTTGTTTCTTATCTGCTTCCAGGTATTATCAATAGCCACCATACTCCTTATACTTCTCGCCGATATGGAGATAAAAATGGTGGTAGTTGACATCTTCAGTAAAACTGTTACGCGAATTATCGTAATCATAAATCTCTTCATGACAATCTTCATTAGTTCCTTACTGATTTATGGAGCATGGAAAGTATGTATATCTTATTTCCAGATAGAGACTTGTTTCATTTCTCGTTAGCCCTTCTTTACCCGCGTTATGCCATAAGCGCCGTCATATTTTTTTATTTTCAGGATAAATTGAAGCATATCATGAATTGTGCAATCAGGATTTATGATTTCCCCAATTAATATGTCTATCCAAAAATGACGATTCCATTATTACAGTATCGCAGGATAATTAGTTATTAATTTTTAAATAAAGTGTGGATCGAGAAAAGCAGCGCCGCGCTCGTGGTGCTACCAGAGGCGTAGTATAAAAATTCTAAGCGCTGTTGCCGCGCGTCGTATTGTTTTGTAATGTCGCGCCACAAATGGCGGATAGGCCGGCCGGTGACAGTCTGTGATATTATTACGGGATATTTTCGAGATAACTAATTCAGGTATCTGAAAAAAATTGTCTATTTCGCTATGGAAGTTCGAGACCGAAAGAGCGATACGGCCAACAGCGCAATCGGAAGTATAGCTTCGCTAATCATGCGGGCAAATGCATCGGGTGAAGAGGCGCGCGCAGAGAAGGGTTAATGTTGCAATGTGCTGATCATGTGATGGAGTTTTTGGACCAGTTGAGACTGGTTGAGAGTTTCCAGAAAAAATGTTAATTGTTATTTCATTTGCAGAAAAAAAGATTCCTGATGCTGCCTTGGATAGTCCTGGGTCTCATGATCGCAATCGGATTGCTAATCAGCATTTTGTATACTGCGATAGCCCACATGATCAACATCAGTATATTGGGAGGAATCTTGTGGCTGGTGATCGGTTTTATAGTATTTGGTAAGAATGTTTTGTGACTTACCTGACAGCGAAAGTTACTGTAATTATCTCTAGTCTAATGGTAATAGATCGATTTTATATGGGTCCAGAGAAATTTTCCGCTGAAAAAATATTCGCCGACCCAGATAGATGGACTGTATACGAAGATTAATTTGTATTAATTTTATTCAAATTTTGCAGAAAAAGTACAAAAACATTATTTCGTAAAATCCTTCCATCTTTTAATGGTTCTCAACACGACATTGATGCCTCGAAAGATCACAAAGTACATTGCCTACGCGTATCCCGGTCAAGAGCTGATGACCGCAGCGCCACACCATTCATGCGCGCGCACCCTATCCTCATTGCCGCGTCGCTCTGATCTTTTGAATGTAATTGTTACTAATAGTTTATATTTCTTTCAGTTATATACGTCTACTTGTGGGTAGTAGTGCTTAGTTATCACCGGCAATTGAAGGAAGATAAGATGAAAGGAAAAATTGATCCCTACGGAAGACCGTACAACTACAGTCGTGCCTAAATTGATTCAACGAAAAAAATAATGATCTCATGACAACCCTCGAGATTTTACACTCATGTCAATGCATATGCCATTATCTTACTTATTTATTTTTTATTTATTAATTATTAATTCGTAAATGAATGTTTCGTTAACTGAGTAGTATCTTTGTATGATGACCAAGTGTATATGAATAATAATGATAACAAATTAAGGGAAGAATTAACGATTATTCATGACTGAGACAATTAACTAAGGAAATTGTTCGAAAGATTTCTGTAAAAAAAAATCTGTAAATTACTCATAAAACTGAAATTTACGGAAAAATAGAGTTGTCCAGAAAATATTTTACAAAAATGTTGTGTCCAAGTTTGACGGGTTTGGCGTACTGGGGTCCCATTGAAAAGGATCAATCAGTTTGGGACCGATGAATCGATTTTATAAAACTTTAATAATTTTGTTAGTACTTGATATTTTATAAATATTGAAGAAACTGATTCTTCAAATTTTCAGTTCTATGTAATGCATGATTTTCAGTACATTCTCGAAGTAGCATGCTTAATGATGCTGCAGCAACTCCACATGTGTGATTGTCGCATCCAAAGTCCATGGGATTTGATGATCTTTTGGTGCGGTAAGAAGGCATCGGAAAATCAGCTTGAAACCTGAAAATGATGTAATAATGTAGTTCGTGTTGACCAGTTATAATCGTGCTGGAGTTATTCTTCATTTCTCTTCGTTACTCTGGAATTTTTGGTGTCAGTTATTTAAGCAAGAAAAATTGGGAAACCTGGCTGCCAATTTAACCGTTCTGAATGTTACAGTTTTCTAACGATGTAGATTTTCAACAATATACGATCGTATAGAAAAATAATTGTTTCTGAAACTTGAATGGATGTTTTCTGTTGCAAGTGAAATCGGCCGGAGCGCGTTGTTGCCGAAAATCGCTAAACGCACTCGAGCGCGGTAGAGTGAATTTGGCAACGTTTTTGCATATATAGATATCGCAGTATGGCGGCGGCGTGGCCCTCATTTTGTGACTAACCTCATAGGGTCGCGTTGCGTGTCCAACGATGGGTTGAATGTATTAAAATTGATGATGACAAATTTGATATGTTTGAAACTTGATATTTTTTACATTCTTGGAATCTTCGAAACTTAATACTTTTGAGATTAGCGGAATTTGTAAAACTTTTCGAATGCATTTTCACTTACCCTGTAGCTGAGTAGCATCCGACAGAACTTTGTAAATTAATTAGTAAATTTTTGTAATGACTTGTAGTGAATTCCGAGTAGCCCTCCATTCCGCAGAGAAATACTGAAAAACAATGCACCCAATGTAGAAACGAAGAAATTTCGAATCCATGAGAAAATATTTCATCACGTGAATCATTCTCCGGAGTCCGGGCGCGAACCCAGGACCCCCAACGTAGTAGGCAGATACTCACCTACTACATCTACACCGATTCTACCACTACACTCGTCATTATAGAATATTTTACGAATTCAGAAACGATTGTAGTTACTTTGTTCGATGGCAAGATCCACTCCAACTCCGGGAAAATTTGCCGCCTCTAGATCAAGTAGATCTCGGTAGATTATTCTGCAATATTCTTCTCTCAATTGTTGCGCACCGATTGATGGATGTTGCTCACAATTCAACTGAGGAAAACGGAGTTGCATGAATATTCTGTTTGTCCAGAATTCAATCTTTAATCGCATCTGTGATTTCGTCATTACTTCGTAAGATCCGCCTCTGCGGACCCTAATCTCAACTATCCCCATTTGGGGATATCATTTTGGAATATTCCCATTTGGGGGTTTATTGTGGAATAGCCCAATTTGGGAATATTATTCCCTAAAATCCAGGATTTTGTTATTTTGTAGTACTCACAGAATCTGCGACTTGAATGATAAGTAGACGATGGGTAATCGCATATCCTCTAGATCCATCTGCGCTAATGAGTATCTGGACGCACTCATTAGATAACTGGCAAAATTCTCTCCTCACATATTGATCCATCAATTGCATTAAGCAATAGTCACTCTCATTCTCTCCCGGTGATCCAGAATGTATCAAATCTTCTGCTTCTGCACTGCTCAAATTTGAATCTGATAAGGACGTTATGGCCAAAGAATTATCCTTCCAATGGATTGGTCGAACCCATAAGTCAACTTCGGTAAAAACTGAATATTTCAAAATCGTTGTGATAATTAGTTATGTTTTGTTATGATAATAACAATAAAGATATTGGAGTAACGGAAATTGGCAAAACAAATGTTGTCCAAATTTTTTTGTAACGCGCTAATTTTGAATACAGGCCTATAGACCCATTAAATACTATTCATAGGAATCCCTCTAGACATTCAAACAGTATCTATTGAGATAAAATACTATCAAAGTAAAATCGCCTACCTTTAGAGAATAAACGATCCTTCTCCGCCTCCAAATTTTCTGTAACCTGTTCCCGAGTGTCTTTGGCGAATTCACGAATTTGCAGTATCAAGTTACGATCGTCTTCGTCGATGTACTCCGAATTCTCGGACGCCAAGAGCGCTTTGAGATTAGCTGTAAGAGGAGAAAAATAGAGGCCTTCTGAAGAACAGCAGATAGGTGCGCCTGATTGATTGAATCAATTAATTACAGATGAGTAACCATAAGGTTCGAACCTAGTCCTTTTTTTCTCAGGGAGGTTTTGAAAATGTCGCAGGAATCGAGAATCTTGAAAATAGAAGAAAATTAGGAAAACAAAATTTGTTAACACAATTTCTGGAGCACATAAAAATGCACTAGAGAACTCACTGAAGATAAAAAAATTCGTTAACAGGTGGTTTTGAGAAAAAAAATATTGTTCCCGGTTATTTCTGGAGAATTCGATTTCGCTTAATTTTGTTTTGATAATTATCGAAAAAGATCTTACGTATTGTTTTTTTTTTTTTTTGATAATCTGAAAAGTGAGAAGAACCGATTCGAGGCGAAGCTTTTGCTAGGTCCATGAAGGATCTTCAGTGTTTAACGGGAAGTCCCGGTGAGACGACTTAGATGTGAACCTAAGATTAATAAAACGCACCTTCAGCCAACGCCAAACCAAACGCAGCGTCGATGTTTAATTGATTGCTTCTTGTATGCATAAATTCCACATCTTTGGACAGTGCGTCGAGAAGTCTTCCTATATTGTTAGACGAAAAAATACAACATATACAGTCAAAATTTGTTTCCGTTCCCAACTGCCCTTAAGCTAATAAATAGATTTGTTCATCATACTGCCCGTAAAATCCGGTTTTACGCCCAGTATGAAGCAAAATTTTGTTCGTTACATGGCCGTCAAAACTTCTCGTGGCCGTAGAAAAGTTTTACGGCCCTGTAACGAAAATATCTATTTCATCATACTGTACGTAAAAACTTTTGTACGGCCTTCTAACGAAAATATCGATTTTTTCATAGTGTCCGTAAAATGCCGTTTTTTAGGACGCTACGCGTAATTTAGGATTGGGAATTAATTACCAAAAATTGAAGTGTTACACTGGGATGAATTAATTCGCACCGTAGAGAATTGCTCAGTAATGATGAAAAATAAAGAAAACCACAGTTCTCTCTGCAAATTCATAATTTAGTTTTTTATTGAGTTTTGTCGTAATGGCTCATCTTTTCAAGGCTATGCTGATGGAAAAAAATTATTTCATTTTGATTATTCAGATATTTGCTCCAATAAATAGTTTTCATTCGGGTAAAATAGGCAGAGTTCGAGTGAATTCGTTTGCCAACATTTTGAAATGAAGCGATTGAAAACCGTCAAAATTTTAATGATAGCAGAGGTTTGGAACGGTCGCAAAGTTTATAATTTCTTTGAAACTCTAAATTTTCTATATTTTAAAACTTTCCGACTGTTAAACAATTTTAAAATCATTGAAAGTTTCCATATCCTGCATTTTTTTAGAGTATTCGACATTTCTAAACAATTGAAATTATTTTCTAATTTCTTCAAATTATTGTGCTGTCATTAAGTATCTCTGAAACGTCTAAATTTTGAGAATTGTGAACTTGTTGACAGTTCTACATTATCTATACTGTAGTTTGGAAAAGTTTCTGACATTCACTAAATTATTAAATCCGTAAAACTATTCGAAATTCCTGTAAGTTTGCGGAATCGTTTTTTGCTCTTTTAAAACATTTTTGATTTTGTTGAAAGTGTCCAATGCTATGAACTCTTCATGGCACTAGAAACTATTTTTTTTTTATACGAATAAGACCGTGATCACAGTCCGCGTGTTTTTTGAAGACTGAGCTGCATCGCAAAATCAAGAACGCTTTATATAGAGTCAACATATTAACTTTGTATTTAAGACACTCGCATTTATATAGATTGTGGGACAGGACTTTAATGAAATTGGTAACCAATGGGAGATAAAACCGTCAAGAGTAATCCTGAATTATTGGCCGCATATCCGTCTGTGAATCGAGATTTATCGCTTTCATTTCGATTAGGATTTCAATTTGGTGAACCTCACGATGAGCGTAAGAAATGCTATTTCTTCCGATTCCAAGTTTTCACTTCCGAATGGAAGCATCGTCATGTAATTCTCAACCATGTACTTGAATTTATGGAAAGGATGTTTTTCATCTCCACATACTTCATCAGTGGGCACGCCATTTTCCCACCGTTTGTCAAGCGCGCATTACGAGAAGCCCGCATATTTTCTTCTCAGAACACATGTCAAAATGTGAAGAGGATAGCCCCATTTTCATAAAAATCTTTTTTGTAGTGCACTTTAAGAGCTACAATAAAGCTCTATATAAACTTTCGCTAATATTCTTAGTTTTGCAGATATTTGCTGACAACACTGGCCGTTAATGTCGCCGAATTTCTCCATGATGCGCGATCCCGCGGCGCGCGCAACACGTGAGAATTTTAATCCAAGCATTCGATTCTCCTCAACTTATCTGCGTGACATAATTCATTTTTTATCTTCACGCACCTAAACTGGACTAGCTACTTAAGCCACTAATAAGATTTCACCCGAATATTTCAATTTTCGACCATATTTCAACAATAATATGACAATTTCCTTAGAACACTCAACGCGCACACCGGGATTCAAATTCTCGAGCACGTGGCGCCACCTCACGTGACACCACTAAACTCTCCAAGGGCGTGTATGACACTCAATGCACACACACATGCACACAAAACTCAACAATCGCAAACGACGACGCAAACCGTAAATCGCGACTTGCAAGTACTCGTTAAAAACATAAAATTGTAACGGCCGCGATTTGATTAAAAATTACATAAAACTGAAAAAGGTGTAAAACATTGGGTTGGACAAATTTTCTCCGCAAAAATTCCATGCAAATTTCACCAAGGACAAAGTTCCAAAAAAACATTTCCAAACAATCGATTCTCGAAAGTTATCGAAAAACTATTTCTCCACTAGTCTTTCCATAATTGACGGGCCTACTGTCGCCAATCATAAAGTGCAAGTGGGACAAACAAATATTTTCAATCCATCAATTGAACCAGGACCGAGCGATTCAAGTGCTTGACAAAAAAATTTCAGGCAAGAAAAGTGCCCTAAAAAAACAGGAAAATTACAATCGCAGGAAAAAGGCCTGATAGAATTATCGTATCTTATCATTTTTTTCAGTATCGCATTGTGAGGATTATCAGCTGTTGGTGGATTGGGACTGTCAAGAAATGTGGCACATAATTTTTAGAAACAACTACAACTAGTAATATCGATTTGAACGTCCGATTGGTTAAGCCAGTAGTCCATGCAAGTATGGCTGCCCTGCCGTCACCGACGCAGGTATTTCATCAAATTTTATCTAAATATTGTATCAAATTAGTCTAAATATTTGGACTAACAATTGCCTGATAACATGATAATCAATAGTTGACCATTCAATAGTTGGATCAATTGCTGCCAATGTTTTTATCGATTTCTTCTCGCCACATTTGACATTGCTATTTTTGATTCAGTTTCAATCAAATATTCTGTTCAATTATTTGCAATAATTGGTCCAACACTTGCTCAACGACTCTATCATTATTAACTAATTTTTTTCTGTGTAGAAATTTATCAGAATTGTTTTTCTACGTTTCTCCGTATCACATCGCACATTGTTATTTTTCATCAACTTTATACCAAATATTTTCCACTGTTCAGTCTGATTATTTACCCAACAATCAGTGGATGACTCGATCGTCATTGATTGAAATTTCAATTTCCATTTCAAATTGACTAACAATTTTTTGACAGCTTCAGACAGAATGTTCAGTCGAATATTATGTGCAATTGATTATAATAATTTAACTACCAATTACCTGATAACCCAATTATTGACAAATTTTTTATCGAATTTTTATATATTTTTGGCGTTACGTTTGACGCTAATTTTTATCAAGTTCCAATCAAATGTGCCGTTCCATTCAGTTCAATAATTCATCCAAAAGTGCTCTATGAGCGAGAAAGAATGACTCTATTGTAGTTAATCAAAATTTTGGTGGTAGATTGGAAATCGATTTATTGGTTACCAATTTTCTATCAATTTTTCCGTGGCACATTTGATGTGGTAAGGAAATATTCGTTGGAATTTATTGCAACGCTTTGTCCAACCATATTCCAATAATTCATTAATTGATACTTCGATAGTTAGATTAAGTGATTATTAATTTTTTCATGGTTGTTCCTTCTTATCACATTTGACAATTGTGGTCTCCCTGACTGGAGGAAGCCAAGAAGGCCACTGATAATGTATTTATCATAATTTTTTTTGCCTGTCGTGACAGTAATTTCAATCAGATGATTTGTTATTTCAGGTGGCTGGAAGCCATGTCGCCATTTACGAAGCATATTATAACCAGGTAACGATTATAAAATCATTGCAAGTTAATTCCTTATCTCAATTTTTGCTGAATTTTTATCAGTCAGAAGATACTTCAGCAAGATTTGAATAAATTAGGTAGTGAAGAAATCTAAAAATGAGTGAATCAATCATTCAAAGAGTTTTTTACGCCGAAGAATTTTCTACAAAAAAATGTCTGTCACCACTTTTATACGTAGTTTAAAAATGCCTAAGCACCTTTTTTACAGCAAGTTTTCTCGGCAAAAAAAGTCTCTTTTCACATTTCCTCGTGATATCATTCGATTCAGAAATAACCTGCGAATTAATCTTCCATTTTTTCATCATCACAATATACTTCAACGAATTTGATTTGAAAAAAAATTGCAAACTGTGGTACATTTGGATTTGAAAAAGGATTCAGTGTTTGGTATATCTCTTTCGGTCCTTGAAGGCGCGCCAGAAGACGATAAGCAATGTCATAACAATGGCGATTCCTCCAATCATCATCATTCGATGGTCAACCTTAATTTCTTCATACGTAATTTCGGGTCTTATCGTTCCTGCCAATTTGCCCTGTTGCCAGCAACTGTACACATTTGAGTCAGCAAAGCGCAGTTTTTTGAATATCAATTGATCACGAGAATCAATCGATATTCTCTCATCTGACTCTTTACTTATTGATGAAGGGTGTATGGTTTTCGAGGCTATTTGCCAGGTGATTGGTGTGTCGCTGTCCAGATTTCTGAAAATAGAAAAGTCAGTCATGAATAAATTAACGAACAATTACAGAACTAGCCAGTGTGCACATATTGTTAATATTTTCTGACATGTAGTTGTCACCCTCCTCATAGTCACTTTCTTTTACTCGATGTATTGACGTATGGAAAACGTCGGAGGAATATTACTCATCAATAAAACACTAAGTTGTCATACCAAGGACGACTTAAAGAAATCTGAAAGGACTTGTCCTTTGGACAGTGTCACATGGCCTGGTACCGGCATAGATGGGTCCAATTTAGTAGTACTCCATGTGGAGAAGGATACATGCAGAGATGTTGAAAAAACAGCTTAGATAATTTCCCTAGTTTTCTTGATAAATTGTCATGTAATGAAAGCAGGTGTAATGAACGGAGGTTGAACCCTATACATCGTGTTGTCAAACTCTCATTTTTTATCACCAGGTGGATCCAAATGGATACGGTAGAATTGGTGCGATGGAAGCTGCACGTTTTCTTAAGAAATCCCAGCTGAGTGACGTCATATTGAGTAAAATATGGGACATGGCGGATCCCCAATCGCGAGGATCCCTCGACAAATCTGGCATGTTTGTTGCCCTTAAACTATGTGCCTTTGCCCAGGCTGGACATGAGCTAAATATCGCAAATGTCAATGTTGATGTACCACCGCCGAAGATGGGAGAGCTACCAATTACAGTGAAAAAAAGTCCAGCTGTACCACCACCACCAATCATAAGTTCAGTTAATAGTGGCGATTGGGCAATTAAGCCAGCTGAACGGGTCAATTATGATCGATTGTTCGATAGTCTGCATCCATCTAATGGCTACATACCAGGTAATAAGGTTAAAGGTGTACTCATGGATAGCAAATTGCCGGTTGATACATTAGGAAAAATTTGGGATCTTGCGGATATGGATAGAGATGGAATGCTCGATAGACATGAGTTTGTTGTGGTAAGTTCGATTAAATAACTTAACAGTGTGTCTAGGTATTTCCCCACTGTATCTTATAAATCTCATCATGGCGTAAGAGTTGGTTATCTTGTTAACGATTGGTCTCATGCAAAAAAACTTTCCAGGAAAAAAACTTTGGTATTATTTTTTTCGAAATCGATCTGTTAACGAGATATACTGCACAGCAGTTTGGAATAATCATCACTTTTGTATAAAATGTAAACGGGCAATTGAAAATCTAATTTCTAAAAAAAGTTCTTTATCAACTGTCTCTAAACCGGCTGGCTTATGAGATGAATCCAATAACAAATAATACACTCAACCTGGAAGATCTCAGTACTGAGGTGTACTGGCGATAAAAGTCATGCCACATAAAATACGTATTTTTCATTCACGAACAATAATTATTCCAAACTGTTTGTTCTATCTTCAACGGTTTGTTAGATAAAGCGTTACATATAACAACGACTTTTAATAAACACTTAACTACTCTGCCATTTGCCACCAAGATCGTTTTATACACGTTTAGAGAGAATCAACAGTACTATATCTTCAAGGTCGATTAAATATCTACAAAAAATGAGAATTAGAAAAAAAATTGTTCATTGTTCACCTGAGCTCTAGATGCTCAAAATTCACTAATTTTAATTATGTAACGAAAATGTTTGTGTATTCTAAGTTTTTTCTGCTCCGCAGGCAATGCATCTGGTTTACAAAGCCCTCGAGAAGTATGCAATTCCAAATGTCCTACCTCCAGAATTGATGCCCCCTGGTAAAAGAAAAGAATCTCTCGGTCTCAATTCAACATCTCCAGTACCACCAGCAATTCCACCTCTGCCGAATGCTGCGGCTGTTAATAATTTAGTTTGTCTTGAGTCCATGCAGGTACAGTCTATCGTTTATTCAAGCCTATAGTTCTTAGCTTCTACGACATGAACAATGCACAATAGCCATTGAATTTTATTCATGTGTTCAATGACTAGCTTGCGTTAATTTGAGAATGTAATGGATATTTTGCAAAATATGAATAACTAATCAAGTTCTTCCAGTAATGGAGGAAATTTTTTTAAAGAATGAGGACCTCAAAAATAACCTCGAGAATATTCGCTATATATCTGTTTCAAATAATTGAAAATTTGGTATTTTTATGAAACTTTTCGAGCATCCTTAATTTATTATCAAAGTGCATGAAGGATCGCGAGTAGTTTACGAGTGCAATGAGAAAATCATGAATTGACAAAAAAAATATTTTATGGAAAATTATTGGCAAATATTTCTAAAATTTTAACCTGCCTAATTTTGTTTCCTGTCCTCAGAAAACTGACCAATTTTTGACGTAATTATTTCCAATTTCCGTGTGGTAGTACTCTTCTAATAACTAGTAATTATTTCACAGGGTATGCCACCACAAATCCCAGCTCAACCATCTCCTCAGCCACATGTACACTGGGTTGTGACACAAGAAGATGAGGCAGCAGCTGATAAACTATTTCTTCAAGCTGACATGGACATGGACGGTTTTGTTTCTGGAGCTGAAATCAAGGACGTCTTTCTCCAAAGCGGACTATCACAGAGCACCCTCGCTCTCATTTGGTATTTATTTACGGAATTAGGGATATTCTTCGCGGAAGAATGCAATTTAAAAACAAAAAAAAATTGTAAATTTCAAGAATTTCAGAATTTTTTTTTTCGTTAATATGTTAAAATGTTAACAATTTTGATTGAAATTGATTGATTGAAAAAAAAGAAAAACTCTAAACGTATTCGGTCAATAATAAGAATTTTCATCAAATTCAATGTCTTCAATCGTTTGAATTTACAATACCGAATTTTTCCACCCAGAATATAAACATAAGCAAAGTAGTTCATAAAACATTGCGTTCAACTTCAATTTCATTTGTCCTCATTCGATTTCCCATTAGATTCAGTCGTTTACTAATTGCTAACTTATGTAATTGTGAATTAATGTTTTAGGGGCCTCAGCGACATATGTCAAAGTGGAAAATTGAACAAGGAGCAATTTGCTCTTGCTATGTGGCTCATAAAACAAAAACTCCGGGGCACTGATCCACCACAAGCATTGACAGCAGAAATGATTCCACCATCACTCAGAAAAGGGAAGGACGCAGGTGTTGTGGTCAGTAAACTCATAAATCTAATTTGCTAATATAATTTATTGATACAATTTTACCAGACCCGAAGGTCCAATCACCATCCGCACATTCTACCTGCGGTTATGCCTTAATTATGTAAGATAGGAGAAAAAGCATGAACCATGAAATGTTTGCTTTTACGTGTGGAACATTTTTCTTGTTACACATTTTTTCCTGTCTGTCACTGCTCTTCAAATAGGACTTCATAGACATTTTAAATTAAGTCGAGTTCTATTAAAAATCTCGTCACTCAATTACATTATTCGTTCCTCGTAGCTAAAATTCGATATAATAATTATCGAATTGACTCGATAACAAATGATACTACGTTAAAAATGCCTAAGGACTTTCTTTACAGCGAATTTTCTCGGCGAGAAAAGTCTCTTTTCACATTTTCTCGTAATATCACTTGATTCAGAGATAACCCGCAAATTAATCTTCCACTTTGTCCTTATCACACTATACTTCAACGAATTTGATTTTTAAAAAATGGCAAACTGTGGTATATTTGCATTTGAAAAATGATTCAATGTTTGGTGTATCTCTTTCGGCCCTTGAAGGCGCGCCAGAAGACGATAAGAAATGTCATAACAATGGCAATTCCTCCAATCATCATCATTCGATGGTCAACCTTAATTTCCACTTCATAGGTTATTTCGAGTCTTATCGTTCCTGCCAATTTGCCCTGTTGCCAGCAACTGTACACATTTGAGTCAGCGAAACGCAGTTTTTTGAATATCAATTGATCACGAGAATCAATCGATATTCTCCCATCTGACTCTTTACTTATTGATGACGGGTTTATGGTTTTCGAGGCTATTTGCCAGGTAATTGGTGTGTCGCTGTCCAGATTTCTGAAAATTCAATCAATTTTTTATTCAGCTATGCACTCCATAAAAAAGTCAGTTATTAATCAATTAATGAGTAATATATGCATGAAGTGAGTGAAAGAGCTTCACAATGAACGTAGGACTTTACCCTCTCGTGAGTCATCTTGAAGATCAGGACTCCCACGCAAAATCTTAACCTTTTTGCTAGAGACAAAGTTATCACGAAATGAAAAATGAGTTGAGGATATATTTATAGGATACAAGTAAAAGTTTCAGTCGGTGGTCTTCTAGTTCTTCATTCATGTATCATCAATGTGGTATCACATTAGGGGAAATCGGTGGTACATTTTTTTTTCTTTTTTTTTTTTTTAATATTCCCAGTTGTTGATATTTTCGAAATTAACATATTTTTCATAATCGAAAAATTTTGGTGACAGATAGTCTCATAACGCGACTAGCAATGGGTGGAACTTTGGAAAATTAGTGAATGATACATACCCAGGACATTTTAATTCTCCTTTACTCTCATGTTTTTTGTATAGTGTAATGCGTTGCACAGGTGGTAACGGGTCAGGAAGACCCTGAACCATTGAGTACACTCCGGCACTATTATTTGCACTCTCGATGACATTACCCGACTTATCGCGTACTTCGAATATAACATTATCTTGACATTTCACTTTGCAGAATCTTCTCATAACTTCATTCATTCGATTTTTTATTCTCGGTAAGGCTTGTATTTTCTTGGGTGTGTAGGATGATCTGCACGGGAGTTTGTTTCCAAAAAAAATTAGTATACGCTCAATTAGGGATGCCAGATCTGCATCTGAGTCCGTGTCATCATTCATTTCTGTAGGGAAAATGAGGAAAAAGCTTGAACTTTGAGAGCAACGGAAAAATTTATTGAGATTTTTTCAGTTTTAAAAGTTTTGGACAATTTTGAAATTTTTTCACAGTTTGTGAAGTATCAAGGGACAACGCAATTTATTTTATTAATTTTCTCTCTCTCTTTTGAATACCCTTTCGAGTCTTTACGATTTATTCCCGTCCCAACCCCCGGTACTACATTCGCCGAGGGACGATGGAAAATCTCACTTGAGGGAAAAACCTGCCCAGATAGAGTTGTCTCTTTTACCAGACTACCGCTCGACAGTGAGACTGTGAGATTAGAGCGCTAGAAATTCTGACCCAGGATTAAACCCGGGACACTTGGCATCCTAGTCTAGCACTCTAACCGCACGGCCACTCCCGTCGGCTAACGCAATTTATTTATTTATTTGTTTATTTTTTTTTTTTTTAATTCGGAAGATTTCCAAAATGGTATTCCTTTTATTTTCTTTTGTTCATACAAGGTTTCGATTCTTCATATTTTTTTTTGAGACGTGTGGAGCACCCCCTCTTATTTCTTACCCTCATTTCTCCTCCTCCGGATATCACTACTTCGAGAATCCGCCAATGAAATTGTGCAAAATCCATAACGCTGTTTTCTTCCAACAATATCACACCTAGAGCAGCTCGACCACGTGCTCCACTCAGTAAACACCTGATTTTTCATTCAAAAAACTCTTGAATAAATTACACAATGAAAGACCTTCGAACAATATTACACACCTTCGAATTAAATTTTTCAACGATATCAAACTCTTTGGAGTAAAACGAAATTTATTTGTTTTTTCATTATTTATTTAAATTCCCACAGTTTTGTGATTTAGTATTTGTTAAATGTTATTCAAAGGTGTTTCCAATTCTGGGAATTTCAAAGATGTTTATAATTTTGTGAAAGTTTGAAACCGTCGAAAGCTTTTGATTTTTTTTTGTATGTTCCCAAATGTTTCGAGTGAGAATAACAAATTGATTTTTTTTTCGTTGAAATTTGGATTAGAAAGGATGACCTCGGGTGAGAGCTGTTACAAACCTTCAGTCCATACGCCTCGATAATATTCACGGGTTCCGGATGAGGAGCATCAGGCGCCTCCTCCCCTTGAACAATCCTCAAACCCTCAGTTTCGTTACTAATGTGCACGTACCAAGGAGAGGCCATAGTGTCTTTCAATTGGCACCAATAAAATCCCTCCTTATCAACTCCAATATTAAACATATGGAGACTTCTATCACTCAGCGAAATGATCGTGTACTCATCACTGTCCACTGGCACATTCGTCAAATTTTTATTCGCTGTGCTGTTGTAGTACCAATCGATTGATTCCATTGTATGCAATTCACTTGGTGAAATGCATATTTCACAGAGGAGTCTGTCTTGCAATGGGAAATGAAAAATGTAATGCAATTACTAAGAAAAAATGCTAAATTAAATTAAAAAAAATTAATCGTGTATTTTTTTCGGTCTACAAAATTCTGTGACATCGTCAAACCTGTAAAACTCTTACAGGGAATTTAAAGTATGTAAAATCTTTGACGAAAAATTCGAAATTTTGTCAAAGTAAAAAATGGAAAATTAAGATTTTGAGAAAATTTAACCATTGACAATATTTAGGGAATTCTGAAAACCCAAAAAATATGAGAGATGGATATTATCTATTCTGGTCTATTCATGAATTTCAATTGTTGAACTTACAGAACCGAAGAACCCTCAATTGTCCCAATAGCTTTTGGATACAGTGTTTTATGGATGCCAGCATCTGAGTATCGTTTCTTCAGGCATTTGTAATAATCCTTCCATCTCTCTTCATGAAAATTTCGGAGGGTTTCATTCGCCCTAGGATACTCAAACTCATTAATTTCCAGGACCATTTTTTGCCCCTTATCCTTCCCCTTCGAGAACTTCTTCCATTTGTCTCTAATCGCGTCCAATTTGTTGAACAATTTTAGGGCAGAATTATGACATACTAAGCTAATTGAGTAAATTAATAGAATTGACCATATTGTGTCAATGCTGTTCATGATTACATTTTTCTTATTAGTGAAACAATTGAATAGGTCGATTCGTATTTTCGAAATTTCAAGCCTAAAATTTTTCAGAATCTTCAAAGGTTTGAGAGTTTTTAAATTAAAAGAAAAAATCCATTTTTTTTTAAAATTAGTTCGTGCATTAAAAATAGCATGACACATACACACACACAATCTCAAAATGTATTGGCATCATTTTAGTACTTTAAAAGTGAGATCATCACAGTAACTTCCTCTAATTGGGAAGGTAAACAAATTTTAAGAACTCAAACATTAAAAATGAAAAAAAAAATTGGTTAATTAATATCTTATATTTTTTGGTTGCAGGAAAACAATAATATATCAGGTTTTTCAAATCCTGAGCTCGATATGATAAGCAAGGACATCGCAGAATTGGCTCGAGAGCGTCGAACAATGGAGCAGGATATAGCTCAAAAAGAGGCGGATATCAAAATTAAGAATGGCGAAATTAAGAGCCTACAGAGTGAGCTAGATACACTTGCTGCTACGTTGAAGCAGTTGGAGAATCAGAGGGGTGAAGCTCAAAAGCGATTGAATGATTTGAAGGGCCAGGTGAGATTGTTGACAAATTCCAGATTTTGCGCAGCTTTGCATTGGCCATTGAGCAAACATTATTGAGAGAACAATTCTTGTTAAGATACATTAGGAATGTTCACCGAACGATGCATGGATCAAAGGATAAACTACAATGTTTGTTGATTCATTTATTTTAACGCAATTTTTAATTTTTAATTTTTAGTTCCCCATTTTCAGTTTCAATTTTTAATGCATTGTTCTTTATTTATATTTTTTAATTTAAACTTAGCCATTATTTATGATTTTTGGGAAGTGGTATGATTGCATATTTTCATGTGAAAATCAGAATTTTTAGCAAAAGTTGAGGGTTGATTTCCTGTTTTTTTTTGTCGAACCAAAAATTTTTGAATATCTTAAAATCTTTGAACATCTAAAAACTCAAAGTCTGTGATACTTTTTTTGGACAATTTTTTGGAATTGTAAAACGTTTCAATTAATCGAGTTTTTTTTCATTAGCCATTAGTGATCTTTTTTTATTTTTCTATAACTATTGACAAATTTCGACAATAAAATTAAAAACTATAAAATGAAAAAAATTGAGAAATTCTAAACTTTTTAGATATAATCAAAACCGTTATACATTAAAAAAAAGAACTGGAGCTTCAAAAATCTAAAACGAAACGAATAAAAATCAATATAGTAATCTTATCACTTCCCACCTGCTTTAATTATACTTTTTGTTTTATTATTTCGTATTTTTTTATTTGTATTATTCGGCCATTCTAGCGGGCTGATGTAGAAAAAGAATTGAGTCAAGTCGAGCAGGAAATGCGCGAGGAGCAGGAAAAGGTACAAAAATGTTTGCATAATTTTTTTTCTTTTTATTTTCTCTCTTATTCCTAAACCATTCGATAATTCATGAAGTCAATTACTCACACACTTTTCCACATTTTTGTTCGATCTATAGATGATATGATCTTGACTTATCCTTGATGTACAAAGTTGTCTCAAATATATTGCTCCATAATCTGTATTCTCAATCGCATTTTGCCCGAACAATTTGTGTTTGAATGTAATGCATTTTTTGTGCACGAGAATATGAAATTTAAAAAATAACACCTCACAAAATTTGGAAAATGTAATTTTTTTTTCTGCTGTTAGATTAAAAAAAAAATTATGTTGAAAATTTGAAAATCAACTTTAGGAAAGAAAGATGCTAATGTATTTTTAAAAAATTGAAAATTCACCATTATGAAGTATGCAAGATGGTATTTCAAATTTTGGGTTCAAACAAGAATTGCACTTGCAAATTGTTACGCAAAAAAAATAGATAATTCAATTGCGTATATGTTGCTTCCAAATATAAGGCTACTGATCTCGGACAAAATCTTTGTCAAGTGGACGAGTGACGAAAGATTGAGTATGGAACAAAAACGCGGAAAGTGTGTTTAAGATTGGCCCAATTCACCGTTGCTTCTCTGTAGTAGACTGATAAAATGATGTAAAGTTATTTATCTCTAGGCTGCGTCTTTGCTAAATATCTCAGAATGTAGGGACGCAGTGATGTTCATATAAACTTTTCTTGTTATGTTATCATTCTCCATAAAAAGTTTCTCATGAAATTTTTCCATGACTTCTGAGATGATCAAAAATGCAGACTGGCGGTAAGTTAATTTACCTCGTTTTAGTACTATTTTATATATTGTAATTCACTGTTTCACACACACGCACACAGTTTCTGTTAAATACAATGTTGATATAACTGAACACCTACACACACACACATCAAGGCAGATACTGAATGACAACTCTGGGTTTCCAATTAACGAGCGAATCTTGGGAAAGGTAACACTATATTTTTATGATGCATGAGTTTGAAAACCACAATAAATTGTTCGAACAATTCTGCACTTAAGTTTTTTTCTGCTTAATTTAATGAATGCTGTGTTTCGGTTATCAAGTAATATGTTTAGAAGGATAGGCATTTAACCCAGCTTTGTATGTAGCAAGTTAATATTTCTCTAGTGGATAAATAATTAAATCTCAATCTGTCAATACCATGAAGAAGAAATTATAATAAAGTTCGATAATAACGTTTTCCATTGCGGAGGAAATATTTTCTTGGTCAGAGTTAGCATTTTCGCGTGCTACGGGTGCCCCTGATACCTTCATTGTTTACGATATTTTTATTTTTTCATGAATATCATCAGAGCAAAGGAAATTACTGAATTTAAAGAATCTAAAAACTAAGTCGAGTCACCCCTTATAAAAATTTAGCTATCTGGTAGAAATTAGCTGTCAATACCTTTGTAGTATCCTAAGTGTGAGTATTTCCCGTCACCAGCGCCGCGAAGACAGCGCATCCGCTGGCGGGTTAGCCTCGAACTGCTCGCACTATGAGGGAATCCCAGCGTTTCACCGTTTCTTCATTTTTCACAGTCAAAAAATACAATTTAGAAACACAGAATAGATCGTAATAACTCTAACTGATGCTTTCAATTTGGCAAAGGTGGATAAGCTTCGTCAGCAAGCAGAGGAGCAAGAGTCTGTTCTTCGTGTCCAAGAAGATGAATTGAATTCCAAGAGACAAGAACTAGAAGGCCTTCGTCAAGAAGAGCAACAGTTGGAGCAGCAGCAGAATAGAAGCAGAGATCAGTTGAATGAGCTGACGAAAAATCTCCAAAATACGCAGTTGCAAATAAGCCAGGCTAAACTCAAAATCAGTCATTTGGAGGAGCAGCAACGCCAGATGAATGATGCAATTGCCATGTACGATTCAGCATTGGCTGTTGGCGATCCGTCATTGGTATCAGACGCCATTTTGCAACTACATCCCGACATTGAAGTTGTCGAGCAAATTGAGCGGGAATTTTCGGCTAAAGTTAACGGTGTGAATGATACCCAGGTGAATGCATATATATAGCTCAAGTACGGGGGAGAACGAATATAGTGAAACATGTGCATTGACGCAGAATGATGCACAGAATAGGAAAATGAATTTGTCCCTTGAAATTTCGCCCAGGGTCTTTTTGTCATTCATTAAAAACTGTCAATTTTTTTGGTTAACTTCAGGAATCAGGCCAATGCTCAGCCTAATGAATTAATAGAACAACAAAAAATATGAACAGAAAATTCTTTTATAGAACATCACAACGGTCGATGATCCACGACAAGTATTTTTTTTTTTTTTTTTTTTTTTTTTTTTTTATCTTTAACGCCTTCGATCCCTTATGGATATATGGGCGTGTGGTCCATACGCTGCACCGCATTCGCATGATAAGACACAGGAAACCACAGAAAACCTGTGTCGGTACAGGCGGCTACTCTATGAGTAACCTCCCGCTCATCAGACATTCCGAAAAAATTCTCGCCCTATATGGCGTCAATTACGACAAGTAATTGACGCATCAAAAAATTGTAAAGTTGGTCACATAAGTATGATCCCTACTCAACAGCTGACACAGAGAGACAAAATTTCTTGTATTAAGGGAGAGTCACTTGTTTTAAGGGACTCCTCGTCGTAACTTCTTTTTACTTGAAACAATTGAATTTTCACTTAATTCAAGCGAAACTTTTTCTAAAATTCAAGTATCTCCAAATCACGTAATTTAAGTGAAAAATGTTCTTAATGCAAGAAAATAGTTCTTGAATTTAGAACAGTTAGATTCTTGAATCAAGAAATATTCCAAAGGGTTGAAATTCATAAATGAAGAATAATAGTTCAATCCAGGAGTCAATTTATATCATTTTAATAACAGGGGAGCTATAGAAACCGATGAAATAGAATGTTTTATTTACAACGAATCTTAAAAACTATAACGATGAGTGACAAACTGTTTTCCATTGCGACCATGTCTCACATGAGTGGGACAAATTGAGAACAGTCGCTCATAAGGGACAAAATACCAATGCGATGATTCCACCACCTCATACGCCTGATAAAATTCATCGAATCTTATCGCTCGCAATTTTTTTGTAATTATTGGCGCAATTGCAACCAATGAGAATCAATATAGAAATACAAATTGACCGGTGAATCAAACGTCAGACCAATGGTTTCTATTATTCTATAACGATTAAATTGCTCTTGACAACAGATTTTCGAATTAAACACAAAACTTATGCTTAATTCAAGAGAGAGTGTTCTAAATTCAAGAACGAGAAATTCCCTTAAAATGAGGAAAAACGTTAGTAAAACTAAGTACAATTATCTGGAATTAAGTAAAGAAATCACACTTGTTTATAGTGAAATATTCTTAAAATAAGTGACAAAGTCACTTGTTTCAAGTGTTTCGTGGTCCCAAGATTTTAGGACCATGGATGCCTTGAAACAAGTGACTTTCCCTTAATACAAGAAATCGTTTCTCTCTGTGGATGATCCTAGCGCCACAGCATTCCGGCACGCGCAGCCTATCCTCATAGCACATTGGGCTGCTATCTTTAATTTTTAATCAATGGGATATTTGAACTGCATTAAATGATCAATTTATAATTCGATTCGACCATCGCGAGATGTGTGTGATAAGCAAATCATGAAATAATGGTTTGATGAGGTTCAAAAGCGTCGCATCGGTTAAAATTCAACATTTCTGCGCAACGCAGCGATGAGAGAAAGCTGCGCGCGCAAGTATAGTGTGACGCTGCGGTCATCAGCTGCTAACGAGGGGCTATGCATGATTAAAAAATTTCCTGATAAAAAAATTAATTTTATGAAAAAATCAAGAATTGCTAAAGGAAAAGAAGAGATCTAAGTTGTATCGCCAAAAATAATAATAATGTAATGATCCATAAAGGTAACCAATGATGGGTTCACCGGAGTGAATGGCGGTACTGATGGATTTGGCCAGGAAGATCCCTTCGCTTCATCCAAAGCCGCTGAGGCCTTTGGAGCTGCAGACGCTGATCCATTCGTCAATTTTGATTCCAGAACAAACGCATCTAGTGGATTTAGCAGTGATCCTTTTGCTGCTAAACCCCAAGATGCTTATGATCCATTCGGGGATGGTAGAAGAAATGATAAAACTGCTAGTGATAGTATACAGGTGAGTTTTGAAATTGGGCATTCCACACATTCAAAAAATGTGAGAAAGGTTAATAATTGTAAATACTTCAACGTTTAGAAGCATTTTTATTAGAAAAAAACTGTTTCGTTAGAAAAATACAAGAAAAAATGACGGAAATCCAACATGACTTCTTACAACAAATGATAAGTTCAGAAAACGTAAATTTTGAAAGTTCTAAAAAAATGTAGAATCTCAAATACTAAACTGTGTGTAATTTTGTTTCAGACTAAAGATGCCTTTGGCGACGATCCATTTGCAAATCTCCATGCCCCGACACGTGCGGAAAGCCCAAGTCCAGCTTTGCCACCAAAGAAAGCAAAACAACCACCCCCAAGACCCGCCCCACCTCGTCCAGCAGCTGGGCCTACTTTAAGAGCTGCTCCAGCTCCACCCACCCCCTCTCCTACCCCCGACCCATTCAGCAACACCAACTCTGATCCATTTGCTGCACAAAATGATAACAACAATGGCAATACTGGATTCGGATCAACCATCACTGGCTTTGCTGATTTTGCTAATTTCGATTCCAAGGTAACCCACCACAAATTTTGAGATTATATTACGAGCCAAAGTACTAGGTCATTGAAAAATGCTTGTGTAGGTCAAACGAATCAGCAGAATTTAATTTTTGTCGTATTCTTATGTATTTTTTTTTTAGTTGTGAGAATATCGGACATTTTCGAAATTTTCAACATTTGAAAGTTTTGGGAATTCTAAATTTGTAGATTGTTTAAATTTTGCACAATGAAAATTTTAAATCTGAACATTTTCCTTAGATATTGAGTAACATTTCACAATTCGTGCAGTACAAACAAGCATCTTTCAGTAATCTAATAATTTCTATTTTCGTGTAGTGTTGTATTTTTAAAAACTGTTATTTTGAGGGTGTGTCAATAGTTACTGAATCGAAGTGAATCGAATAATGTTCAATTGCAATTATTGCTTTTATCTTTATTTCTTAGAAAAGTATCAAACGTTGACTTTTCAAAAATTGGGTGGCTTTGGCCTTTTTTGAAATGATTTAAATCACTAGAGTTAACAAAAAAAACGAAAATGTTGAATTTTCCACATTTTTACAATTTCAAACGTTTTGATTTTTGGAAAAATAATGGCTTGCCCAATTTCTGAATTTTCCAATCTTCTAGATTCAACTGCAACTGAATTATTAATGTTCGATTCACGTCAAGACATTCAGGACAATGCATATCCATATGACAAAGTATCACGCATACACATAAGAATTATAAGCGTATATATTCGTACACGAATTTTAAGGTCCAAAAATATGTACACACCATGTTCTTTAATGTACATCTTGAATTTGACGACGGCATATTATAGCTTTACGTTGGACACACTGGCAATTGTGCGTACACAATGAAGATTATTGCTTCGGTGCGCAAACAATATGAGTACAATTTTCATGCGACATTTTTATTGTACACGCAGAATTTCCCCAGCTGAACACTGTGTACAAAGTAAAGCTATAATATGCTGTCATCAAGCTCAATGTATACATTGCAAAACATAGCGTATATATATATATATATATATATATATATATGTTTTTATTGTACACGTGTTCCACGTTTTAAAGTAATGTACGAATATGTACGTGTACTATTTCCATGTGTATGAGTGATCTCTGCCATTCATATACCTCTAATTTTTTGATATTCGGTCAAAATATTACGATGAGAAATATCGCGCCGAAATATTATTCTAAAATATTACCATGAAAAATGTTATTGTCGAAAATATCTAGAAAAAAACTATTACTGTGCTTAATATTACATTGACAATGCATCACTGGTTATTCTTGTTACGAGTTTCCAATTGTTGTGTTTACGAACTTGCCAATTTTTTGATCATTTCAATTTTTTTTTTCATTCACAAGTTCTTGTAATATGTGTCAGATATGAAATGCTTGCAATTGGTGAATTTTTCATTTTTGTGAACCTGCAACAATTCTTAGGATTTTCAAAATTATGAAAAAAATTGTAATTTAGAAACTCCCATTTTTTTGGCAGCCTCAAAATTGTTTTCGCTATGATAAATATTTTTTTTTTTAATTGTACAATTTTCAAAAGTTTATACAGAATTATAAGAACGTAGAAGAAAATAAAAATTTGAGATTACATTGGAACATTATTGAATGGTGCAAATATTATCAGTAATAGATATATCTTGTAATATTACCCACAATAATATGTTGGACTATCACATGGCGCAATATTTTCACATGTAATTTACTGTTTGTGTTTAATACGTTCATATTTCACCACTTTTATAGATTTTTTTGTTATGTTATTTATTCATTTATTTTTGTGCACATTTTTTCGTTGATTTCTGGATTTTAGTTTGTTCCCAAAAGCATGTACGCAAAATTTTTGTCAATGATTTGTAGATTTGTTTTTGAGGGGATGTTGACATTTTTATTATTGGATTCTTTAGAAATGTTTTAATTTTTTTTCTCGTCGAATTTCTTTTTCATATGTTATAACAATGTTTGAGTTTGAAAAATCAGGAGATATGTGAAGCCCAGAACACTCGATTTTCTTTGGATGGAAAGAGAAGATTTCGATTATCTTGCAAATTGTAGAAACTGAATCAAATTGGGACATTTTCAAAATTTGAGAAATTTTGACAATTGTATTAATTTTGCGAATCTTGATAAGTGGAAGTCTATACACTTTGAACATTTGTCAAATTTGCATAAGTGAAAATTTCGATGCTTTCTACCACTTAGAAATTTTTTTAAGGGAACTTTTGATAATTCTAAAAATTCTCAAAATTGTGAAATTTTGACAAATGTGAGAATTTCAATTCAAAGGTTTCTTTTTTAATTTTCGATTTACAAAATATTAACAATTCCAAATTGCAAATTTCTATGCTCCATGATAATAGAGTTGTCAAAAGATTGAATCACTACCAAAAAAACTTGAATTTTCGCGCCAATCGAAAAAATTGTCAACTTCCCCATGTTCAAAATTCACTTTCCCCTTCCTCACCTCCAGGGACCTGACATTCACACCAAACGAAAAAAGCCCAAAAAATCTCGAATAACCGGCGATTTCCGTCTTCTATCGTTTCAGTAAGCCCCAAAAATTCATGAATAATGCATAACAAAAAAACTCTATAATCTGCGCGGCTGAAAAAGCCCCAAAAAACCACCGCACCAACTCAAAAACAAAAAAAAAACAAACAAACAAAAACAACCCCAAAACCTGCTCTAGCCTGAGGTACTATCATCCCAGCATCCAGCATCTGGACCGCAAAAATTGCCGGACTTCACCGAAGATCCATTTCGAAATTACCGTTATGAGGACGTTTTCGAAATTGCCGATCCATTTTCCGATGACACAAACAGCAATTCCCAAAAATCAACAAAAACCGAAGCAAAATTCGATCCATTTGGCCTAGAAATGACAGATAACAAAGTACCATTTACCAGAGATTTTGAATCAGACTTTTCGAAAACATTTCCACAATTTGTCAAATCGAAAAATGACAAATTCAGCTTTTCAGATAACAATAATTCAAATTCTAATGCAAGCAATAATAATTCTACAAAGCCAGTCAATAAGCCAATTAATTTTGATGAAGCATTTTCGATTAAGAAAGATCGAAGCAAACGATCGGACAACTTGAGCATTGCTCAGGCTTTTAAGGATAAATTGCATTTGGGACATAATAATCTGAAGAGCAAGAATAAGAATAGTGAGGCTTGGAATGATGATGGATTAATAGCGGCTAATATGAGTGAGCATCAACAATTGGCTTGGGCTGCTCAGCAAAGTCTTAAGGCGGAGGAGGAGAGGAAGAGAATTAAGGAGCAGGAGGAGGCTGATCTTGCACTTGCACTGAAACTCAGTAGGGAGGACAAGACCAACAAGTTTTGAGGGAATCTGGTATTGAGGGTAGAATTGTCCAGCGAGATTAATTTTGCAAATTTTGAATTTTTTTTTTCACTTTTCGATTATTTGCAATTTTGTCGTTCTTGAATTTTTCGATTTATTTTTTGGAGTTATTTAACTTTTTGTTAATTTCTAAAATTTTGTAAATTTTTGAAACTTCAAAATTTAAAGATCCTCAAATCATTTAGAAAATTGAACAAAAATTCCGATTTTCAAAATCAAAACACTCATAGCTGGGACAAGTAATGGGACAGAATGTGAGAAATAAATTATACATCACGGTGAAAATTGTTCATTCAGAAGTTTCTTATTCAGAAATATCCTGCATCAAAATACGTCGTATCTAGTTTTACAATTTAATTCACGCGCCATTTCGACATCCTCAATTTGAAACTGAAATTCGCAAATGTATAATGGAGAATATTCGTTTTGAACTGATTAATTGTCGAAGAATCATAGATTTTTTTATGCATAATTATTCGGGCTTTGGTTTTTGTTGATTTACGAAAATAGCTGAAGTATTAACCGTAATGAAAAATCATTACGCTAGGGCAACAATTGGACGGTTAAAAAAGTTTGAAAATTGTGAGGAACACTCGAAATTTTGCAGATTTGAAAATAAAGCCTTTCGAGATGTAACTTTAAACAATTACATTCTTGCTCTATCTAAAGTATGACAGCGATTTTTGAAAATTGAAATTCTGAAAAAATTTAAAAATTTGAAAGTCTGAAAGATTTTGACAATTAGAAATTTTCGAAATTTTTTTAATAGTAAAATTTATCAAATTGTCGAAAATTTTGAGTTTTCAGAAAATTTCCAAAATTGCAAAGAATTTCAAATTCCCAGAAATTCTGAAATATTCTGAAAATTTTCAAAAAAATAGAAATCGAAAATTTTTAGAATTTCCAAAAATTTCGAACATCCTAAAAATTTTGAAAATTCTGAAATTTCCAAGAATTTTCTGAGTTTCAGAGTTTTAATAAATTGTGAAAATTCGATCGTGGTTTATCGAAAAAAAATGTTCTTACACTCTACCGACAATTCACTATTAAACTCGTCTGATAATCGAAACGCTACTACAATAATATGACGCTAACGCCTTCCCAAAATTAAGGAGTAACAATTTGCGAGAACAATAAAATAACTATAAATATGTAAACAAAAAAAAATTACAAAGCACAGAATATAAGCATTATATACTGAATATTGTGAAGAATGAATATATAAATGGTGAGGAACAGTTACGAATATAAAAACCCTTGCGTTTTTGCGTCAAAATTCATATCAGAATAATGTTAAGCGCGTAATGAGCACCACAATTTCCCAGTATCACAATTATTAATCAAGTGATTATTTTTTTCTTAGAATAAACGAAAGATAACGGGTCATTTTTTTTCAATTTTCATTTTTTTTCTGAGAACCCCATCTCACGGTACTCGGTACGTTCCAAAGACATATTAGTGTTCAGATATATTGAAAATGTTGGATAAAAATTACTCCTCTATTTGGTAAAGCTGTGTCAGAGTTTTTTTATGAAAATTCAATTCAATAGTCATTTTTACAGAAATGTGACTACTAACTCCAGTCATGGTTGGGTAAATTTTACCCTACCAGTTGTGCATTAATTGCTCTACCGGCTAGGCAAAATTTACCTCACCAGTGCAGTAAAAATTTCTTCGCTAGCTGGGTAAATTCTGTACAGTAGTTATTGTGCGGTTAAAAGGGTTCAGTTATCTCACAGTGACTGTGAAAAGTACTATTATCTAGGGCAAAATTTCCTACGTTGTAATGTTGAAATTATTGAATGCAATCCATTTCCGCTTTTTGTGAGGTGATATTTATCGAATTGAACATGAAGATTCAGGTTTAGTCGATAATTTTTACTGCTTTTTTGGCGCAGAAAAAATGTCAGAAGTGACTACTACACTTGTACTAAATAGAAGGGTAGTTTTTATAGACCTTTTGGGGTCCGGCAAGACACAAAATTATGGAGAACGCGAAGAGTTTAAAAGAGGTCTGAGAAGACACTCTATTTGTAATCCATTAATTTTTGTCGTTTGATCTGATTTGATTGTTCCTTTGGAATTCGTGAAATGTTGAAACAGTAAAACAGCTGTGAGTACTTGAACAAAAAGAAAAAAATTGAAGCTTAGTACTGGGTGAAAAAAAACCGTCTCAGAAAGAGCTATCCCACTAGGACTATGGCCTAAAATTGTCTGAGGGTCATCCGAAAGGTCTACGTATTTTTTTTAATCGTTTAAATATGCGAGGTGGTCGAGAGTCACGTTCGCCATTTTGTTTGAGACTTCAAAATGGCGGCGTGCAGTAGCACCTACTCCTCCGTCTATTTCCACAGTTGAAAAAGATCTGACCTATAGATTCTGAAAACTAATTTCATAATGTTTACTTTGCACTGAATTGCAAGGGAACGTTTAACAAGATAAAACTGATAAAAAGGACATGATCCACAATGATGCCTTCCTTTTTTTCACTCTGACTCTCCATCAATTTTCATTCTCACTTAACGATTTTGTATTTTTCCGGGCCTCAAACACGTCTATTGTAATTTGTTTTTCGATAATTATTAATAATCATTACCCCTTCCCGTACTCTATTTTAAGTTATCATCCTCAGACTTGACTAAAGCTCAGTCACAAAAATAGTAATTTTCTACTTCAATCACTTATTATTTAATACCCATTAAATGTTAATGAAAAATTTAAACGAGTCTATAATTAATTATAATGTATTACAGCTTTATCTGACCAAGTGTATCTGTTCTGTATATAATCGATGGTTAAACAAAAAAGGAAGGGAAGACCTATGAGATTATTATTTAGAATATTGCTGACGATGAAATTCATAATAATACATCTATCACTTACGCATTTGTTCATTACTCAATTACTGTTGTTTAAACTTACATTTTACCTAGTCAATTATGTATTGTTCAGTTGATTTTAAGGGAATTAAGACAGAGGGCGCAGGTAATATAATGAACAATTGTTGTTATTAATCTTTATTCTCGCTCAATTTCATTGATAAAAAAAAAAACAAATAATCAATGAAGACAAGGAAAATGCTAATCGTTTACCACTGTTACCTTTCACTTCCTCTGCGCTTAAGAGTTACGCTATTGATGCTAAATTCATCACAATATGATGAAATTTTACGTAATTCTGAGTTTCGTAATTGTTTAAGCGGCAGCATGAGGTCAATCCTAATCTGCGTTTCTTTGCAAATAATTGAAACATAAAATTCAGAGGGCTCGAGGGTTGAAAAACAAAAGGCTCTTAACAGTAACAAGAATGTCAACTCTTTAAGATTTCTGTAGGAAACGCTAAAAGTTGTGATTATCGAAACTTGAGTTCTTGAAATGGAAAAATAATAATTCACAGTTTTGAACATTTTTGAGATATAAGATTTCATGAATTTGATGGATTATTTACCGCCGGAACCCAAAACTAACGATTTTACTGAAAGACCGATCCAATGATTTGAATATGAGTACTCGGTGGCGGGGTGGGGTGCGCCATTTTGAATTCAACATCCATTATACCTAAACAACATGGCGCCGCATGTACCTCCTTGTCAGTTCGTGCTTTCAGTTGATTTAAAATAGTATTTATACTCTTCAAATTACTTAAAAAAATTTTCATTACGCTTTTAAAGTGGGAAAGTTTTTTTTTTAATTGTTTTTTTGAAGCTGCATCACTCTTGTTTAGAAAGGTCCTACTAGTAGAAGCGTGTGATCTGAACGATTAATCTGGGTTTACCGTTTTGGATTCGAGATGATCGTATCTATTGGCCACCTCACAATTTGAGGTCCTTAAACAAACAATTCACGTTCTCCAGGTTCACTTCATGTCGTTTCAACACATTTTTTAATTGGGAAAGTCCTTTTTACAATCGCTTTCTGGTCTCCATTGCTGAGTAAGCAGTGTGTATTCGTGTAATCAAATTTTTCATAATTTCAGAGGTTATTTTAAATACCCTCTTGATAACGTGAATTGCAAAACAATTGGAAAATCAGCTAATTTTTACCTGAAACAATTTTCGTGAGATCTTTCGATATTGATACCAACAACTATTATTAAACGAACTTTCCCCTTTTACAAAGCGGGATTGAATGAATTAATTAGCACAAATGAAATATTTTGAAAAAATTTTATACGCGGTAAACTGAGCCAGGTCCGCCATTTTTAAATGAAGACGAAAGCCACCTGAACAAAATGGCGCGCGTCCATGCCGACCACCTCGAGATTTCCAATCGTTAAAAGTACTTATTACCGCTGCTGAAAATAACTTCAGATAATTGTATCACATTTTTGACAGGTGAAAGTTTTTTTTACAATCATTACTTCAGCTTCATCGTTACCCAAATTCTAGAAGTTTTACTGAGTAAAAGTTCCCGCCATTTTCGATTATTTTGGAACCTCCTGCCCTCTCTTGGAATTCAGAGGAATTTACCAAGGGTCAAAAATCTTTTGGTACCTCCTTCTGAAACCATTTTCGACACAGTTGGAAACAATGGATGTTACATTTTCAAAAATACATTTTCTTGTTTCACCAATTTATTTGGATAACCACAATATACTGACATAAAGACTTTATGATTTTCGAAGTAAAGCAAGAGAGAAAAAAAAATAGACAATAGAATTCCTTGAAGATAATTATGGAAGTGTTTAAATATGAATTAAGTAAGAATATATTGTATTATGTAAAGTTACGTGAGTGTACGTCTGAGAGATTAATAATAAACAAATATAAATAATGCAATGAATTACAACGCTATTCACCATATAATAGAATAGTGATTATGGCGAACGAATACATGTGTCCAAAAAATTGGAGATATGAAACAATAGGAATTAAAGAGTTCTTATACATAAAATAAAAATGTGTAATGTTAATTAGACTAATCAACGAGTATTTCATACGTATTCACGACTGATGACTGATGGCATTAAAGAGAAAAAAAAAACAAAAAATTACAGAGGCTAAATATAAATTTGTAATGCATTGAACAAATTGCGCAGAACAAATGGAGAATAAATCACTATAATTGAACTATTGATTGAAATTTTCAGGTGTGAATTGTTGTTATGTTAATAGAGTTACGAACGTTTCGATTCATTCATTAATGCCATAATTCAGCGTTTCATTTTAATGATAATGTGTCACATTAAGAGGATTAGAAGTGTAATGAAAAATAAAATGATTATTGAAGTAAATAAAAGGAATATGAAAATTGAAGGACTTTCATTTTTTTTGCACAAAAAAAATGTAAAAATCAACTTTTTCCAAATTTTTATCTGAATTTATCAACAAAAGAAAAAATTATGAAATTCGCACAGAAAATACTTTAAGGATCCGTTTCGAGAATGACATCCATTTTACGTCAATTCCATCATGATGTATGTAGTATATGAGAATGAGGGAATTAAAATATTTACATGATGGGATGTCAAAAGTAGTATAAATATCGCGACGTTGAATAAGAATGGAGAAAGAAGAGTTTCATCACCAGGGACCGCCCTGGAAGCTTGAATTTCAACCAATCAACTCTTCTCGAACTCCTCCAAACGATGAACTCAAAATTCCTGCGCAGCGCAGTAGTACGGTCGGCTGCGCGCGCAGGAATTCGGTGGCGCTACGGTCGTCAGCTGTTGACAAGGCGGTTTTGCATAATTAATCAACTTTGTACCTTCTTTATAGCGTTAATTATCTATAGATCGATGACTATTCTCAGTTTTCTTCACGGTGGTCTCACAAACTCTTTCCCACTCGTGAGCAAGTCGCTGTTTCAAAATATAAGTTACATACATGGAGTGATGTGTTGGAAAATCACACTTTCCGCGTACTTATATTTTGGAGAAAAATCACTTTTTCCACATATTTAAGTCAATTTTAAGACCCCTTCTTTAAAAGGTCATTTTTTTTTTTTTTTTGGAAAATCACTTTCTCCATATATCTATTTTGTGAAAAAAGTCGCATTTTCCAAATGTTCAAGTCACTTGTAGAAAACGTGGTGTTCACCAGCACTTCGAAAGAGGATTATGGAAAAAAATTTTCTGAACAAAAATTACTCTCTCGACGACATAATTCACCTGTCATAATTTTATTGAACACTTGCTTTGCGGATATTCATATTAATAATCACTATAAGAAAAACGTGATTGTCGTATTTACCAATCTCACTTGACCAATGCGTGCAATTAAATACCAAATTTGCATTTGTCTCGCAGATTAATTCTGCTCAGACGTGAGTAATAAGTTCACTGAAAACACCAAGCTTACCTTGAGCTCGTCATTACTTAAAATATCTATCATTACACACTCTTTTCCGTACTCTCATTTTTAGTCATTAAAACAAGTCTACAAAGACGGAAAAAAAAATTGAGGTCGAGTACAAATATAATCGCTAATTGTTATGAATCTCACCCCTCGGTAATAAAATGCATAACACGATAAACTGAAACGTCTAAATATAATATCATAAGACATTGAGCATGGCGACCAGAAACTTTTTTTTTCAAGGCAATTTACGGTAAGAGCCTGTTAAAAAAAGCGAGATTATCTCGGTAAATCAAAAACAAAAACATCTCATGGCCTCCATAAAATTGTGGGTGGCAATTATTTTAGATATGTGAATGCAAACAGGTGCAGATGAGCTCTCGGGCACGAGCAAAACTTCAAATGCCAAAATATCAGACAATACAAATTGGAAAAAGAAATTTTCCCGTTTTTTGGCGTTAATGTATATATGTATACAAATGTTTACGCAACGATTCGGTAACTTCCGTTTGATAATCGTGAAAAATCTCGCTTCGTAATTTGTATTTAAATTTTACTGCCGAGCCACATGTGGAAGTGTCATTTCAACGTAACTCTCCTGTTAACTTTTAGGGAACAGATTACACGTTTTTAAAAAGTGGACTGAGATTATCTCGTGCGAAGCTCTTCAATCTATTTCAAAGTTCTGTAGAGTTAGGGTGGGAAAACGTTAATCTTGTATTCTCTTCAGAGTTTTCCCGCCTTTTTTCGTCTAGTGGCACAAGTCTATTCAATCGTCCCCCCCCCCCCCCCGCCCCCCCTTTCCCTAATAAAGACAATAATTCTCTCTAAAAATTTAACAAGACCGGGAATTTTTAAATGGAAAAATGACCCCCACCCGCGCCGCCTAAAAAAATCCCTGCTGACATTTTAACAAGCCGGGGAATTTTCAAACGGAAAAAATGATCCACAAGGCCATTGCAAAATGGCCAATGGAAAATTTGTGCAGGGTTGTCAAAAGGGAGAGAGAAATGAGAGTTGAAAAATCCGGAGGAAAGAAAAAAGACAGAGAAGAGGAATGGTTGAAAGACGTCTCCGGGTTCGAATCGAAGGACACGTGCGGCAAACTGCGATATATTGTTTACTGGGTCAAGGGATTTCAAGTTTGTCCGTGCGACGCACTTGTACATTAAAAAAGAAACGCCTCAGGCACGCCAGCGGCCAACGGCATTATTTTTCATAATTTTCCACCAAAGTGCCGGAGTAAGTCCTACAAAAATCAAATACTCATCATGACTTTTCTCATTTTGGGTTGTGATAAAAAGAACAAATCAAAATTTTTTTTGTATCTTTTTTATTGAGGCTGGCATCGTACTTAGTCAATCAGGGGAGATCGCCAACAATATTATTTGATATGATTTGTTCATCAAAGTTACGTATTAATTAATTAAGGAGTAATAACACAAATACACTTTTTATCATATTATGAATGTGCAATTGACAATTGTAATTATTCCAGTAGCGTATCAGTGAGTAATGATATTTGAAAATTTTCAATTTGTTGTTCAATCAGTAATTATAGTGAGATATTTTTGGTTGCGCGTTTAGGGCTTAATATTCATTGACAATTTTTCCACGCAACTATCAATGAACAATTGTGATCGGTAAATTTTTCACTATGTAAACACTCTTTAATGCAATCTGAATTAACTTCATTCTTTTAGTAATGGATCATACTGAGTTTTCATATTTTCAATATATTATTGATAAACAATGAATTGTGATTAAAATGTTTCATAAGTAGGGAGATTTCCCTGCGCAAGCGCAGTGCGCAGGGCATGCGCACATCACGTGTATATCTTTGACAGAACAAAATTTGAAAGCGTATTCACACGCGCCACGGCAAGTTTCTCCGTACTTCTGTCATATGCCTCAGTTTACCGTATATCGACGGTAAACACAAAGTTGGAATTACCTATTGTCACATTTACCGTGGAGCGTGTACCACTAGAGCGGCCACTACTAAACAATTTCACGGCATAAATTAAATATATAAACAAATTTCGGAGTGTATATTAACGCGTGACAGGTTACTTGCAGTACGTAATGAAGGTTAATGTTCCTGCCATTTGTTAAATTCTCTTCTGTTATTGACAGTTGTTACTATTTTTTTATACAACAGTTTTTGGAAAATTCTTAAAGGTCTTTATGTATCCTGATTTTTCAAACGTGAACACTTTTTTTGCCGCTGGTCCGATAAAGCGCGATCTAACCAAGCGAAGCGAAAAAATTGAGAATTTTGTAAGAAGATGAATTGAAGAAAAATTGAACATTCCAAAAATAGGAAATGATCTCGGCAATATGTCAATGATTTCAAAAACTGAAAAGAAAATTTAGGTTCAAAGAGTATGAAAATTCAGAATTATCATAATTTGCAATAATCCAAAAATTGAAATGAAGTATTTGACAATTTAAGAAATTAAAAAACTTGGGAGCTCTTAAATTTTGCGGTTTCCAAAGTACAAACTTTCATAAAAATCACGAACAATGTAAACAATCTGAGTTAGCGTCACCTTGCAACAGGTCGAATCAATAACTTCTCCGTCCATGATTAACGTTTCTGTTTTTCCTAAGTTTATTGTGAATGAATAAAAAAAAACACTTGAGCGATCGTAACTCAAGAGGAATGAGTTGTAAGTTCCGTCTATGCGCGTCATTTGAACAGTGAACTTCAGTCAAATCATTGCACGGGATAAGGATGGAGGGGATTTAAATTTTTGTTGAATGAACATATCCACATGATTTTCAAAATTATTTAACCTCCCGATTGCAGCGAAGGATGGTAATTTTAGGAGTAGGAACATGTTCCTTAACAGATCTTTGGATAATGTCCGTATCCACACCTCCCTCCACAGATCTACCATCATCAACTCACACTCACTCACCCACCCACCCACTCATACCCACCCACTCACTCACACCCGCCCACCCACCCACTCACACCCACCCACCCACTCACACTCACCCACCCACTCACACTCACCCACCCACTCACACCCACCCACCCACCCACTCACACACACACGGACACATTTATACGCACCCACCCATCCGGCTAAGTGAGTATATATATACTACCGGTGTACGCATACACACACAACGCAATGATGATTCCTCACATAATGAACAGCACAGACTCCGATAAAAATAACATTGGGCACAGTAAATTCTATAGCTCTTCTTTAATGAGTCATTGAAAGCATTAAACTCTGCGGATATGTCATTTGGATGGATGAAAGTCATTGTCGATTGGCCCGTGAGTGCCTCGAGCCGCTGTCTCGTAATATGGTCATGGCCATCGTGGCGAATCACCCCGGGGCCTCGCACTCGACACCTATATATACTATGTATCCACCATACATCTAGTAAAAATACACTACATACATCAGGTATTCCCAACTGATGCCAGCTCGTCTCATCGCCACTGTGAGGATTATTAGATCATAATCGCTGTACAACATGAGGCGATATTACAATTATGAAAATACTATACTGGAAATCATAAACAATTTTTGGAATTGCAAAATTCAACAGACTTGCCGAAGCTTACTACTTTTTGAATGCGGAAGATTTTAAGAGTGTTTGAAATTTCAAAGCGCGCGAAAATATTTAATGCGCGCATCTGATTTTTTTTTATTTCAAAACTGTGAAGTTTTGAAACATTTCCAAAGAATGGAAAAAATAAAACCTGTTCTACTTGTTTTAAGGTTCGAAAATAACCATTTCAAAATTATAACAAATTGCAAAAATATCGCAAAATTTTGGGGGTTTGAAAATTTCCAAAAATTTAAAATTGAACAACACCCAATTTCTATTGCAACGAATTACGTGTTTCCATAATTTTTTCCTCATGTGATGAATCAAGGGATAAATGATCTACATATTTGGCAAGCTACCATGACCCAGTTTCCGGCCCCCCCGGTATATGATTCCTGTCTCGTATTTGCCGGTAAACTGCTCCAGCCAATCGTCTTTCGCAGCTCTGCCTCAGGGCAAAAGCGCCGATTGTAGGAATCGTCTTGTTCTCCCCCACGTGCATTCATCACATTTTTATTGACGTGTTGCTAATGTTTGTCAGATACTTGTCCTTCGCTCTTGTCAGTTAATCATCACGATTTTTGCTCGCTTATTAATTTTTTTTCACCTCTTATATCACTCATCAATGTAATATGATTTAATCGAATGGCCGCTGAAGGCGGGAAAGATATGGAGAAAAATTGAGGTCAATTTCCGGTTCATGGTTCCGTTTCGTTCCCACAATATAAGATTTCCGATATAGAAGTTATAGTGAGAACAGTCTGCGATGACCCGCAACGAAGAAGCCCGATTCAATCACAAACTTTTGATAAACTAATCCCACTTTGCTCACTCGATAGATCGGGGTAATTTAATTATGAAAAGTTTCTGCTTGGATTGGGCCCAGGAGCAGGAACATTTTGTATGCATTATCGGTGGTAGGTACCCATAAAATGGGATAGGGTGGCACCCCCCCCCCACCCCCTCGCGGCGGGTTGGGTTCGCGTCCCGCCTAACGTCCTGTACTACTTCCGGTCGGACTCCATGAGAAACTGGTTTTGACCATGTTTGTGTGTGTGTCAGAACGCCAAGCACCGAAAATTTGAGATATATAGAACTTCCGTTTTCCGGTCATTCATATGAAGTCTATATATATCAGAAAAATATTTCTGCCACAGATTTATTTTGATGGAGATAGTTACAGTCGAGATTTAACGTGTCGTGAAGAGGAAGACCCACTGACAAATGCAGCGCTCACTTATTCAACAGGGCTCTTACGTTATCGTCTGAGAGACCATAATTGCATTAGCCCAACAATTTGCATGAACAAGTCTCAACGTTTGCTCGGGAAAGCTACAGAGTGATGTAGAATTGGTGAACAACTGAAATCAGTTGATAATCAGAAGAGTTGGATAGGAAAACTTTCGAAATTCCGGTATTTGCCCGAACTTATATACATTCAATAATTTGAGAATTTAAAAAAAACGGAAATTGTGACAATTAAAAAAAGGAAAAAAAGTGATTTGAGAAATTATTGTACTTATTTTTACCTTTTTTTGTTGTTTTTCTCAATCAATTTTTTTTTATTTCATCATTTTATCATGTACTTTTAGCCGTGGAATCAGTGAATTTAGATTTGGAATATAAAATTAAATAACATAAATGAAATAAATTGAGAATTAAAAAAAAATAATCCATTGTAAAATTGCAAAATTTGCAAATTTGCAAATTTTCAATCAAAAGTCTTGAAGCTTAAAAAAGTGTAATATTTTAAAAATTTGATGAACTTAAAATATAAAAATAAGGAAAAGCAAATGTAAGATAAAATAAAAACCATAAAAATTTGAAGAAATCGCCTGAAAAATACTTCTCAAAAATTTCAAAAATTTGTCAAATTAAAAACAATTGGTTGTATAATTTGTTAGAATCGTGTGCTTTTTTAGTTACACCAGCTTTTCCATAAACATAACCATATCCTATTGTTCAATCCATAACCTTCAGATACACCAAAGTACGTAATCAGGGTCATGAATTTCTCATGAATCATAAAAACAGTTAAAGAAAAAGGTATTGTAAACAAGTGCATGACACATCTTCGATTATCGATTGAAAGTGAAAAAGTAAGCCAGTAGTAAAGTAGCTCGCTAGCTAGAGCTCGAGTCGTTGAGTGCATAGCAAGAAAACAATTCATAAAAATTAGTATCTTTATTAAGTTATGAACCCGTGGATCATCGGGTCATTGTCCAAACGTTCTCAAGACAGATATTAAAAACATATTTCATAAATTGTGTTGTAGAAAAAATTGGTAATCGAATCGAAAATTTGACAATGTACGTTAATATGGACAAACGTGAGCGCCGCCATATTGTGGAGATTGAAGCAAGATGGCGGCGCCTGGAGCTGTCCATTTCGCACCTTTAAATATTCTTTTCAGTGACTTATCGTTTTCAGATTAAACTCAACCCACTTCATTTCCTTAGGGGGGACGGAACAACTTTTTTGAAGTATTGGTCATGTCTATCTGGTCTGTCTTCACGGAGAAATCATCGAATAAAGTTTTCGCCCATTCTGATAATTCTTTGGGTGCGCATTGAATGGATGTTTAACGTTTCAACAACGAAAATGTTTTTCGTAGTGCACACCGAGGGCTACAATAAAGCTCTATATGAACATTGGTTATCATTCTTAATTATAAAGATATCTGCCAAAAATTCTTTCGGTCGATGCCGTGTAATTTCTCCATAGATGGCGCGATTCCGAGCTCAGTTGCGCGCGCAACACGAGTACATTCTGATCGAAGAATATAATCAACTTAACTGTATTTTATACATTATTTTTTTATACACCCAATGGAACTGACGTATTTGAGGCCTTAAAAAGTCGCTCCAATATTTCAATTTACGAAAATTTCACAAATTGATGTTTTCATAAAAAATGGAAGAAAATTCATTTGCCACGTGAGATTGGGTTGAAACTTTCTTTCGAAATGCAAATGATTTTTTTATCAGAAGGGAAATAAATTGATATTGGGAAATTAAACGAATTCTACGAAAATTTCTCGTAGTTTAAATGTGTAGAATTCCTGCAGTTATTTAGCTGGTTTAAGAGTAAAAGCGTTAGCTAATGAGCTTAGCTCATCGACAAGTTGACCGGCATTTTATCATTTCGCCACAATAAAATCTCATTAAGTAATTCATCGAAATAGTTACGTAATGCGGGGGTAGGAAACCTTAGGACTGTCATTGTCCTGTATGTGAATGCTCTGGTGACTTCAATAATTTTACGTAAATGTGTTAAGTTGATTATTGGCGTATAATATTCGAATGCGCAGGCAGGTGGTAGATAACGTGTGTCATTTGATTACCACGTGATTTTGAAAGTTTTGAAACGTTTTTGAAGTTCTTCAAATTTTCAAATATTCCGAAACTTTTTCGATCACATTTTTTTATCGATAATTTAATGAATATATGGAAAATCAGTATGATCCATTACTAAAAGAATGAAGTTAATTCAGATTGCATTAAAGAGTGTTTACATAGTGAAAAATTTACCGATCACAATTGTTCATTGATAGTTGCGTGGAAAAATTGTCAATTGTCATTTGCACATTTATAATATAATGTAAAGTGTAATTGTGTTATTACTCATTAATTAATTAATACGCAACTTTGATGGACAAATCATACGATCTCTGCTGATTGACTAAGTACGATGACAGCCTCAATACAAAAGATACGGCGCCAAAAAAATCTTGATGGGTTTTTTTCATTACAATACAAAATCAGAAATGTCATGATGAATATTTGATTTTTGTGCGCCATATTGTGAATGAAAAAATGCGAAGATCCAAATGAGTATAGTGATTGCGGACTCATCTGGGAAAAAATCCCGGAGTAAAATCGTGAGGAAATAATCGAGGAGTTTGTTCCCCATTTTCCGAAACTCCAATTTTGTTATTTTTCCTGCGAACATGGGACATATTGTGACCGTTGATCTTCATGTTTCAAACGATGCGCGCGCACGCAACTGTGCTTGAATGTGTGTGTGGGTGTGATATATTATAGAAAATCGTTGATAGTGTTCACAATGTTGTTCTTGCATTAATTTCTTAGTTTAGTTCACTAGTTTCACTAATTAGTCATCCGTAAATGTTATTGCAGGACACCCTATATATTTCGCACATAAACATTTTTGAAATAGATTTTTTTTTTCTTCGTTGTTGATATATTGGTGAGAAGGAACAGTGTATTATGCGTCCTTTGGAGGCCCCCGAGGCGATGTAAGGCTCCTTACGCGACACCGGCCGCACTTGACCTATATCTTATTATGCTCGTAGCGTCCGGATGTGGTACAAATCACGCCGATCTTTTGGAGGTTATCAGTCTCAATGGGCATGTGTGAACAATACTCGGGTGCATTTATATTTAGCTCCACAATTTTTACGGGTGTTTGTTCATTAGAAAAAAAAACACAATTTCGGGGAATATTAAAGAGCGAAGAAGGTCTCATCCTGAGTGGCATTTTAATCCCATTGCTCCTTTAAAAAAAAAGCAACGAACAATTGTGAAAAAAATGTACGAAGTTCTTCATTTAAACACAAAATTTCTATCGTTGAGTTTCACTGAATAATAAAAGTTTGAATGGAAATTGGAAACACATAAAACAAAACTTCCTGATTTGTTATTCTCATCTGTCATTTTTTCGAAACCTCGAGTGCGCATGCGCCCGATTCCACCTCTGAGCAACTCTTTAAACTTCTGTAAATTTTGGTAATTCACTGATTTTTTAGCAATCCGCTGCATTAAAAAAAACTACTTCTTTTAAGGTTGAGCGAATCTTTGCATTTCAAGTATTCTTGAAGTTGAGACAGTGAAAATTGGAACGATGTTCGAAATCGTGATAGGCGGGCAGCGCCTCCATGTATTTCCGATTGCGCTGTTGCCGCAGTGCTTTGGCGGTCTCCAACTTCCATTGCGAGATAGACAGTTTTTCTCAATTACCTGAAGTAATTATCTCGAAAATATCCCATAATAATATCACAGAGTGTCACCGGCCGGCCTATCCGCCATTAGTGGCGGGACATTTCAAAATCAAAGTACGCGCGGCAACAGCGCTTAGAATTTTACTACTGCGCATCTGGTAGCGCCACGAGCGCTGCGCCAATTTTCTCGATCGGCACCTTATTTAACAATTAATAACTATATTCTGCTATTATGTAAGCGTGGAAACGTCATTTCTGCGATATCATAAATAACGATTGCTTAATTCATGATATGCTTCCTAAATTATATTGAATTTTTTTTTTATTTTTAGGCTTGATTTGAATAACTTGGGCATAAGAGGACAAACAACGGGTTAAAATATCCATTACATCCTTAAGACTTGTGACAACAACGCAACTATCCATCAGGTCAGTCTTAATCTGTTTATCACTATCATTGCTCTTTATGCCAAACCATTCACTTTGTTATGTCCCGACTAATCGGTGGGAATTATTAAATTGCAGTCTCTACATGAAGAAACTATTTATTACAAAAATATCCTTCCGCAATGTAATATATTTATCGGCACTGGGTACCAGAGTTTTCATTCTTGATTTATCAATACTCCGGTATTATTCAATCCCGTTGGCCTTCGTTTATTTGCACATCCTTCTTTTTCTCATATGAGAAAACATATCCTGGAGATTTCTCGGAAATTTTTGTGTTTTTACGATTTCATATTTTTCTTGCTACCTGGACTTTCCATACTGCATTTGTTCGGTGACGTAAAACGGTGACCAATCCTCGGACGTTTTCTGATTTTTCATGGTATTTTCAGAGTTTGGAAAATGCTGGGAGATTTGGGAAATGGATCAATTGTTTGGCAATTTTTTAGATTTTGGGGTCTTAATAGAATAAGAGATTTTCATTTGATTTCATTTTTTGGAATTTTTCGAAATCTTTTTGGAATACTTAGATTTTTTTTTAATTTTTTGACGTTTGTTTTGGACATTTTGAGAATTTTCAAATTTTTAAAATTTGTTTGGGATTGTTGAACTTTTTCCAAATTTTTGAAATTTCTGAAAATTTTGGACATGTTTAAAGTGCTCGAACTTTTAAAATTTGTTTGGAATGGTTGAAATTTAATTTTTTTTTTTGAAATTTACGAAAACTTTGGACCTTCTGTGAAATCCCTGAATTTGTTAGCATTTTTCAGAATTCTTTCACAATTTTTTGTTTACATTTGAAATTTTTTTCGAAAGATTTGGTATTTTTAAGGTTTTTTCTGTCAATTTTCTTTATCAATTCTGATTTTTCAAACTTTCCAATTGTCTTGTGGAATATTCATTTTTTTCAAGTATTGTCGGATATTTATTGACGATATCAAAAATTAAGAATTAAAAAAAAATCAGCAATATTTCCGAAATATTTAAACGTGTAGAAATTCCCCGTTCTAAAACTGTAATGAAGTCAATGTTTCAAAAATTTCCAAAAAAATTAAAAAACTTCCAAAAGTTTTAGAACTTTTCAAAACTAAAAAAATTTAAGTTTCCGATATTGGGAAGTTATTATAATGACCCCGAAAATCGAAAGTGAAATTTTCATGATATTTTCACTTTTCTCGACGTTTCACATCATCCTGAGTCGTTCCCCGAAAAGTGTTTGTGTGTGTGTGTGTGTGGCCAAAAACTTTGTTTAACGTTTCCGAAGAAACCAACGTAGCGATTTACGTTGTTTTTTTTATCGACGCGACTTACTATTCTCCAGGTCTGAAAGGAACGATTTATGCGAAAAATGATTCGTTCAATTGTTACTAACAAATTCACTTGTTTATATCGCTCTATCGCAAGAACGGTTCGAGATACGAAAAAAAGTATTCAATGAAAGTTGTTCCCCGCCACGAAATACACATTTGACGTTTCATGACTTTTTTTGATAACACCTGTAGTTAATTGTTAGTAACAAAAAAGATTGTTTATATCGCAGGGGCGTGAGAACGGTTGAAGATACGAAACAAATTAGTCAATGAAAGTTGTGCCACACACGAAAATACATATTTCATGTTGTATAACTTTTTTTGCTAACACCGATAGTTAATAGTTATTAACAAATTCAATTGTTCAGATCGCTTATCGCAAGAAGGCTTCGAGATACGCAACAACGAGTGAAATGCAAGTCGTTTCACACGTAAAAATGACTTTTTTGCCAACACCCATAGTTAATTATTCTTAACAAATTGTATTCTTTATCTAACTACTTCATATTAAGAATTATAAATTTTTTTAATATTTAGAAATTTCGAAAACTCTATAAAGTCCATAATTTGAGACATGGACGGAAATTGTGGATATAATATATACGGGGGAACGATTGGGAAGTTATTGGTTGGACCCGCAGAGGGTCATACCCACATCCTGTTTATTTCAAAAATTCAATAACTCCGAAAATTTGAAGAAATCCTTCAATTCTCAACATGAACATTACTAACGAGATGCCCAATCCCTCAGAATTCCCAGCACTCCAATTGAAAAAAAAAACAAAGTGTCCCCCATTTTGATGAATGGTCACACGAAGGTCGAACTGTTCTGCATCGGTCCCATAACTCCCTCACACTTACAAATAAACATTACCTCCCATAAATAAATAATGTATAGCATTCCAACAAATAATCAATTCACCCAATAAAATTGCCTATTATCGTCACATTCATAAATTCCCGAGAGAATCAACTTAATCCAATAAATATTCTCTCCGAGTCGTAATAATCCTTCAACAAATCGAGCCTCAGACAAATCACTCCTCTCTTGGAAACAACATTGTATTGTCCATAAATATACTACTCGGAGAGGAAAAAGTTCGAATTTGTTAAAACTCTTCAATCTTTAAATATTTCAAAATTTGCAAAGTTAAAAAAAAAGTTAGAACTTCCTTTTTCTATAGTAAAATTTTTTTCATCGAATACTTTTTCACCAATATATCAAAAGTTAGCAGCGATGGAGAAATATTCATAAGAAACTTTTTGTAGAGCCCATCAGGTTTTAGAAAAAAGTTTATATGAAGATTACCTCAATTCGACTAAGTTTCGAGATATTTGCCAAAAATCACTGCAATTATTCTAATATTTCGTATTTTTCAAGCTTTCGAGATTTTCTCAAATTCTCAATTTTGTTTTTTAATTGATTCTTTGAAATATCAATTTTTCATTATTTTCCTTCCTTCAATCTTTGTCGTTTTCGTAAAATTCTTAAGAAATGAATTTGTGAATTAATAAATGAATCAAGAAATAAAACATTTTAGGAAATCGTTCACGGTTCGATATTTTTATTTCAAAAGTTGAATTTTTTTTGAAGGGTTTTGATTTGTTTGATTTTTTTTTCAAACTTTCGCGTTCTTAAAATAATGGAAATAAATAGCATTCTCAAGGAATAAAACCCAGTGCAACTGCCTCTACCTATAAATAAGCTAACATTGGTCGAAGGCAGTAGTACGAGGATAAAATGACTCGTGACCGGAATTCTGGAAGGTCTTAAACTTCATGGAAGTCCTGATTCTTCCAATTTTCAAGATCTCGGAATTTTGCCATTGTTTAAAGGTTTCTCAGTTTCGAAATTTGGCTTGTTTCCGAGCTGTGAAGTTTTCATTTGTCTTTTTTGAAAATGTTTCGAAATCGTCGAAATCTTTCAAATGCTCAAAATTTTCAAATTTTCCAAAGGTGTTCCAATTTTTCAAATTTTCAAAAATTGATCAAGTGTGGGGATTTTTTTTTAATTATAAAAATTTTCAATTGTTTGAAGAGATTCCCCCCAAAACGGAAGACAGCTGTCACTATTAATAATGTAACATTGGCTGAAGTCATTACATCTCTCAAATCTCTAGAAATTCTCCCGAAGAAGAATGTTATAAAACATTTTTTACAGACAATTTGATGATCGGCCGAAAAATCTCCATCCATGTTTCTCTAAATCAACTGATTCTCGAGATAAATGTATGTCATCTTCTCTTGTATGAACGAAAGTAATAGAGGTTCCATTAGCACGAGGGCACTGTTTTTTTATCGTAATTCTAGAAGCCCCCAAACCGTATAAAATTCATCAAATTATAAATTCTTCATAATTTGCAAAAGCATGAAAATTTTCAAAATTTCAAATAATAATGTTTTTTTTTTCATTTTCATAATTGCATTTTTTTCCGTCAAACAAAAAAAAATCCGGATTGGTCAAAATTCGAAATTTACAAAATTGTCAAAAATTGCAAAATTGCTAAAATTCCCCAAATTTTGAATATTTTCGAAAGTGTCAAAATTTTTAAAATTTCCAAAATTTTCAAAATTTTCAAAATTTTCAAAATTTTCAAAATTTTCAAAATTTTCAAAATTTTCAAAATTTTCAAAAATTTTAAAATTTTCAAAATTTTCAAAATTTGTAAAATTTACAAAATTTTCAAAATTTTGCATATTTTAACCATTTCCAAAATTTTTAAAATACGCAAATTTTTCAAAATTTTCAAAGTTTTCCAAGTTTTTCAATTTTCCCAAATTTTCCAACTGAATTTCAAATCGGCCACAGCTGTACCTATAAATAATCTAGCATTGGCTGGAGTCAGTAGTACGAGGATAGAGTGCCTCTTGACCGGCATTCTGGAAGGTCGCAACCTCCACAGAGGTCCTGATTGTGACCGTGCGTATTCCGCCCCCCTTAGGAAGTCAAATGAGTCTAATGCTCTCACGTAACTGCCTCACAATAATTGCCCTCACTATCGCCTACAGAGGCTGGATGTAGTGATCTGACAGAGACTACCTCCAGTTTCGCTTTCGGTCCGAAGTGCTCGCGCACTCAACGCATTCGTATCTTGCAATCAAGGCACGTGGACTTCGGTTCGAAAATCCGAAGTTACTTCTTCAGCGGGCTAAACTATACCGACACCTTCGTCCCACTAGAAGTGGAACTGGGTTATGCGCATGCGCGAACCGGCGAAAGTACTTAAAGACCTCACAAGTAATTCAAATTGAAAGGCCACTGCCACCTCGACCGCCGAAGGTGTTTCACCAACTCCTCAAAATAAACATATATAGCCTATAACCATATAAATCATCACTTACAAACTTAAAATTATTTTTTCAGGTGTCAAACAGTTTAACTATGGAATTATGAGACTTACAAGGTTGAGGTGAAGTGAAGTGAAACTTGAAGAAAAACAAATTCGAACCCGGCTCTTTCCACTTACGACCCAAGGACTTTTTCACAAATTTTCTAAATCACTCAGCACACTCGACAATTCAATCACTAAAATTGTCATTACCACAGATGTACATCACAAAACATATGATGTATTATATTACGAGACTTGTGTTCACTTTGACCGTTACACGATAATCGAATACAATCACTTGGTGGACTTAAATGACCTATATGTTGACATTATGTTATAATGAAAGAGTAAAATTTATGTAACATAAAATCCTCAAATTGTGTGGCGTAAACCAGACGTTTGCCGACAAACTCATGTTATTTGAGATATTTCGTTGATACTGGCATTTGAGTTATAAGACAAGCAAAAATGGATGATCAATCAGAGATTCAGCAAGAGTCAATGGACCAAGTGGGCAAATTATCAATGATCCCTCCGCCCATGAAAAAATCAGATACTCGTGACAGTATTTCATCAGTTGACAGTGATCTGAGTTTATCATTTGACCGGCGCGGTTCCAAGGGAGAGGATGCCGATTTTTCGGATAATAGTGGTCCAGATGAGGAGAGTGCCCAGCCTCCAGCTTGTGATAGTCCAATTGAGAAAATTGCCGACGAAAAATCATCAGAATCTAATGGGCCAAATGAGGATGTGATCGTTAGTGATGATTTAGCTGAGAAGATAAGCGATCAAGTTGAATTTTACTTCTCCGATGAGAATATTGTTAAGGATGCTTTTCTACTTAAGCATGTGAAGCGTAATAAGGAAGGATATGTGTCACTCAAGCTAATTTCAAGTTTTAAAAGGGTCAAGCATCTTAGTCGCGATTGGCGAGTTGTTGGTACAGCGCTTAAGGCGAAATCAAAAAAATTACAAGTTAATGAGCAGGGAACAAAATTGAGGAGGCTCGATCCACTGCCACAGTATGATCAGACATTACCATCAAGGACTGTTATTGCAGGGAGATTGCCCATTGATAGGATAACTATTGAAACAGTTGCTGAATTGTTTGGATCTTGTGGGGAAATTGCACTCATTAGAATTCTCAAACCCGGACATCCTGTACCGGCTGAGGTATGATAAACAAATTAGTTATGCAGGTATTTTTATGTTTATTTTGTTGTTGGGGGGGGGGGGGTGATTTGGGTTGGGTGAAGGGGTTTTTTTATTGTTGAGGACTTTCAGTTTTCCGAGGGGTAGGCATGAGGAATGAGGAAACTCTGCATGGTCCAGACGTGGGCGGAGTTTTTTTTGTGTATCTGTGAAATATCTTTCAACTTCTCCAAGATTGAAAGATTTTTTTTAGTGTTAGGAAGCGCGTTGAGCTCCTTAAAATTTGCAATTCGTTCTAATTTGTAATTTACTTTCGTTTGTGTAATTCGATTTTTAAGATTCATTCGAACTATCGATTTTTTAAAATTTTTTACTGGTTTACTGATTTAAAAAAATGTATAAATTTTGTTCACGGTTCAAACTACTTGATTTAAGCCTTCAGACTTTTTACGGATTTTCCAATTGTATTTCAGAATTCGACATTTTTTCAGTGACATAATTTGGGACTTTAAAAACCTTGAGATAGATTTTGAGACTTGATAGACCGGAATGCAAATTTTTAAAACACTTAATTTGAGCCTTAGAAACCTTCAATTGATGTCTAAGTTTTATCTGAACTTATAAAATTTTGGAATTAGAGATTTGAATGACCTAATTTGAGAATTTCCAAACTTAATTGAAAACTTGATGGACTTCATTTGAGCTTCATAAACTTGAATTGGATTTTTTTCAGTCTTGCGGTGATCCTGCAAAATCCTAAATTTGAAAAAAATCAAGTCTTGTTTTGAGACCTCAAGTCTTACTTTGAGATTCCAACGAGCCGACTTGGAATTTTTCAAAATCTTAATTTGAGCCTGTGAAGTCCTCAATTTGAGACTCAAAATACTTAATCTAAGATATCAAAGTCTTGCTCCAGGATTTTCAAATTTTAATTTGATCCTTTAAAATTTTTCCTATGAGATTTAGGACATCTGAACTTTGAGCCCGCAAATCTGAGTATGAGACTCAAAATACTTAATCTGAGATTGAGAGACGTTCACGAGTTTTCAGTTTCTATTTGATGCTTTACAATCCTCAATTTGAGACCTCAGAAGTCTTCATTTGAGCCCTCAAGTCCTGTTTTGAGACTCAAAAGATTTCATTCGGAATTTGAAAAACTTGTTTCGCAACTTTCACTCTTAATTTGAGACTTTCAATGTTCCAAGTTGTGACTCTTAGCAGCTTAATTTGAGACAAGCTCAGCTGCATTTTTTTCAACTTTGAGCGTATTTTTTTTTCAGATACGTCAGGCTATTGCTAAGAAGTCCGAGCTGAGCAATGACGAAGAATGTGCATTGATCGAATTCACGGATTCGGCGGCAGCTAGGACCGCTATTGGTCTAACTTTGGGGGATGCCAAAATCTTTGAACTCCAGCAGACAAGCTCAAACGAGAAGAAGCGCAAAGTCCAGAGCAAGGAGCAGGGACAACAAAATAATAATAATGGAAAGAAGACGACTTCTGGGAGAAATTCGTCAGCAAGACAATCGATTTATAATTCATCGAGTTGTCCTAGTGGATCTGAGGACGAAGTCAGGTACAGGGCACCGAGAATGGGAAAAGGACAGCAGGCCAATCTTCAAGTTAATTTCTCAGGAAACACACAGCCTTTACCCTATCAAGGTAAATTAGTAGTGATGAATGATCGATCTTATGAAGTCGGATCCAATCATCTGTTTTTCATTTTAAACAATTTCTGGCTGGCCAGTAATTAACTTCCCAATTTTTCGGGTAGTTATTGTAGCGGCCACTAAATCGATTTCTTTCTTCTTGATTCGTAAAATGCTTTCCGTCCAATTCTGAATGTCTGTGGGTGTGTATGTTTGTATGCCTGAAATCGGAATTTTTGGTTAACGATTTCTCACGAACAGGTCGAACGATCTGGGTCATCGAGATCGCAATCGGAGCGGTCCCATGGAACTTAGATCGAATTAGTTTTTGGTTTAAATTGACCAAGCAGTTTTTTTATTATTAATAAGTGAATTGTTCACAACGCTCTTTTGCAAGAACGGTAAGAGATACGGCAAAAAGTATTTAACAGAAGTTGCTTTGTAAGTGGAAATGCACATTTAATTTGCTATGACTTTTTTCCATAATTGTCATAATTAAGGAGGTTTAACCCTCGAGCGGTCGCACCCCTATTGACTTCTCACTCCCACTCCAGTAGCGCTCATTCAGCTCGTGCTCAAGCTGAAAAATTAGTCGTACACGCTACCTATTGTATCACGTTACGCTATCAATGTACGTGTCAGTGATGCATATAGCATATGCAATTGTTAAAGGTGTCAAATTACAAAAAACAAAATCAAACTTTTGAATTATTTCATTTTTTTTTTTCAATTTTAAAAATTATTTATGTTTTTAAAATTCGTTTCAATAGTTTTTTACTTATCATCTCCTATTTGATAAAACTCTAGTACACTCTTAGTTGACTAAAGCATTTATTAAGGAACCCCTTTTTTTTCATTGTTAGTATATTTCTAGTAGGTATATTCAAATTTTGTACTTCTTACTTTCAGTTTACACTGTCCTAAATTGTGGTAAATTCATAGTAAGGAACTTATCGATAATTGAGGCGGTTTAGTGTATTAGGCGCTACTGAACGTGGCGTGACCGAATTAGGTGACACAGATACTCTGGGAATCCTTATGAATAGGGAATTTTCGATTTTCTTCAGTGGTTTACACTCTGACGAAATGCATGTGAATTTGGATGTATTATGAAATTGCACAAGAAATTCAGATTATTTTTTTTCACTTCCCATTTTTCCAATTTTTTTCACTCTCCATCCACGGTGTTCGGAGTGTGTCAAAATAATCCACAACAAATTTTGAGTTTGCGTGTGTGGGTGTGACTTGATGGGCGGGTGAGTGGGTGTGTCTTGATGAGCGGTTGAGTGGGTGTGTCTTGATGAGCAGGTGGTTGAGTGTGACTTGGTGGGTGGGTGTGTCTTGATGGGCGGGTGTGTCTTGATGGGCGGGTGTGTCTTGATGAGCCGGTGGGTGGGTGTATCTTAGTGGGCGGGTGGGTGTGTGTGGCTTGGTGGGCGTGTCTTGGTGAGCAAGAGGGTGGGTGTGGCTTGGTGGGCGGGTGGGTGGGTGTGCCTTCGTGGGCGGGTGTGTCTTGGTGGGCAGGAGGGTGCGTGTGCCTTAGTGGGCGGGTAGGTGGGTGCGTGTGTCTTGATAAGCGGGCGTGTGAGTGTGTATTGATAGGCGGGCGGGTGTTGGTGGGTGGTTGAAGTTGGGTCGATGCAAATTTGTAATTGCCGACCAATTTTTTTTCTAAATGAGATTGTTCAGGATCGAGAAATATCTATCATTGCATGGATTTTGAGGAGAATCCTCCACTCAAGATAATGAACCTAACGATTGACATAATTACAGGTCCACCTTCTCCGGAGGTCTGGCTTCCTCGTCGCTTCTCCGCGTGCATGATCGGCTCGCCGGATCAGTTGGACAATGGTCTCCTCATGCGCCGTCTGTCTGGCTCCAGCTCGGACACCACAAACTACGCCACCTACTCCAGACGCTTCTCCACTTGCTCTTCTGGCTCCGAAACTGGCTACACCTCGCCCATCCTGCACAGCGGTCATCAGCCGGGCCATGGTCTTTATCCACCGATCAACTACTGGCCCAATCAGGTCAAGATGACAATTTTGAATTAAGCTTGTTGATGGAATTTCCTCTTTCTTCGACAACGTTTCTCCAAACTTTTATGGTGCAGAGTCAAAAAAACTTCTCTGAATCATTAAGTCGTTGTGTCTAAAAATTTTGAAATGAGAAATGAAATGATATTGAGATGCATCAATTTTGGAATTAAAAAAAAACATAGAATTTCTTGGAACTCATTTATGAGTTTGGGTTCTTATGTCCCTGCAAATTTTTTTCCTAGCAGCTGACGCTTTATGGAGCATTTCAAATAGTTTATTAACAATGTCTCTTGTTGGTCCAGGCCCGCAGATACTCGTGCTGTGGCCAATCGCCTCCCTTCAATTACAGTCCCAATGGATTTTATCAGCCAACAAGAAGAGGATCAGCTGATTGTGGCCCCTTCCTGAGAAGGCTGTCCAACTGCAGCCGAGATTCAGGGTATGAAGGCACTAGAAGACTTTCATCCTGCTCCTCATCTTCAGAATCTGGAGGATTTAGGTGAGAAATCAGCATCAACGCACATTCCTTTTTTTTATTTTGGAACCCCATGAAATCAACCGAAACAAACTTGTAACATAATTACGATTGGGCATTGATATTTTATCGGTTTGTCATCCAGGTCTCGCAGCAACAGCGGATTCGTCGTCATGGCGCATTTGCCAGAAAATGTAACTAGGATGCCCTCAGGACCAGATGGTACTCGCGGATTTGGAAGAAATCATAACGACGGCAACAATACTTCGACAGTTCAAGCATCCTGCGGTTAAGCTTAATTGCATTGCTTAATCAATGCAAAGGGATTTCAGGAGGGAAAGGGTCAATGGATCATAGAATATTATTCTTGTAATTCCCAAAAATTTTTTGTTTAATTCTGGGAGTTTTCAAAATGTTTAGAAATTCTGAATTTTTGAAAATTTCGAAAAAAATTAAAGCTCTCAAAAATTTGGAAAATTTTTAAAAAATTCAAAACTTTGAAAAATTGAAAGTTTGGAGATTGAAAAAATTAAAAATTAAAAAAAAAACCAATAGTGGAGAAATCGAAAGAAGCTATAAAATTTTGCGAAATCAGGTTTAAAATTTCATACTATTGAAAACTGACAAAAAATTTTTATATCTAAAAATTTTGCAAAATCATAAAATGAAAAACTTTGAAAATATCTTCTTTGTCAAAAAATTGACAATTAGTTGACAATTATAGTGCAACAGAGTTTTGACCGGAGCGATTTGTATTAGTCGGCAGTTTTAAGGAAAATTATTGAAAATCCAAGTTCTTCATCTGTGGATTTTGTGCCGAGTGTAAACCTTATGTTAATAGTAGGGATTGTATTTCAATTATTTCATAGTGTTGAGGACTGAAGAGATATACATGGTTTTTGAGCATTTATGGGTAGATGGATTTACTGGTATGTGATAAAACTTGCTCAGATTTTTCGAATGGTGCATGTATACATGTTTTTTTTATTTAATTTTGTTTTCAATTGACAGGCAAAATTGACAGACCAAAAATACCACCAATTTACAAAATTATAAAAAATTTAAAACTTTGCAATCTTCGAAATCTTAATTTTTTGTTTGCAAAAACTTCAAAAATGTCAAAACCTTCAAAGAATCCTGAATTTCTTTAAAAAGCAGTAGAAATTTCCAAAATGTCAACTTTTTGATTTTGACAAATCGCAAAAAATTTGGAACGTTGTTTGAGTTCCAAAAAATATTTCATACTTCAAAATTTTTGGAATTATGAAACTAGAAAGGTGCTAAGATTTTTAAAAAATTAACGATTCTTCTAAGGTTTCTCTATTGAAGGCAAACTGTATTCTGATATCAAGAAATGCGTTTGAATAGTGTCGCGGACTGATATGTACCAATTTTGAGCATTTATGTGTGAATGGATTTACTGGTATGTGATAAAACTTGCTCAGACTTTTGGAATGGTACATAAAAGATGTCGGTTTTTTATATGTATATAATTGACATAATATTAATGTTGTAATAGATTGTCCATTGAAATTGATTATATTTGTGACTTGTAAGTTTTTTCTATGGATTGATGGAGGACGGGCATTTTGAAATAAATTCAGGTGGCTATGATGTCTTTGAAGCTCTTCAATAAATCGATCACATTTCTTACACATACAGACCCTTCAAATATTTACCCCTCTATTTATTTGTTTATTCATGTAGTCAGAGCTCATAGAATAATTAGCCCAGTCATAGTCGCGTTAAAGAGTCTCACCAAAATTTTCATATTATCGAAAATGTGCTTGAAAGATGAAATATCTGAGCGAAACTTTCTCAAAGCCTCAAGTAACTCGTTCGGTTGATTTAGGTGGAGATGAAAATCATTTATACAACACAGTTGAGTTGATGGGAATTCTATTCTTCGACTATATCATAATTCTCACGTGATGCGCGCGCACCTGGTACCGGAAGTGCGCGATCTACGGAGAAATTCCACGACATCAACCAAAGCATTCGTGGCAGATGTCTTCAAAGCTAAGAATATTAACGAATGTTCATACAAAGTTTTATTGTATAAGTTCAAACCGAGGGGTTCTCTCAATGCGCAGTCAAAGAACGTTGGGGGCAGAGCGCGACCACTAAGGGGTAACGATCTGTTTACAATTTTGTTACTTCCGGGATAGGAAGAGTTATTCCTGTATATGAGAGGGCAGGACACCCATCCGGCTAGGACCGACCACCGCTATTTCCAGCCATCATATGTTTAACACAGGGTAAACCGGAAGTCCCTGTCTCCATGTGCCTGCTATCGCTTGGAATGCATGGGAAGATGCATACATCGGCAGATATGTTTGCTTACCCAATGGGGGAAACTAAAAGATTGTCCAACATTGACAAATTTGAATAAATTGAAAATCGTAAATTTTCCCTAAATCGGAACTTTACAATTTGAAAAGAAACTTTAAAAACTGGAAAAATGTTGAATATTTGAAAATATTCTTCATAAGGTTGGAATGATTAAACTTTTGAAAAGGCGCGAAAATCCAACAATTATGAATACCAAAAAAAATTTTAAACTTTAAAACTGTAAAAAAAACTAAGAATCTCAAATTCTCAAAATGAGTTGTTGAGTGAAATTTACCGAAACTCTGGGTCGGTAAAGCAGCTGCCAATGAACTAGTGACAAGTGGCCAACGTTAACGAGGTTAAGACTTCAATGCATTAATTTGGACCCTCTTTTAATTTTTTTTACCTGAACATCTAGACGTAATTAGTAAATGATAAATCATGTCTCCCTCGAAAAGTGATAAGGTATCAAACGGCTCGAAATCGGAGCTCAGCATATGGACCCGTGCAATAACTGCCAACTCAGAGTGGCCTGACAAGGTATGTATAACCTCATTCATTTTTCATTCATTAATTTTAATGAGATTTAGTGAAACATGAATTAATACGATGTCGGTTTTAATTTTAGGAAGAATTTTTGGACGTCATCTACTGGAGTCGACAAATCATAGGACTTATCATTGGAATTGCTTGGGGCATAATTCCTCTCAAAGGATTTGTTGCATTGCTACTGTTAGTAATTGATAACTAATTAGTGGTTGTTTATTATGATTCTTTTTGGACGCGTTCAATTTTTTTTTCTTTTTTCGGATTTTTTGTAATGGTGAACAAAAACTTTTTTCTTGTAATTTTGAATTGTTTCGAGCGTTTTTGTGTTTTTAAATTATGGACAAGTATGACGTTCACTGGAAATTTTGGCGATTTTGAGAAAGATTTTATTGAATTCAAATTTTTTTTTTTTAATTCTGGAATATTTTATCATTGCTCTGACGTTTCTGAAGATTTTTTGGGAAAATGTAATTTGCGGAAAATTTTAGAAATTGCTGGAATTTTCGGCGTTTCAAGAAAAGTTTTATTAATCTCAAATGAAATTGCGTTTTTGAATTTTTGAGGTTCTTGAAATGAAAAAAAAAAACAAAAATTTTTGAACTGCAAGATTGTAACAATTCTGCCAATTTCTCAAATATTAGGAATTAATTTTTTTGTATATGAAGCAAATTTTTAAAAAATCCAAAATTCCGAAAATTTTCATAACTTCAAAAGTTTTAAAATTTCCAACAGAACAAAAAAAATTAAGTGGTTCGAAAGTCAAATGGAAATTACGTTCCTTTTTGTAATTTCAATTGCTTCACTGATTTACAATATTGTTATTTTCGTTTGCAGGTTTGCAATTGTTAATGCTGGCATAACGTATCTGTATATTAGTAATTTCCAACAAGTAGATGAGGAAGAGTTCGGAGGAATTTGGGAATTGACGAAAGAGGGATTTATGACGTCTTTTGCAGGATTTTTGGTAAGATATTCGCAATTTGGTAAATGAATAAATTTCAAAGAAAAAAACATCGGAAGCTCACAGAGTTTTGAAAAAGTTAGAAGATTTGAAAAGTATTGACGGGTTACAAAAAAAAAAAAAAAATTTTGTAAAAGTTGCGAAAGTTCCAAAGCCTTCAGAAGCTGAAAAAAAATCCAACATAAATGACGAAAAGTATAAAAAAAAAATCATCTTAATTCGTTCAGATTTTGCCAATTCTAAATTTGAGAAAAAAACGAAGTCTCTTGAAAGTCAAATAATTCGAATTTTTAAAAATACGTTATACAATGAAACGCAGACCAAGAGTACACATTGAGAATTTCACTGAACTCCAAAAATTATTTGAATAAAAAAATTAAAATAAACGAATCAAAAAACATCAAAATTGTTCTACCTTCGATAAATTTCCGGAGTTGCAAAAAGTAATTTCTCTTTAATATCTAAAACTTTCGAAAATAGCGAAATGTGAAAAACTCGAAAAAAAAAATTTGAAGAAGATCAAAAAAGTAAAAAACTTTGGCATTGCTAAGACTCTTAAATTTGTTATAAGAGCTCATAGAAAAACTGGGGCATTTCCTTTTGCCAAGAGTAGTTCGAGAATATTTTTGGAACTTAAAAATACTCTGCTCTATCTCCAACTCTTGCAATGCCCCCCCCCCTCTCCCCTTTTATCGAGCAGCAATTAAGAAATAATTATGATATTCTGATTTCAGGTGACTTGGATAATAATATACTCTGGACTACACTTCGAATGACATTCACTAGACCAAATAAATTTCCAAATCATTAATTCCTCGTAATATGCAGAACTGAGTACATTTAGACATATTGTAAATATTTCGAATTCTTGTTCTCCATATTGTTATCAAATGACTCCACTTCTGAATTTCGTCAGATAAAGACTTTTCGAACAAAATAAAATACATGAATTTATAATTATGTTTATCCATAATTATAAATTGTTCAGTCCCCCCAAAAAATTACTTCTTATCATTTTACTGTAACATTAAAAAATTACGTCATTTAGCTTTTTTTCAAAAAACTATGCAATATTAAATACAACATTTGACAATTTAAGAATTTCAGAAAAATTGAAACATTTTAAGATTATAAAATTTTGGTTGAGCAAAACTCAACATCTAATAGATTTAAAAAAATCAAAATCTCAAGTTGAAATGAAAAAAATTTCCAAAAATTTTTAAAATACCAAAACATTTGAAAATTTTTAAAACTGAATTTTTTTTAGCTTTAGAATATGAAATTTCAAAAAATCTTCACATAATGAATAAATACCAATGTCGCCCAATCAAAAACCCAAATTTAATTTCCAGCCTTCGAGCTTTCTCTCCAATAAGTTCTCCCCCCCCCCCTTTAACCCCCCAAGAATACAAAACGCCAAGGGCAGGTGAAATGAGAATGCCAAATTTATGCAAATCACTTCAATTATTATAAAAATTCATCCAACCATAAGTCGCTTTCTCCCCCGCGCCCTGACATCCTCGTACTTGCCCACAATTTCCCGCCTCTGTTTATCATCGACATGTTTCTGGTAATGGCTCATAATAACCCCGAACAGTCCAGGCACTTGGGAATGTGAGCTCAATAAAGAGCGCTCAAGCACATACAAATCAACAGCCTTGTCCTCGGCAGTTGAGTCAATTCGAGCGAGTCCAAAATCTATGAAAACGAAGGAATCATCTCGCGTTTCATCCCCATCAACCATAGAATTTTTCACAAGAATATTGGAGGTTGTCAGATCTCCATGGATCAGATGCTTGGAATGGAGTTTGGCAATTAGCAATCCCAGAGATTCACCAAGTCCTCCCATCCAAATTTGTTCGTCAACTTGGTTCGATATTTTGGTGTCTATATAAAGTTTCAAGGGAGTAGCATCGGCTATATATTCCATATAGATTGCACGCTCCTCCAGGTCGACGTAATAGATTGCGGGCGTGGAGACTCCTGGAAAAATGTTTATCAGAGAGTAAAATTTGTAGTTAGCCTTTTCCCTCGGAAAAAAGCGTTTTTTTTTTAATTTAAAGAAAAATTCAATCAATTAGGCTTTCTGGTTTTCTAAAAATTAGACACAAAATTACAGAATTAGAGATGAGAAATTGGAGGATTGAGCGAACTTTTTACCTGCAATTTTCGCTCGTACGATAGCTCGACTCTCATTTTTCACACGATCCTTGCTCAAGCTCTCATCAAGATCAGGATGTCTGTATGTTTTTTTGAAGCGCTCCTTAATAAGTGTTTCTTTTCCCAGATAGCAGCCTTTATAAATTCGCGCCTCGGCGCCTTGAGCGATCAGGTCAAATCCGTGCCTGACCATGTTTGGAAAATTGAAATCTCAGTCGATTGACGAGAAAAAATTCTGAAATCATACATATATATATATATTAAAAAATATATATTGTTCTCTACTAACTCCTCAAAAACCCCCGAAAAAATGTCCTTATTGAGCGAAAAGTTCTCATACAACTCAATGTAGATTTTACAAAATCCGTCCAAAGAATGCCGAAAAAAAAGTGTCACATTTCCGTAAAATTAGTGATAATTACTTTTGTACCCCACATAATCTGTCATAATTTGTCAGTATGTACTTTTTCAGTAAAAATCGGGACTAATGTTACGGGTTAAGATCTTCACTCTGTGTCCGCTTTTTTACATTCGAAAAATTAGCAGTTCAAACTGACTAGATTTATGGAAGAAGTATGCAAATGCCAGAAAGAGCGTAGAACCGGAATAAAAAAGAGGTGCAAAAAAAATTGGTAGCAAAAATTAATTTTCTAAATGGAGATGTTATTATTCGAAACCCTAATATGATATTTTCCAAAATATGAAATTGTTTAATATTTTTAGAAATAAGAAAAAAGACAAGGAATTCCAAAAATAAAATATAAGAAAATTATTGCAAAAGGAAAAACAATGCAACAATTTTTGTTATATTTAATCCACAATTCTTTACTCCTCATTTTAACTACTTATAATAATTAGTTAGTAAAAAAAAAAAAATTTAAAGATATACGTTGCAAAAATATTTCTGATAATATTGTCTATATTTTATTTAATTTTAATGCCTGAAAATATTTAACTGTCCGGTGAATAGAAATTACCACTTTACCGCTCAAACGACTTCAAAAGCACTAGAAAAAAGATTTTCACGTGACGCGAATTACTGCGCCATATAACGTGAAAATTTATTCTCAAACTGTATGCAAGATCCTTGAAATTTCACCAATTGTTTTGCACCGTAAGGAAGAACAGAAAATCAAATTTCATGTATTCAAAATATTGTGCTATTCTTCACCTATTGTATTAAAAAAAAATAGATTACTTTTCGCCTGAATTGATGAATTGAATAAGGTTAGATTTCTGGAGTTTCCAATGAGACGAGTTGCGAGCGAATGCGCAGTAAGTGTGCGCAGTGGTTATTCGCAAAGTTTAGCTCGCGCAACGTGCGCAACAATACTACTAACGGGTAAGTGTGATAAATTGATAATATTTAGAGAAATTTGTTGGCATATAGACCTTGTATGTACCCTATGTATAATTGTATATGTAATTTATTTTTCAGGAACACGTAATTGGGACAATTGAGTGGTGTTTATTCGACCATTGGGTCAACCGTTACTTGCGACGCGCGCTAATAGCGAGAGAACAGCGGATTGAGCTGTTACCATGACGACGAAACCCAATTATGTAAGTTCAAACATCTCTTTTTTAAAAATTTGAATTACTCAATCAATCGGTATCTGACAGTCACCGCATTCGCTTGATGGAAAAATATCTTAAAAAAGGCCGTGAAAATTTATTTATTTATCTCAAATTATAATGATAATGCTAACAAACACATTTGAATCTGAAAAAAGTTGATATCACTTTAGTGTTTTTTATAATGAAGATACAGATGAATTAAAATTGACATCTTATATGGTTTTCGCATATTTAATCAATGCTTTTATTGAAAAAATTTATTTGCGGGAAATTTTGAAAATAGTAACTGTATAGCAATCCGCTAATTGGTCCTCGAACATTTGTAACTAGGTTTTTTTTCAATCTGAAAACGGGAGGGGGGGAAGCTGAACGAATCGTTCTATGATTGGTTGTTTTCGGCGGGAGGACTATCCTGACCTCACTTCCGTTTTCATCTCATTGAACATTGTTAAATTTCAGTTAATGATTATGAAGAATGTAATGGACAAATTTTGGAATTATAGCCTATATAGTTTCGGGGGAAAAAACTCAGACGAAAATTTGCAAGTTTCTATTTAAGCGAAATCCGAAAAAAATCATAATTGAGGATTCTACGATTTTGCACTTGAAATAAAAAAATTATAGCGCATTGGATAGACCAATTACAAACGAAATTTCAATCTTCTTACTTTGTTACCCAAAAAATTAAATTTATCATATTTTGAAGTTTCAGCAGGTTGACGTAAATGAGTTGATATCTGAAATGCGAAGACGACCGGCATTGTGGAATCAGAAACACGTGCTATATCACAATCGCGAGGTAACTAATCGCATGTGGATCGAGTTATCAGCGATACTAAATGTTCAGAGTAAGTGATTGCCTCTAATTTCCTGTTTGATTATTATTATGGTTGTTTTTAATGAAAAAGTTGTGGGTTTAGTCGTCGCAAAAAAAATGTTTTATTAAAGCTATTTTTTTTAAGTATCAAAACCACCATTGAATTATTGTGACAATCTCGTATTTTTTTTGTTTCGATCCAAAAATTGATCATTAAATGAGATAAAATGAGACTTTTATAAAGAACTTTGCCAAACCCTGCTCAAGATACTTGTTCTAACAACCTTTCGGTTTCCTTTCACCCCAGAGCCATACATAAAAACCAAATGGAAAGGTCTGAGAGACACATTCAGATGCGAGCTGAAGAAGGAGCAGATATTCCGTAGAACCAATCACAAGAAGAAGTCTACCTTCCAATCAACCTGGAGACACTACAAGCAACTCTTCTTCCTAAAAGGTCAGATGCTTCCAACTCCACCGATGACCAACAGTCCAGAGAATGATTGCGATCCTCTATCCCTCGAAGAATTTGCAAAAAGGTTCGCCACGAAGACGTCACCTGGAGCCGCAAAGTCCCAAAAGAAGAAACGAAACCGATCTGCAGCACCACCCATGTTTGACTCCAGTATGGAAGCTGCTAATTTTGTCACTGTAAAGGAAGAGCCAGAGGACATAGTGAATATCCCTGAGCTCGGGATTTTTGAAACTGCACAACTTGAACAGAACTTGAATTGTGGTAAAAGGGCTGATGCACTTTCTGCAACTCCAAATAGTGTTAATTCCGAAACGAGCAATAGCGACTCGACCGATTTGGCGTCGTCGAGTGATCAAATGGATGATAGTTATCACTTTCTCATGAGCTTACTACCACACCTGCAAAAAGTATCAGCTGAACGACAAATGTTGCTGAGAATGCAAATACAGGAGTTGGTTTATAAAGAAGCGTATAAGCAAGATGATCAGTAATCTGAAGAGGGGGAATAGGGAACTTGCAGGGTGTGGTCCAAAATGTTGGGACAATCCTGAGGGGAGACTCATGACGGTCCAGCGAATCTACAGTGGCTCAAAAACTGTGATCGTAATTTTTGAGCTACAAAAAATTCATTATAAAAAAGCTTAATTTCATAAAAAAAAGACATAAATTAATGATTACCAACCACTTTTTTTGATTCAATTTGTAAATAATAGTTTTTTATATTTACTCATGAGCAAATAATTTTTTTTATAGTTTTTTTTTGTTGAATTGCTAAAAGTGGTTGGTAAGTTTTGGAAGCAATTTTGGGGAATGAGAAGGAAAGAAGGAAAGCGTTGGTAAGAAATGTTCTGGATGTCAGACGAACGGTAAACTTTTTTCTTTCACCGGCTATATCTACCAGCTTTAGAAACTGAGACTAGCCTCTTCTTAAGGACGGGTTTGCTTTTTTTTTATAATTAACCTTGTGATAGTTCGAATCAAAATTGTGGAGAGGGAAAAAGAATGATTTTTTTTTCATTTATGTTTATAGCAAGACTGTCGCATTTTTCTCACAATTAACTTCCCGACTTAGGATGGCAAATTAAGTCGTCATCGGATATTTTTGGATTAAATTAGAAAAATTCGGTTTTCATCTTAAAATTTGTGGACTTGAAATTTTCGAAATGTCTAAAATTTGAAGATATCAAAGTATTTAAGTATAAATACCTCATCAGGTCGTCTGAAAAAAGCTACAGGAAATTTCATGGGAATTATTATCCCAGGTAAAAGTTAAAATATTTAACGAATTCGAGCGGATTGTTTTTTACATGTGAATATTCTCGAAATATTCAAATATTGCATTTCCCATCTTGCAAATTCCTTACTAAGAACATGTCTAAGAGTCCCATACGTGATAATTCAGAACTATATTTTCCATTATCGTCCTATATATATATATATATATATATATATATATATATATAGATGAAGTCAATGTCGGACTAATACAAAATCAAGTAAGTTAATCCATGTACATAAAATTAATTATTAACTTCGTTAAGTTATAAATAGTGGAAATGTCAAGGTTTATCGAGCTGAAATAAATAATTATTATTTTTTGATATCCACTTGATGTTTCATTCAGTCTCCTGTACCGGAAATGCTCGAGGCACTTCCGCCGCTTGGACGATCTGAAAAAAATTTTGTGATCACCACGTGTCGCAAAAAAATGATGTACAAATCCAGGTCATTGATTTTTAAAAGACATGGGGTGAACTAAAATAAACGAATTTGTTTAGATTTAACTTTTGACATATTTTAATAAAAAATGTGTGGAGACGAAGATCTCTATACTTGACTTTCTTACGGTCAACTAACTAAAGCGCTTACTACCTGGAGGTAATAGAAAGAGGTATGGTCATACTTTATCTCTTTATTATCTATATCTTTCTCTCTCAGTCGGTAGTCGTCCTTTACCTACCTACAATGCCTAAATTTCAACTCAAACACGTGCTCAGGGATATGCTTGGAGACCAGGAATGCATCCCTACCTGAATCATCTTGTCTTCTCTCAACTCTACTTACTTTTATAAATGTTAGATACATGTTTAGTTGTTTTCATTCCAATTTGGTTTGAATTGTCAGAATGCTATAGCCTGGGAAAGTTGAAATTATAATCATTACGTTGAAAAAAATTGATGGCCCTGAAAAGGGCCGATTATAGTTTGTATAAATCAGACAACCGATTTACTTGGAGCTGGTGTACTTGGTAACAGCCTTGGTGCCTTCGCTGACAGCGTGCTTGGCGAGTTCTCCAGGAAGAAGAAGACGGACAGCGGTCTGGATCTCCCGAGAGGTGATGGTGGAGCGCTTGTTGTAGTGAGCCAATCGTGAAGCCTCGTTGGCGATACGTTCGAAGATGTCGTTGACGAACGAGTTCATGATGCTCATGGCTTTGCTCGAGACTCCAGTGTCGGGGTGGACCTGCTTGAGGACCTTGTAGATGTAGATAGCGTAGCTTTCCTTCCTCTTTTTCCTCTTTTTCTTGTCGCCCTTGGCGATGTTCTTCTGGGCTTTCCCAGCCTTCTTCACAGCTTTGCCGCTAGCCTTGGGTGGCATGGTAGTTCACTAGTCTTCAGTAACTGAGAAACACAGAAGTGAGATGTTTTTGCGTTGGTCTTGCGCCGCATATAAGCTGAAATGCTCGACGTGTGCGCACCAATAGCGTGAGTCGTACGGTGGCGTCCACCGTACAGCGCGCTCATTGGCTCGGCCGTTCATGCGTCTAAGGCTACATAGCATGATCGCCGGGCCACGAAAAAAGTATCAATCCCAGTTGGTTCTTCGTTCACTAAGTCTCAACTCAAATTTATCAACATGTCTGGCCGTGGCAAAGGTGGAAAAGTTAAGGGAAAGTCAAAGACCCGCTCCAGCAGAGCTGGTCTGCAGTTCCCAGTTGGTCGTCTTCATCGTCTCTTGCGTAAGGGAAATTACGCAGAACGCGTCGGAGCTGGAGCTCCAGTTTACCTGGCCGCAGTCATGGAGTACTTAGCCGCTGAAGTTCTTGAGTTGGCAGGTAACGCCGCTCGTGACAACAAGAAGTCCAGGATCATCCCCAGACATCTTCAGCTGGCCATTCGTAACGACGAAGAGTTGAACAAACTTCTCTCCGGAGTTACCATTGCCCAGGGTGGTGTCCTCCCCAACATCCAGGCTGTACTTCTGCCCAAGAAGACCGAGAAAAGCAGCTCATAAATTACCATCAACACCAAAAAAATCGGCCCTTTTCAGGGCCATCAAATTTATATATACGGAGAGAATTTCAATTTGCTTATCTTTTTGGTGATTTCAATTATACACTGAAATGGTCAATTACACGTAGAAGAATCTATGAATGGTACCTAACATTGAACTTTTTAGCTGTAAGAGCTATTAGTCAAATAATTTATATACAAAATTCAGAATTTTTTTTCTAATGTCTCGAAAAATTTTATGTCTAGAATTGGGTAAAATTCGATCGGGCCTGCGATATTTACACAATAGATAGGTTCATTATAGTTTTCAATACCTAGAATAGATCCATTAGTTGTAGACCCTTGAGGGCTAGCCGATATAATACAACCATTGCACGTGATTTGTCCGTAGGTATCGCATGATTTTTGCATGACCATGTCGTCAGGGAGGCCCAAACTCGAGCGACAATGGGCCTAGTCGTGCAGGTAGTCGGAGTGGGTCCGCCAGTAGTTTTTATAAATTGAAAGCTAGTCCTCGGTGTGCGGACAATAGGCAAACCTGTAACAAATTTCAATACACTTGCACTGTTGAAAAGCTTAGAACTAATTCATAAATCCATTCCTCATCAATGGAAATATTACTTTGGTCTATCTTCAATGCATATATATATGTTTTAAGATGTTTTTAGCATGTACCGTAATTGCACTAGTTCGCCGGCCCCCTAGTCCCTCGCGGTAAAATTATAAACAAATATGGTATATATAGGTTGGAACGGCCATTTTTTTTGTTTACATCGCAGAAATCGGCTAATTTGGCATAATTACATATATTGAATTACTCACTTCGGGGAAAGAAAACCGTAAATATTATCATTATTTGGCGCAAGCCCCCAACGCCGTTTTTGGAGTTATGTAATGTATAGTCGCACCTTCGAGGTGGATTTTCTTAAGGATTTGAAGACAGAATGTCAGTAAACCCTTGATATTTATGAATTTATTTAAGTTCAATACTACTTTGTGCATCAATTTGTTAAGAAAAAAATAAAAAAATATGAGGGCCGGAATCTGGGTTAGCGTAATGGCATGTTGGAGCAGTTCAACTCCTTTATTTTCCGAGCTCGGGGGATGACCTTGAAGCAATTTCGTGGAGAAAAAAATTAAGGAAGCCCCCCACTCTGCCCACTGGTTGGTTGGCGTGGTGGGGGTTGTCGGAAGCGGAAGGGGAAATAAGTGCAGAAGTAAACGGACTATGTATCAAGTAAATAGGTTATGTTTCATGAATGCTCGGTCCCACAATTGAGACGCTGCGCAGTCTGGAGCGCATGACGTCGAAAACAAGGATAGACAAAGTACGGGGAGTGGGAGAAGGTTTTTGAGGGGAGACAAGTCGTGAGGGGAGTACAGCGGAAATAAAGGAAGCGGAAAATTAAGGGAGCTCTACTGTAATTTTCCTTATTAGAAAAAGAAAAACCAAAAAATGGGAATGAGGGAACTACTACTGGCCATGAAAAAGGATACGTCTTTTCTATATTTTAGATCAACAACTACAGGTAGCCAAAAACTACGGTGCAACAGTGAACATTTACAACATTCTCCCCATTCATTTTGGGGGGCCGCGAACTACTCCCATCTTGTCCGCCAACTGCGCCTGATTCATTTTAGACGGCCGGGAACTGCTCCCGGACAGTATATTTTATTTTTACATATATTTGATTAAATTCTAACTTTTTGAATGGAAATCAATTTTTTTTCTGACACAAAAACATTCCAATTCACACTTAAAACCCAAACTTTATATTTTATGAGCAAGAAATACGGGTAATACGAGGTTTAGGAACGAGTACCCCTTAAACGGCCGGGAACTGGTGCCACCACGGTACAGTAGTCTCGATTATTCGCCCACCGGTTTATCTGCGCCGTCGAATTGGTCCGAATACGGAAAAACTCGTATACGCCGGATGGAGTCGATATACTTGTCACAATACACTCTGCTCTTCCATCGTTTCGAAAGAGCCGCCTAAACTGCAAGTGATCTTCTGTTGATCAAACGATATCGCGGCTACAAAACGCATGAGCAAGTTGAAGCAGTGTTCAATTACACCTTTTCTTTAACCTTATTAGTGACTATCTAAACTTTCTATTCAGTATTATTTTTGGAGCAACTATTGCAATATGACAATACATTCTTGTTTTTATATATGTTTCCGATTAAATTTCATTTCACCATCCAAAATACGTGGGAAATGATCGAAATTTGAGAATTCCCTATTCCCTCCGTGTTATCCGAGTTTTCGCTCATGCGCCGAACCCCTTCCCCACACATTACCTCACATAATCTCTACTGCACTATTATTGTTGTCTGAGGAAAGATCGGAAAGAAATTGAACATTAAGAACAATTAGGTTAGAGCATTCGCCCGGATGGTGCTGGATCATACCCCGCTCGAGCTCGAATCCCGAGTGCCTCAACATTTTTTAATTTTAGCTTAAGTCTCCTTCTAATCATTATTCTTCTTATCATTATTATGGAATTCGCTGTTAAGCATCATCGATCATCAATATTTTTTCGGGGGTTTGGTGGAACTCTGATAGCTACGCATAGATAGTCATTCCACAGAATATCGCTTAAAAATGGGAAAATGTATATTTTATTATGTAATTTTATCCAACATATATTATATGAAAATTATAATCAATACTGTCATCATTTCGGAGAATAATACCTTAGATACAGCCAAATGTTGATTCGGCAAATTCAAATTTTTCGCTCAGTGTATAGCCTATAGGTTATATCTATATATAGAATTTTGAATTTCCACCTGCAACTTGCATGATTAGACACATACAGCGCAAAAATATTTCCTCGTTTACATTTTTTTATCGTTCAATAAACGTACAGAGCGTAACCATGTGTTTTGTTTGTTTATAAAATCAATTTCCGGTACATGCACACTGTGTATAGGAGATATATACATATTGTTATGAGTTATAGTCGCGATTATTTTGTACCTGTGACCGAGTAAGGACCGTAGGATGAAGATTCGCAGATTTCAGTTTCTCCCGCTCATTTCCTCCTTTTTTATATCTCTTCCGCCAAATGATAAAAGTGTTTGATCGAATACTTCTGGTGTTTTCACGATTTCCGGAAGTGGTTGTATGAGCCCAAATTCGGAAATCGTATTTTCGCTAGGTAACTTGTTCGAGGATTCTAAAATATTTCCCAATAGAGATTATCGCAGTAAGCATGTGTGTGTGTGTATGTACCGCTTATTTTTTTATGATTCCGCAGGGACCAGTGACGCGATTGAGGTCATTCGGAAAACAATTTTCGATGTCTATAGATACATATCTATATGTATGAATTTTGCCTATGAAGTTATACCTGGTACACTATATTAGGTATTTACAAAAACAGTATTTATCTCGAGAATAAGCCAGTTTACGGAAAAATCGTAGAAGACTTTTCTTCCCGAAACGAAATTTCCTGCAAAAAATGTCTATTAACATTTTTTCGTAAAGCCACGCGTTTACGAGATATTTGAATTTTCGGGGACATTTTGTGAAACTATCTCGAGATAGTGCTGGTGAACAAATGCTGAGTTGGGAAGTTATTGATGTGGTGATAATGGGTTACACTTCCTCCGTTATTTTGACGAACCATTCTATAGATATAGTAAATTTATAGATTTAGAATTCATTTTCTCTCGGGCATTTCCTCCTCTTTTTCATATCTCGCGAGCGGAATGATACGAAACGGGGCGTTTGGTGCTAGGTACGGCTTGGCACTTTCGGTTCTACTCGGCTCCACTCGTCAGGTATACATATACATATATATTATTTCTCGCAGTTGTGCTGAGGTATGCACAGGTGTAAATGGGTGTAAACTGCTCCGACAAATTTCAATATTACAAAAATATTTCCCGTGTCATTCCAACAAAATAAGCAAATTCAAAATTCCCGCCAAAATTTGCAAGTATCGCGCGCCCCGGAAAAGCATCGAAAAACGTTCAGTGTGTAATGAATAATCGCTAAATTCAGGTGTATTTAAGGTTAAATACCTCAGTTGTAGAAAACTCAGGTAACGACAATGAATTTGTATATGTGAATTTTATTGTACGCACAAGTATGGCCGCACTCACAGGCGACAGCTGCTCCGCTTTATAATTTACGGTAATAAAAGTTGTCATACATTTTAATTAATATAAGTTTTGTTGAGGAGAGACACAGGAAAAGGGTCAATTGAATTCTGTCAATGTCATTGTGTCAAAACAGTGTTTTCTATTACATTTTTTTTTGGGCGAAAGTTGACGTATTAGTCATAGGATACTTTTACCTACCCCCCCCCCCCCCCCGGTCCGATGTTTAAACTAAAAACATTTGGATGGAGCATTGTTCTCCTGATTAATTGCGTCTAACTTTCTTTCTTTTGATCATAAGAAATTTAATAAATGAGCGGGGCGGAAGGGAGAGACATATTCGGCGGCAAAAATTCAAATTTTGAAGGTATTGAGATATTCAAAATATATTCTGAAAAATTTACAATATAAAAAAAATTTTTTTTTCATTTGTAACATTTTCAGTTTTTAATTTTTGTCTCATATATAGAAGAAATTAAGAGAAACATTTTTCGGTAATGTCAAAGGAAGTGTCAGTTGTGAGTGAATAAAATTATCGTTTTTGTAAAACAGTTTTTTTTTAATGGAGTCACTATAGTTGTGGAAAAATAGTGATTTATCAGAGTGAATAGGTGTAACGAAAAATGTTAATATTAATTGACCATTTGTTGCTTACTAACCTGATATTTTTGTTTATTATTTTCCTAGGATTTATTTGTTATATTTAGAGACACTGATGAAGGTCACCTGTGTCATGTTAGTTTGGCTCTTCTCTACCGATGTATAGGGTGTCCCAAAAACTGATAGTTTTTATTTCATGTATCGATAAAGCATGCAATTCAGAACTGGAAGTTGCTCTTCCATTTTTGCGATAGACTATTACTTTATATTTTACATGATTGAGAAATTCATAAAAATGGATGGAAACAAATTGAAAAATGAACTAATATTATAAGTGATATTGTCATGCGATTCAATTAGTATGTCATCGACTCGTATTGACTCATATTATTTGTGCATTTGAGTTAATGAAGTAATAATCTAGCGCAAAAGTGGACAAGGAATTTTCGGCTTTGCATTGCACACTCTATATCGATACATGAAATAAAAACGATCAGTTTTGGGACATCCTATACAGTATGCGATATATTAGTTTCTTATGTAATGGAATACGTGTTAAATTGTTTAACTAATTACTTATCACTCTCAATGATTTCAGTCATCCTCTTAAATGACTACACCACTGACTTAACACCTCACAGTTGAGCGAAGTCCGGAAAATCTCAGACAAATGGTAAATTGGGGCTTCGCTACTGAGGGCCATCCAGAATCACTCGAAATCTGCAAAACTGGTGAGTTAAACCTGTATGTTGACATACTTTGGTAAGAGCAATTAATGTAAACATTTCATTGAAAAATTACAAGTTTCACACATTTCAAAAAGTTTCAAATTCGAAAAGTTTCAAATTTTCAAAAATTTCAAAAATTTCAAAAATTTCAAAAATTTCAAAAATTTCAAAAATTTCAAAAATTTCAAAAATTTCAAAAATTTCAAAAATTTCAAAAACTTCAAAAATTTCAAAAATGTCAAAAATTTCAAAAATTTCAAAAATTTCAAAATTTTCAAAAATTTCAAAAATTTCAAAAATTTCAAAAATTTCAAAAATTTCAAAAATTTCAAAAATTTCAAAAATTTCAAAAATTTCAAAAATTTCATAAATTCCAAAAATTTCAAAAATTTCAAAAATTTTTAAAATTTCAAAAATCTCAAAAATTTCAAAAATTCCAAAAGTTTCAAAAATTTAAAAGTCTTCAAAAATTTAAGAAATTCCCACAATTGACAATAGCGTTGTCATAAGCCCTTTCTCCGAGTGCAGGAATATGTATTCAGTCAATGCATTTCTCAACAGGTAGCCCGAGTGATGCCCCCCAGATCACCCACGCTCCACCTATGGGACTCGATGACGTCACTCCACTGAGTGACGGTACTGCCGTGACCTCCTCTAGGATTTCCACGCCTGATTCTCCCTCGACTCCTAACAATGACTCTCCACCGAAGAATGTTGGTAGGCGTGATCTGTCCGAGGACACTGATCCACTAGGCTGCAAAAGTCAAAGTGGTCCTCCGTCTCTCTCCACAGCTTTGAGCAATGTACGTATGATTTCGTCAAATTTTAAAAAATTTGACAATTCCCGAAAATTTCCAAAAACGTTCAGAAATTTGAAAGCTTCAAAAATGTCAAAAACTTCACCAAATACCTCAAATAAAATGAAGAATTTTCATTTTTTTTTTCAAATTTTGAAAATTTTGAGAAGAAAAAAGTTTTAAGGGGTGCAAAAAATGCAAAACTTTAAAGAATTTGGAATTGAAAAACTCGATTTCGGAAATTTTGGAAATGTAACAATTTATCAACATTTTAAGGCTTAAAAATGAAAAATCTATAACGGATGAGAAAATTTGTTGTTAAACAGTTGTCAAACAGTTAAGACTGCGGGAATTTGAATATTTTTTTTTTTAATTCAGGAATCTTAAAAATTGGAGATTCTGAAAAAAAAAACATCAAAATTTCAGCCTTTGCAAGGATTTCAAATATAGACACGTAAAAAATTAACCTTTTAAAAAGCGTCAGAAGATTTGATCAATCTAAAATACCAAAATTTCAAAAATTTAATTTCTAATACTCTAGATTTTGCGTCCAATCTTTGAAAAATTTAGAATATTCCAAAAATTTTGACAGAAAGATATTCCCAAAATTCAGGAGTTTCGAAATTTAGAAATGTTTTCTAATTTTCTAAGTCTAAACCTGAATAAAAATCCGCACTATGGTCTATTCGTATCCCCATTAATCCCTCATCTTTTCTCCCAGGTAGCCGCAGTGAACCCCACCATAACATTTGGCCTGCCCAGTGAGGAAAGCTACGAAGGCTTCGGTTACGTAGAGGAGTTGTCACCTGGCGGAGCTAGCCAGGGTAGTAGTCAGAGCAGCAGTAGTTGTAGCTCAGCACCATCCCCCACCAATGGACAATCTGGAAACTTCATGAAAACGTTCAACAGTCCAGTTGGTTCGACCTTGGGCAGACACACGTGGTTGAGAACTTCCCTAAGACGTACCCCAGGAAGTGGATCAGGTAAAGTGTCCCAAGAAAATTCCAATTCATCTTTCTGTATTGCATTTTAAAAAAATTGGAAACCCATGCACAATGTTATCTGCATTTTCAGGAATGTGAAACTGAATTCAAACTTTTTAATATTTTTTTTTTCTGGAAATAGCCAAGACACGACAACTTGGCTCCAATGCATTGGCAAGCCAATTGTACCGAAGTGGAAGTTTCAACAGCTCTGGCCGGGGCTCAACTTGCGACGCGACCGACGATATGTATAGTGATATATCTCTCGACGATGATGTCATTGATCTGAATCACAGAGTGAGGATGATCCAGGAGCAGATGGGCGCCCTAGTGGATAACCAATCAAGCTTGTCAATAAGCAGTGAAAGATATGCACGGGTAAAAGAAGAAAATGCAACGCTTCAAGCCAGAATTCTCATGCTCGAGGAGGCGGCGAAAGATTCTGAGGTAAGAATAGACATGCAAGGATATTTTTACAGAAACTTTCTTTGGTGAACTTGGTAGCGGTTCGTTGAGCGGTGAAGACTTAACGTGACCAATTTCGGATCCAGAGGAATTTGAGAAAACTTTCAAAAGTTTTGACATTTTTGAAAACTTCGAATTTTTTTTTGAAATATGTCAAGTTTTTAAATTTCGTTCAAACTTTACGAAAACTGAAATTTGGGAAATTTCGGAACTTTTCAAACTTTGTATAGTAGATACTACAATACTACAAAAAAATTATTTTTGTGTTTCTCCACCTAGGTGAGAAACGAAGAAAAATTCCAAGCGGAGCAGAGAAGGCACAGAGACTGGATAGCGCGACTCGAGCGTGAGAAGCAGCTGGAATTGGAGAACTATGCTATAAAGATGCAAGGAATTGAGTTAGAAAATGCGAGCTTGAAGGAGCAACTTACAAGGCTAAGACAGCAGTTGAATTTGGGGAAAGAGGAGCGAGATAGAATTGAAAATGCATTGGAAGCAGCTAACGCTCTGTACGAAGCTTCAAAGCAGACAGAAAGATCCGCAGTTCTGAGAGAAACTGAGCTCAGAGTTATGCTGGACGCTGCGAAGGAGGAGCTAGCAATTAGGTCCAGAGATCGAATGAGAATAGAGGAGCTTTTGCTAGAGGTAACAAGACTCGGAACTACGAACAAGAGCCTAGAAGAATCGAGGGATGAACTCCAAGCAGCAGCTGCTCTGCAAGTTGGAAGAGAACTGTTGCTATTAAATCCTGGAAATCTTGAGAAAAACTCGAAGAGCCTTGCAGCTGAATTGGAGGACAATTCTGGTGACAGAGTTGATGGCAAGCCAAGGAGCATGGGAGAGATGGCGAAGGTCTTGAAAGAGCAGCAGGAAGTTAATGCTCAACTTAGAGCTTATATTGACGGTATACTTCTTAATATTGTGGAGCATTATCCGCAATTACTCGAGGTCAAACAATCTCAATGACACGGGGTATGTCTCACATAGGGAAATAAAGGAAAGTTAATGAGATATTTTTCAACTAGAACCAGAAAATTTCGATATTAGGATGCTGGATGTTGATGGAGAAACTTCGCGCCTGAGGAAGTAGATTACCGAAGCAGTAGGTGAATTTGAGAAAGAAGGAATATGGTAGGATTGGAAATGATAGGGAAGTTAGCGATCCACTGTTTTGAGAGACAATGGATTGGACGGTTAGGCCGCAAGATGAAATGACAACAGAAGATTTGTAGAAAAAAAGGAAAGAAATCGCTGCTATTACATCCTGGAAATCTGGAAAAAAGTCCATCAGTGGTTCAGCTGAATTGGAGGACAGTTCTGGTGACAGGCTTGAAAGAACAGCAAGAAGTTACTACCCAACTTAAAACTTATGTTGACGGAATACTTCTTGATACCATGGAGCATTATGCGCTCCTGTTGGAAGTCCCACAATCTCAATGACAGAGACTATGTCTCTTGAGGGAAGTCAAGGAAAGTCACTGAGATATCTGCCAATTAGAACTGGAACAATATGGTACCAAGCTGCTGGAAGTTGAGGACGGACATTCGGGCCTTAGAGATCAGATTAGTTTAGAAGAGGAGGAGCAGGAAGCTAGTTGGAGGGTCGAAATAGGCATAAATTTGACTGTTCTAAGTGAAACTGGAACTGGCGGTTACGCCCCAAGACCGAATGACAATATAGCAGCTTTTGCCAGAGGCAAAGACTTTGAGCTACGAGTAAAAACCGAAGAGAATCTAGGAATGAACTTTAAGTTGCTGTCGTCCTGCTAGCTGAGAGGAAATTGCTGCGGTTGAATACTGGAAACCTTGAGAAAAACTCGAAGGGTTTTGCAGTCGAATTGGAGAACAATTCTAGGGACAGAGTCGATGGGAACTGAGGAGCATGGGAGAGATTGCGAAAGTCTTGAAAGAGCAGCAGGAAGTTGATCCCCAACTTAGAGCTTATATCGACGGAATTCTTCTCAATATTGTGGAGCATTATCGACAACTGCTGGGCGGCAAATAATCTCAATGACACGGGATATGTCTCACGTAGGAACATAAACGAAAATTAATGAAATATTTATCAATTAGAAGTGGAAGAATACGATAATAGGATACTGGGAATTGAAGGAGAAAATTTAGACCTGAAGGAGCAAGTTACTAGGCTAAGGCAACAATTGAATTTAGGGAGAGGGGGGATGAGATGAAAATTCTGTGGAAACGTCAGATATTGCGGTCGAATGGTCAAAAGAGGAAAAATCACGAAAGCACGAAGTCTAATAAATTTAGCTTTTTTATGGGTTTCGTAATCAAGTGGAAGTTCCCTTCCCAATTTATTCTTTTCATTTTTTGATTAAAGGAAATTGAGGAAACAGTGCTTGTATCATTTTCTCAAGAATTAAATTGAAATGGTGAAATTTTGTTTTGATCACAAATTCAAAATTTGAAATTTTAAGATCGAAAAATCAAAGTAAGAAAAATCTCCAACGTACGAATTCTTCGTAAAAGCGAATTTCAATTTTTTATGACGAAACATGTGAAATCCGATGGATTTTGAATTCCATTGAGAAACTGAGAATTTTGTCAAAATTTGAAATAAAAAGAAAATTTGACCCATACAACCTATTGACGTAGATATACAATATTTCTTTATATTGTATACAAATATTTATACGAAGAAATTTGGAGATTCAAACTCTTCGTGACCACCCATACACACGTGAAGCTTTGAACATACTTCTATTCCGACGTTGTTCATTACAAAAAATTGAATTTTGAATATATATGCAGGAATATATCTGGAAAATGTGAACGTTGGGATTTTAAAAATTTTGATTTTTCTCTTCTGAAGCATTCCAATTTTAGATTGCAGCATCATAAAAAAAAATTACGAAAAAAGTTGATTCCTGAGGAAATACATGCAATAAAAGTGTTTTTTTTTCTAAATACAAAAATGCAATTTTTTTTGGTTCGACATCGCTTTAATCTGCAGATGAAAAAACCATCGACGTAAAAAAAAAAGTAGTGAAAATGAAAATGTTTTTTTGAGTTTTTTAACAAGTATTTATTTAATATAAATTGGAAGTCAGATCATGTAATTTTTGAAAGCGACAATTAGACCTATAACATTTTTAAACGTTACGAAACATTAATTTTCTTTCAAAGGTTTTTTTGCTGGAATCAATTGTTTTTTTGGGATGGAACATTTTTTAGAACTGATTCCTATTTATTTTTGCCTAGATTTTTAAGAACACTTCAAATTCTAGATTCAATAAACTAATGGGATATGTTTAGGGAAGTTTGCAGATACTACAGGGAAAATTTCCCAAAACGTCATGTCTTACAGATATGGTGAGCTGACTGAAAGAGATTCTTTTTGAGAGTTTTGGACAATAAGCAAAATTTAAGTCAAAGACAACAATCGGTTATTCTAAAAATCTGTAAATGTTTAAAATTTTGAGAAGATATAAACCCCGAGTTATTAAAAGTTACAAATTAGGAAATTTTAGAATTGATTCAATTTTTTTCAAATTTTTGAAGTTTCAAAAATTATTTTTCTTTCAAATTCTTGAAATTTTTGAATTTTCTCCAATTCTCAAACAGCTTGTAAATTTTGAGATGTTCCAAAATTTTTCAATTTCTCAAATATGGAAAACGTCGAGACAGATTGAAATGAAAAATGTTCGCGACTTTAGAATTCCCCAACTAAATTTTCCGAATTTTGGAAAATTTTGTCAATTTCTTAAATACCCAATTTTTTCCCTAAAATGCAGATTTTTCCACCAGTCGTTCAAATAATTAGCCACAAGCATCTAGACGGTTGGAAAACTTTCTTGGATCCTTGACAAAAGTTTGATTTTTCGAAATCCTCGAGCAATTCCAAAATCTTCTCATTTCAAACTCATCTCCGGAGTCAATGATTATTCGACACCTGTTCAATTACATTATATTATTGCTATTGATTTGAAATATTACGGAAAATTTGTTACTTTTCTTTATGATATATTGGTCCGTCCTTGAATCTGATAATGCATCACTTGTACATACTAATTTTATTATCTTTTAATACGATTATAGAAAAAGAGGGAAGAAATTTATTGTCAATTTGCGACTTGTGATTAAATCAGTATCATCGTAATTATTGTTTTCTATAATTTTATTACGACCGAATAAAATTGATTTACTCATAATTTATTTGATAAAAATTTACTGAGAATATTTTTTGTCACATCACAATTACTATAGTTTAGGAATGCATCAGGGGTGTTGGTAGTGTTCAATTATGTACTCCATACATAATTACAATTAAGAGAAATCATGATAGTAAACAGGGGCAATTAATTAGATTAATCACAATGAATAATGCAATGATCTTTTAAGTTGTATTAGATACAAATATTTAGTGATTTGTTCACGCCAGATGTATTGAAACTCATAGATGAGATACTAAATTTGTTATACACTTGATTCGCCTAGATGAATGTAATAAATTATATTTTTTAAATATAAATGATGGTTTTATGATTTGTTATATGTGTGTGTGTAATTAAATTTTCCAAATTTCGTGAAAAGATAAACTCGCAAAACGAATTGAATTTTCCCTGGAAGTCCCATGTGGGCGCTCGCGCATGCGCACGACAATTCCCATACGTTGTCAAACCTAATTACTCTCAATATCGTATTAATACAAATATACTAATTTACCATTATACTAATAATTCATAATGAATTTATGAGCGATATATTCGTTCATAAATCATGTGAAGAACATTCTAATTACCAAAAATACTGAATTCGAAAATATTGTTTTCGAAAAAAGAGATTGCGCATGCGCAGATTGAATACCGACCACCACGACCCGCGCAACTGAACTATACCCAAGGAACATAATCGCGTCGATGCCAAATAAAGTCTCACAAAAAGTGGAGCCTGTATGAGTATACCTAAATAAGTGTTTGTGTTGCTTTAGCGTTTTTCACTTCATAAAAAGAGAAACCAGTCTGTTTGCAGCTCAGCATAAAAACATTAATTAAATCATAACAATTTACAAAGTCCTTGATCAATGAGATTGAACTATTGCTAATGCTTATCCTCATTGCTAATAATAATATCCAAGAATATCCAATAAATATGGGCCAAAAAGCATTGACATCAACCGCGAGTAGTAAATATTTAGTGCTGTGAAATAATTCTACTCAGTGTTCAATTGCAAGAGAAAAAAAAACAACAATAATTCAACTAATTATGTGTAAAATTTGGTATGATAATGTGGCCAGTATTTTGCTGTATGTCTGTCTCAACGATGACCCTACATTTGTCACATTACTACGTTTAACTTGAGAAAATATTGTGCTGAGATTTTCATTTGCCCGTGCATTGCTGTCAGAAAAAAAAATTGAGAATTTATAATGGAAGGTATATAATGATGATTCAAAATAAGTGCCAACTATTTTCATTTATTATTTTTATCTGCAGCAAACAATTTTTTTTTGAGTTACTGACATGATTGAACGATTCCATTATTTACAACAACATTGCTGATATTTTTCAAATTGTTATCATTTTTGTTAATCATACTGCTTGTGTTGTATCAAGGTTGATGCGTAGCGCGGAATTTTCTGGGGATTTGAGGTCTCCAGGTTTTTTCAGATTTGTGCAAGTCTGACATTTTGTGCAATTAAAAAAAAAATCGAGAATTTCAGTTGGCAAAATATGCAGACGCTAAAATTGTAGTAGTGACATTTTACGAAATTTTGGAGACTTGGAAAGTACTGTCATTTTTTTGGGATTTTTTATTTTTTATTTTTGGGTAACTTGTCATTCTTATGTAATTACTATAAATTTGGTTTTACTGGAAAGTGATTAATGCGAAAATTACTGACATTTGCAAGGTAGTTTCGAATTTCGTGGAGAATTGGAAAATATGTAGGAAAAAAAATTTGTTCTTACATGAGAAGGATCTGAAAATTTGACAGTTCACAACCACGTGTTTCAGAAATTCTACGTATTTAAAAATGGGGGGGAAAAAAGTAGTGTTGAAATTTTTTTGTAATTTCTAAAAGCTGCGAAAAGTTGAAAATTACAATAGAACAAAAAAGCATTTATACATTTGCAATAAAGAAAAATTACACGAATTTTGAAAAGTTTGTTACGAAATTTTAGAAAGCTCTGAAACGCTCCAGTACTTTCTAGAATGTGCCAGAGGTTGCTGCAGGGCTGCAGAATATGCCAAAAAGAAGAGTCTGAATTAGGAATTAATTATTGGAAATGTATGTTTCGATTTGCTTTTGAAAAAATTGTCAATGAAAAGAATAATTAAGTTGTTAGGCAAAGTTGAGGAGAGTGGGTGACATAAGTCATTTGATTTGATTTTCTTTTCAGAACTACCAATGGTTGAAACACACAGGGAATATATTTTACAATGGACTGGACATGCAGCAAGTGTTGCAGAAAGATTCAGTGGTCTCCTAGCACGTCAAGCACTTGTCGATATTACATTATTGTGCCAGAATCAGCACTTAAGAGTTCATAAGCTTGTACTTGCTTCCTGCAGTGTATATTTTGAGGTAACAGATAAAAATTATTTTTTGCATTTCATCACACGTAAGGAAAATTTCAAAATTTTCTAAAGAAAAATTTGGGAAAGTCAATCTTTCGAGAGTTTGTCAAGTTTTGAAAATAGAAGAAGAAATGAAAATTTTCACATTTTCCAATTTTGAGAATTTTAAGTGTCTTTATAATTCGAGAAATTTCGAATTTTTAGAAATGTCAAAATCTTGAAAATGTGAAACATTTAGTGTTCTAGTCATTTCAAAAATAAGAATACATCAGAACATTGAGTTTCAGGATCTTCGAAAATATCAAAAGTTTCTACAATATAGAAAATTGTAGTAACTCAGGAATTCTAAAAACGAAGAGAAAAATACAAAAACATTGGGAATCCGATTTTACATTTTGAAAAATCTAAAATTCTGAAAAATTTTAAATTTCAACATTGAATTTAAAAAATCCAAAAATCAACCAGTTTAACCATTTTTTGCGTGTACACAAAATTGGGAAAAATTAAAGCAAGAAATTTTCTCCAATTTGGGAGACTATTGAGTGGATTTTATTTACTCCCAATAGAAATTAAAAAGAAATTGCAGAACCATAGTTTTCCACATGGATCTCCAAAAAAATTATACAAATTATGCAAAAGTATAAAATCCGCCATTGTTATTAATTGTCAATAAAATTACTAAATACGAATTTTTATTTTTTTTCGATTTAGGAGATGCTGGAGCAGGACCTCGGTCAGGACCCTACAATAGTTCTCAATGATCTTCATTTCAATATTCTGAAGGCCATGATTGAATTCATGTATTGTGGAGAAACGACAATAGCTCATTGCCATTTACAATCACTACTTAATGCGGCTCGAGTATTCAAAGTGAGTTCATTTTCCTCCCAAGTGGAAGCATGAAATTCAAATTCTTTTTCGTGTTATTTTTGTAATTTTGGAGAAGAGAAAACGAGATGAAAAGGTAACAAATTTTCTAGAAATCAAAATTTCTGCTACATCGATTGACACTTTGTTTATTGCTCTATTTGTTTAATTGAAAAAAAAAACAAAAACATAAAAACCTGAAATATTGCATTGAGCTGCTACTTCCCTTGGACTTTTTTATGGCTACGTCAAAAATTGATAAGTCTTAATGTGAAATATGAATGTATATATAAACAACATGAAACTGAAACAGTTAATTTTTTGCCCTGTTTTCATATTTTTAAAAATAGTTCAAGGTGATTTTAACAAATTTGAAAATATTTTATCGCACAGCGAGTACCAGAAATTTTAGATCTAATTAATACGAATTATTTTCGGAACAAAATTAACTCTTAAGTTGTGTGTTTGTTTTTTCTAAAAGTTGCATGGACGTTCTCTGATAATTCAGCATTAAAACTCCTCATCTAAAAAGAATTCAATCTAATTTTCTTTCAAAGTGAAATTTGTCCTTAAAATAATTTTATACACATTGAGAATTTTCAAAATTGCTCAAATTCCAAAATTTAAAAAAATTTGAGAGGAAGAATGAACGTTTAGAAGTTCCAAAGAGAGCAAAACTCTCAGAAATTTCAAACATTTAAAATTGATTTCAATGTTGAATATTTTCAAAAATTCAAAAGGACTTAAATTCGAAGATGTTGAAAAATTGCAGACATTCTGGACCAAAATGACAAAAAAACCAAAACCATAAAGATAGATTTCAACGTTTAAAAATTGGAGATGGACTAAAAACATATTTTGATCAAATCTTCGACAGAGAGTTTTTAGGTGGACTTTTATTTTTTCTCCGATGCCCTCATGAGATTTCTCTAAAAACACCAATGAGCAAACGCCACCAATACTTATATTCCTCCCTATTCACAGATAAAGCAGCTCGAGTCACTAGTCATTTCAACGATAGACGCAAAAGACCTTGGCTGTGACTCCGCAGAGTCGAGTGATCATGAAACAGAAAAGGAGAAATATTTACCCTCCATACACGGCCCCACCGACCCACAATCGCCAAATTCCCCTCCGGATATTTCGCCATCGCCAGACATTTTCGAAGATATACTCTTCACCAGTGATCCACAGGACGAGCCAGCTCAAAAGTTCGAAAGCGATGACACCAAAAATGGACTTTCAGCAGAAGACAAGTTCAACATGTGCGACAGGCCGCCAGAATTAATTCCCCAATCAGTGGAAATACCTGAAACCTCCCTCGAGCCTCCCCAAAAGGATCAATTGAATTCAGCTCGAGTAACTGGTCAATGTTCCCGTGTTTACACCCACAAAAAACGAAAAGTTTTGGATAAAACATCACAACCCATTTCCCTAAAAGTTCCCCAACTGTGTGATACCTTAACAACAGATTGCATTGATCTATCCTACGAAAAAAATTGTGATATTTCGTCGGCGAGGCTGGGCACCTCCCTCGACCTTGATCCCGAGTACACATTCAACTTCACCCCAGAAAGTCCTAAACCCGATTCACCAACTGCCCAGACACCCCCAATAATCGACACTCCAAAAGTAATTAGCAATGATTCGTCTGTGTCAAAATTGACCTCTCCTTTCAAAAAAATTCCACCCAAGATGAAAAATTTATTCAGCCCCCAAAATCATTGCAGCAATATTGAAAATAGTAAGCCTGTCTTAAGACGCAGTGTTCGTCTCAATCAATTGGAGAATGACGATACCGTAAATAATAACAATCAACGTACAAACTGCAATAGACCCAAGGACTGCAGAACGCAGGAATTGAAGCAATTTAAAAAACTGAGTAAACTCAAATCACTGGGATTGAATGATAGAAATGTAGAGTCAGATGAAAATATTAAGCATACGATTAATTCAAGATCACTGCGAAGTAATCGTAAATTAGTGGTAAATAGTCGTCATAAATTTGCAGTGTCTAAAGAAGAGCAGAAGACGAAGAGCTCTAGATTGAAGGAGGAGAAGATGGAGAAGACTAGAAGTCAGAAGAATGACAATGGTGCTGATAATAATGATAATGATGATAGTAATGATGATATTATTGTTAGGTTGAATACGATAGATACTGTGGATCGTTCACTCTGGGGTGACATGTCGGACTTGTTGGAGAATTGTCAACACAATGTAGTCCTGCCTCATAATACTCAGAGTAAAGAAATCCCATTCGCCGTTGGTCTACTGCCACTTAGAGCTGCATTGGAGAGAATGCAAGCTATACCTGATTATCAACCAAGAAAGACCAGATCGTCAGTTACATCGTACAAGATTGATGGGTGTGGTGGAAAGAGAAAAGCAAATGGTGATGCTGAGTCAATTGTAATTAGTAAAAAACGATGCAGTCCTGAGAGGTCCATCAATTCTGATACTGTCTGTCATATTCATATACACACCACGGAAGAGTGTTCGCAGAAAGAAATTGTCGCAGTCAAGCCGATTGTGGGAGTCGAGTCAGTGAGGGATGAACGATGACACGAAAGGGTATTTAAATTGGCAATTTCAATTATTTATTTTTGCAGAGTTGAGATGATTTGGTGGATTTGTGAGATCTAGCAGGATGGCACTGGACAGGGTGTAAATAATTTAAGTTGGGCTATTGTACACTTTATCTCTGGTTAACTATTGCTCCATTCATATTGTTATTTCTTGGGGTGGTTGACGTCAAGACGTTTCGAGGTTGATTTTTTTTTTGTTTATGAATATTGTGAAATCTGGAGGGTGGAGGTATTTTTAGGGGGTTTTTGAGTGGAGAGAAAAAACAGGTTTTTGTGAAAATTTTCTCCATCTTCCGTAGGTTTCGAAATATTTGAAAAAAACTTATTTTTTCTCACCAGATTACTGCAGATCTTTGCGAAATTGTGGGATAATACAGCGCAGGCTATTGGCTCTATTTAATGTTTCAGGAGTTACTGGAAATGTCGGTGCGAATTTGTGAAATGTTCTGAAAGTCTCGGGTAATTTAAGAATCATTGTAATTTTTTTTTGTTTGAATAATTTTTGGGCATTTCCTAAAATTTTGGAAATTTAATTTTTGTTATTTATAAAGTTTATAATTTCTTCTTTCAAAACATTACGTTTAAAAAAAATTGTAAATTTCAGAAATTTTTGCAAATATGCAAAATTAAAGTCATCTTGCATTTTCAAAATTTGTAATTCGACATATTTGTATATATATATATATAGACAGCTATTGACATATATTGTTAATGTTTTCACAAAAATACCTGCGTCTTTCATAGATTTCTAAATTTTCATTTGTACCGCAAACTTGAAGTATTCCAGAAACTTCTGAACTTTCAGGGTAATCTTGAAAGTTTCAAGCGCGTTAAAAAAAATCTATCGACGTATGTACATAAAATAGCACAGATATATCAAATCCTCTTTATTTTTTATTTTTAAACTGTTTTTGCGGATTTCTGAGTAACATAATAAGAAATGAATTCTCAGGGTATCTAAACGTAAAAATGTAAATAATCATGGTCTCAAAACTTCCATATAACATTTATTTCATTGATCAAAATATGTATATATATGTATATACATATACATATATATTTTTCATAATTTACTGATTCATAATTTAGCATTTTCAGGTCGAGTCATTTCTTTTTTGTTCGACCAAAAGTTTTGTTTGAGATAAGAGATGGGGCAAAACGGAGTCTGAAACCCATTTTTCAAAGGGAAATTCGAGACCCACACCTGAAATTACGATAATTTTGAAAAATCTTCAAATTCTCTTGCTAATCTCTTCATTTTTTTTTAGCTTTTCAAGATTTTCACTGGAAAATTGCCGAAAATTTTGGAGTGTAAACTATTTACAAAATTTTCAAATTTTCACATTTTCAAAATTTTCGGTATTTTTGAAGTGTTTGAAATTTTTGAAAAATTCTTTTCAATTCACGAAAATTTGGACGGGAGTTTTTTTTAATTTGCAAAATAACAAAATTGTTTTTGAATTTTCACAGTAAAAAAATTTGCATACATAATTCGATCAATTGAGTAAATATTTTCTGTAAAATTTGAGACCGTAATATACGTTTTTTTGATTAACTGCCTTAGATTTCTTTTGTGTTTGCAATACATATTTTATATTTTCATCTTCAGGTAATCATGGGATCGATTAAAAGTCCTCCAAAAAAGTCGGTAAAATCGACTTTTTTTGGATGATTGCAATTGCAGATTGTTACTAGGTTGTAATCATTGCTCATCCATTACTTGTACCTTTAAACTATGTATATTATGTCGGTAATACAAGACTATGTTATATGCAACAAAAGCAATTGTGATTTCTGAATTTATATGTAAGTTTGGTTATCCTTCATGATTGGCAGGAATCATATTGTCGATAATTACATGGAGTGTAGAAATATTGTTAAGACAAATTGCGAGATGAACATATTTTTTCAACTAATAAAGTTTCTATATAAATTTCAAATTGTTGTTATTCCGGGAAACCTTCCCTCTTTTTTTTTTACTTTTTCAAGTTTCTAGAAAATGTTTAACATGTCTAAACATTTTGATTTATTTCAACCTTCTCAATGTATGATAATTTTTCGTAAATTGTTGAAATAGTGGCAAATATTTATTTTTTTCTAATTAGTGAGCATTCTTCAAATATTTTAACTGTCTAATTTATTTTTTGTTTCTTGCAGTTTATATTCAAAATTTTAGGAAGGCTTTATACGAGGTTCTCAACACACACACACACACACACACACAACGTGTCAGGATGACTATAAACTCCGAGAACCGTGAACATTCAATAAGAATGTAACTTTTCATTTTCGTGGTGATCAAAATCAGCGTCTCCCTGTCAGAAAGTTCCAAAAAGAGGATTCATGAACAATGATGTGAGAATACTAAGAAGACACTAAAAAGGAGGTACCTGGGTAAGTAATCGGAATATTTGAGTTTTCGCGCTCATTTAATGACACCTTGCGTGACTCTCGATCTAGATGAACGTTCCCTGCTATTTACTGTATTAATTTCCGGGATACTCATAAGTTTGATAGATATACTGAAATTTAGTCAGATGGAGTTACGCATCGTTATTTATTAGTAAAAAAACCGACAATATTTTGTTCATATTTTTTGCTAAACCTTCAATACATGCGTAACTTTCTTGCCTAGGTATGAAATGAAGGAGCACTAGGTATATTCAAAACAGCTGTCTTTTGAGGAGGATTACAGATAAGACGACGCAGTATGTTGCCACATTGCAATCAATGAGCGCATATTGATCTCATCCCTGGGTAGAAATTTTATTGCACACATTCAGGGGCGGAGTGTGCTTTATTCCAACGCTTTCTCTTTTGCGTACCCATTAACTCGTCTGCAGTCGCGCCATGAGAGTTTCAGCAAAATTTTCATATCACCCAAAATATGTTTCATAATTGGAATATTTAAGCAAAACTTTTTCAATGCCTGAAGTAACTGTCCCAGTTTATTTAGGTGGAAATAAAAAGCATTTGAACCACGCATTTAAGCTGATGGGAATTATATTTTTCGAGTCGAAAATTTCCACGTGTTGCGCGCGCACCCGATACCGGAGGCGCGCCATCTATGGAGAAATTCCGCGGTATCAACCGAACGCATTTATGGCAGATATCTCCAAAACTCAGAATATTACCGAATATTCATATAAAGCTTTATTGTAGCTGTGATTGTGCCCTACCTAAAACATATTCATAAAAGTTGGGCTAACTCCTTCAGATTTCGAGATATGGTCCCAAAACAAAATGTGAGAGTCCCATCACTGACGGGTTAATCCTTCTTTGCCTGCGCTATAGCGAGAGTGAATTGTGCAATTCGGATTCCATGCATGATTACTTAATCGCGGAATGATTAATTATTAATTTTTAAATGCGCATCGAAGAAATGGCGCGGCGCTCGTGGTGCTACCAGTTACGTAGTACACAAATTCTGAGCGCTGTTGCCACGCGTCGCATTGTTTTGATCTGTTGCGCCACAATGGCGGCCAGTTTTGCCGTTGACAGTCTGTGACAGTATTATGGCACATTTAGAATTCCATTCCGGTGGTAATTTGTCTGAAAGTCTGACTTTTTCAACATCTGTTTGAACATGGTCGCGGCATTCTTCCAAGGTATTGAGGGAATCTCTCAGACTTTGTTTTGGGATCATATGTCGAAATGTGAAGAAGATAGCCCAATTAACATGAAAATGTTTTATGTAGTGCACACTGAGAGTTACAATAAAGCTTCATATGAACATTCGTTCATTTTCTTAGTTTTGAAGATATCTGCCAAAAATGCTTTCGGTTGATCCCGCGGAATTTCTCCGTAGATGGCGCGCTTCCGGTACCAGTTGCGCGCGCAACACGAGAATTCTGATGGAGTCGAAGAATATAATTCCGGTCAACTTAATTGTGTGGTATAAATGATTTTTATCTCCACCTAAATGAACTGAAAGAGTTACTTCAGGCATCAAAAAAAGTTCGCTCGTATATTTCAATTTTCGAACATATTTTCGACAATGTAAAACTTTTTATAAGAGACAGTCTCATAACGCGACTCAATGCGGGTTCGCTAGTTATTGGTCTGCAATAAAAAACACAAAACAAAAATTGAGAAACTTGGACATTTTGTCCATCAAAAATTATAGTCCCGACATCAAATCTGTCGACAATTTATTCCCGGTACATGTATAAAGAATGTTATATATAAATTCTACGTTGAGGCATTTTTCAGGGATTTCTGGTAAATTTGTACAGACTTTGGGACAGCGTAACAATTTCGGGACGAAATGTAATGACACTGGGGTCACACAATAATTGATAAACATCAATTTTCAATTGTCCCAGACTGCAAATGGAAACATTACATTCTTTTCACCATTGGCTCAATTTTATTCGCAAATTATGTAGCTTAGGAAATTTGAAATTGTATGTGCACATAATAAATATCCACAATTATAATTGTGAACTAAATATAGAAAATATGTACTGCACATTAAGGAAAAATACTGAAAGGATAAACCACCTGGAAGGTGCCGAGAAGTGCCTCTGCCCGCGGCAGCCAATCACAGGCCGCCTTTAGGCTAACCCCGCGGACGCATCCAATGGAAAATATGGAAGCCTGCGCGCCACTCTGCGCCATCACAACCCACAAATTTGCGGGTTGAAAGGGACGAATTTTCTATTATTTATGTACCAAACATTGAGAAAGGATTACCATGAATCTGGGCTGCATACAAGTTTAATATTAGTTAACATTGATTTATTTTTAGACGTACTTTGTATGTAAAAAATTTGTTAATCTCTTGAAATGAGAATGGCTGGCTCACTTCCGGTTTGCAAAATGGCTAAGGTTGCGGAGAGCCTTCGGAAGACTCGTAAACAAATATTTTATGCAACTCATCCCCGAAAGACCGCGATTATATCTTCGCTTCGCTCAGTAGAGGGCAGTTTTTCCGGCCCGGTCCATAAATTATTGTATAAAACTAGTAAGTTAGGAGGGTTGTAGCCCGTGGAATTGTAGACCTTCCACGAGTGATGAATTCCATAACTTACACTTTGTACAATATCCTAAATCGTTGGGTTATTTACTTGTACTTGACCGACACACTACCGCGTATCATTTTCCCTCCGGAAATCACCCGCCATACTCTTCTTAAGTTGGCAAGATTGCTTTAGTTGAAACTTCAGCCCATGGGTGGCGGCCACTGTTTCTTTCCCCCTACCTCAATTTTACTGAACGAACACTACAAACCCATAGTGTCCCCCCCGTTCGTCATATTCCCGGTTTGAAAGCAAGGTTGCGACTAGTTGTTGCGACGCAAGAAGGTGCAGTGAAGTCCGGTGGGCTTCCACACTCGCAAAATAAATAATCAACAATTATTTACCTAAATTACATCAAGTTTATCAAGTAAAGTGGTAACGAGGCATTTTTTTTGTGGCAGTATCAGTCATGGAGAAGCGGATAGAGCTTGAGAAACGCGGAAGAAATCCCGCCGAAGTAAGACTTTAAAAAGTTTTAACATTTTTTCTCACCGTTTAGGTGCACATATACGTTTTTTTTTTTTGGGATTCGCCGCTTAGTTGGGCGAATTTTTTGCTTTTTACCGGGTGCTTTGGTGACTTTGAATTTTGGAGTTTACTTGAAAATGTGATTCTTATTTTTTTTTTTTTTTTTTTTTTTTTTTTCTTCATCGTTGTACTTTATTTGGAGGGGGGCACACACGCGATTATCCATTTGCCAGTGTTTTGCGCCACGGGCTTCGCCCCCCCCCCCCCCTTCATTTTTGGAGTAATTTTTTTTTACACCCCCGGCGATTATGGGGGTGAGAAATTTATTATGGGGAAAAACCGCGTGGCTTCCCATACACTGTGTAATAGTGCGTCACGATGCCGAAATGCTACATCAGGCATGGCGCGATTACGCTCCAAACGGGGGGGAAAAATTTTCATCTTATCTATATTAAATTCATGATTATTTAAAGAATTTTTTACAAGTCAATTTTTTGGAGACCTATTTTTTACAGCTTCTCCGAATTTCCAAATTTTTCCATGTTCTTTTTTTATTTTTTCATATTGACATTCAAAAAAAATTCAATTGTTGATAATTCGAAATTTGAAATGTTACTAATTTTCTATGCATGCTATATATATATATATATATACATTTATTTCCTATTTTTCAGCGAATTTTTGTATCGGGACGGACAAGTAGAAATATTTTGAAATTGCCCAAAATTTCGCGCAAAAATTTAACGCTAGTGTAGGAGAATAAGGTGTAATATATGTTTATATATATAGATATATAGATATACATACATGTATTTATATATTTCATTAGATTCGGGGAAAATACTTGGGATAATTAGTACGTTTTGATTTCATTGCGGTCATTCGTGTCGACGGTAGATATAAGTGTAATTAGCGTAATGGAGAAATTAGATAATTCGATGTTTTGCGTTTAGCAATTCTCGTTGAAAATTCAGGTTTTCCTTGACATTTTTTTTCGGTGAAATTATATGATGATGCATTTGGAGTAATTTCAACAAAATTTCCAACACTTTTCGGATTTTTTAAAGAAAATTTGAAAAAAATACGTATGAAAAAAGGTGACTTATCGGAATTGCAAAACACATGTGCATTTGAAATTTCCACCTAAATTCTGAAGCTCTGGACTTCTAATGCGTAGCTAATTGGTCACAGGTGACACGTAAGCCGTAGCATATAGGTGACCAAAAAAATCAAGCAATTTTTCCTTAATAAATTAAAGATTACAATACAGTCAAACTATTTATAAAATAAATTTCTAAAGATGCGCAAAAATTGTATAGACCGAGAAGAAACGCACAATTTTTCTATTGAACGTAAAAAAATTCAATTTTCGTTTTCCTGGAGTTTAACTGTCATTTAATCTCCCAAAATTTATAAAACTATCCAGTTATCGATACATATTGTAAGGGTTGAATCCGTTATAATTCGATTGCATTCATTCTTTTCGCGCTAATAATATTGCGCGAAAAAAAGTCGTAAACATGCAAAAAAAAAAAAATTTGGCGGTGCATAATTTTTTTGGAATAGTTTTTTTCACTTGGTGCATAACTTTTTTTTAATATATGTGACCTATGAAACAGGCGCCATCGATTTGCGCGTGTGAATAATCGGCAGCCATTGTTGTTCGGTATACGCGACTGTACAGACATGTTCTTCCTAGGTAAATCATTAAATTAATGTAATTCCCTTGTAATTCATTGAATATTAATTTTGGCAATTTTTAATTATACTATTTTCTCGAGATTGCCTCATTGGAATTCACTTTTTTCATTCATAATATCAATTTTTTTTTCGAAATAGTGCAAAGTGTCATGTCTACTGAATTTTAAGACGCCATATTGGACGAGTCCACTTTGTTGCCAAGTGATCAAAATCCGTTTTTTTTGTAATTACCAATCACGCCGCATCGGAAATTTTTAGTGCAGTAAATTTTTCACATATCCATCTGTCATTTAACATTTTTCTTCCACTTTTTGGCGCCTTTTATTGAGATGCGTCGAATTCAAATGCGTGGGCGTCAGGCGCTTATGAATTTTGTGTACTATATATAGGCGCACAGTGGCGTAACAAGTGTTTGGCGTGTGCCACTCGTGTTATATAGTGACAAACTCGCAAAATCGTCATTATATATTTTCCTGTTTTGTTGGAAACAGTACAATATTGTAGAAAAAATTAGGCTTTTGAAAATGCCTTTGGCTTTTTAATACTAAATTTTGGAAATTTTAATTGGTTGCATAACAAGTTGCGGGATAAGAGTACATGGTTTTTAAATGTATCATTTGTTTAGCTTGGGTAGAAAATGTGATATATTGGGGACCACTTTGGATTCTAGAACGCGCTATAACTTTTGTGAGGTCCAAAACTGATTTTTCATCTCTTGTTTTTTTGTGATCAATAGTTTTTAAATTTACAGGATTTTTTTTTTTTTTTTTATGAAGTCGGGATAAACTGGAATTTCCTGGGTCAAAACAGAAAAAATGATTTTCTCGGGTTTCAAAAATAGGATTTATTTTTCGGTGTTGACCGAAATTTTCAAAATGGTTTTATAGATATTTCTAGACAATTGAGAATGAATTTAGAACCTTTAACATTTTTCTGTAAAATCAATTGCAAGAGTTTGAAATTTTGGAAAAAAATGGATAATTTTTTCTGAGTTTATGAAAATTCTCATGAAAATCAAAATTTTTCTTACTGTTGAAAAAAAAATTATAAAATTTTCAAATTCAATTTTTTCTTTTTGAAATTTATAAAGTTTCAGAATTTTGGAGAAACTTTGTGATTTTAGAAACTCTTGAAATGTGAAACTTTTTTTAATCGAGAAGTTTCTGAAGTATTTTCAAATTTCCGCATTTTTTTTTTCTTTTTTTTCGTATCTAAATTGTCCCTAATTTCCATTTGAATTTTGAAATTGTTAGGAATTTTTTGCTTGCCTAAAACAAACAATTTTTTCAGAGCTTAAAATAAGCACAAATACCCGAGGTATGAAATATCCTCGGCTTGACATCGAAACTACCCTTTTGACCGTTATCCGCTACTAATGCCCTACCCTTTTAGCCTGACACTTTTTTTCTGTCGATCAATAAATACCGCATGAGTATCACCATGCTTATTTACCCAATGCTCATTAAAGAAACAGATATTTGCCTGTGGAGATTTCCTGTCAAATGAAATACAAATTTCCATGATTGTCTCGATTGAAAAAGTTTGATAAAAAATTTCAGGTTGTCCCCAAAATTAGAAGAGAAAATTACAGATTTTTCAAACTGATTTAGCATTAAAAAAGGGCAAACCAAAATGTCACAAAATTTTCCTCGATCATTTATCATCTTATCATGTACTAAAAATTCCCATTTTCCCAACTTTTCAACAAAAAAGTTCCGAAGTTTTTCGAACTATTTTGAAGTCTTTCTCGAAAGAGCGAAACCCATGTGTTGCACTATATTGACCATTCAAAATTCGTCTATATATAATCAACATGGAAGTGAAAAGTTAAAAAAAAAAAAAACAGCAAAATATGAACTAAAAAGCTGACGGTTACTTATTAATCAACTTTAAATGTTTAAATATCAATCAAGGAAAACATTAAAAATATTAACCCAAATTTCATTGCAATTGAGTACATTTATCTTGAAACTAATGATAAAGCGGAAGTGACACAAGTTGAAGCGGAAATCAATATGGCGGCGTCTGCTCGATCAGCTGTTAATTGGCGGCAAACTAGAGTGTTGAAATTTTGAGTTTTTTCTGATTGAATAACTCCAGAAATATTAATTGTTGGTAAATGATTCTCTGACGCGTCCCTTGAAAGGTCGCACCCTGAGCAGGCCATGTGTCTATCTTTAAACTATATTGTAGTCGCAAAAAATTGGAGCAAATCAAAATGCTCCTTCTGATGTGGTTAGAAAGTAATTATTGCTATTCTTACTTTCCATCACAATCATGGAATATTGATGTGTGATTTTTTTGGCGCGCATTGGAAACATTCTGGGTTCAACCTCAATACTTGATTTGGATAAAGTGGACCCAAGAAAATTCAATATTTTGGGATTTTATCACTTTTAAATTTCCCAATTTAAATGGCCCCCATTGTAAAGTCCATAAATGTTGTCAATAACATTTAGCACGTGCTGAGATGTAGAGATAGCATTTTCATTTCTCAAGAATTTACAAATACACGCCCGGCGATTTGCTATACGTGCGACCACAGAGGCTGAACTCTCAAAGATTCATTAGGCAATTATGAAATTGCTTCTTACCTTGTTCTGGTTTTTTCTTACAGATCACAGAGTTCGTACTGGACAATTGTCGGAGTACCAACATAGTAGGCCTCACAGATGAATTTGTGGCACTGGAATCATTGAGTTTAATCAATGTGGGTCTCACCAGTCTCAAGGGTTTTCCTATTTTACCAAATCTTAAGAAGGTAACTTGAATATTTTAATTCAGATGTGTATTCATGTTCCTCTTGTCTCCCAGAACCCTCCAAAACATTCTGAACATTTATAGAAATTTTTGGAGTTCCACAATAGTGAAGAATGATTTAGAAATTTCTACAGTTCCAGAATGATTAAAGAGCGGAAGAATTAAGTTCCAAAATCATATCGTACATTCTCGGAATGTTATTTCACAGGAAATTTTTGGAGTTCCAGAAGAGTACTAGAACTTTTGCCAAATTTCACAAAGTGGATTCTTACATGTTCATTAATTTTGGTATTATTTTATCAACAGTTAGAGCTGAGTGATAATCGAATCTCTGGTGGTTTGAATCTTCTCCTCACGAGCCCGAAATTAACCCACCTCAATCTAAGTGGCAATAAAATCAAAGATCTTGATACACTACAGCCATTGGTAAGATCATCAACAAATTAATACTTTCAAATTATCTGAGCCAATTTGTGTGTAATGTAATCTAAGGCTTCAAGATGAGGTCGCATCCAAAAATAAGGTTTTTTTTAGAAAAACAAATAATATTTGTGTAAAGAGATTTGGTAATTCTGATTATTCCAAACCACCGATGCAAACGGGCCTCCTCCAATTGGGTGGGAAAAAGGTATAAAATCTGTATGATAGTGTTCACACTTCATTGAATATATATAAAAAATATTGCATAGCTATATGAGTAAAATGTCTATGAAATATAATGGCTGAACGAATTTTAATCATGCCGCTTTTCATGAAATTTCTCATTTTTCGTTTACATTAAAAAAACATCTCCCATTTGTTTTGTTATAAAAATTCTAATTTGTTGAACATATGCAAATACATTTTTACGGAATTCTTTGGGGATCTTCGATATATTGAATTTTAGATTTTCATCAAAGGGAAAATCACACAAAAAATTCTGAAGCAAAAAATATGCAAGAGACAGAAACAAAAAAAAATTATCCAAAGATGAAGAGGTTTTTTTTGGATAAACAAAATCGATACATGTTTTTTAATGATTCTTTTTGGTCTAACAGAAGGACTTCAATAATCTGAAGAGCCTGGATCTTTTTAACAATGAGGCTACAGACATGGATAATTACAGGGAGAAAGTCTTCAGTTTAATCCCCAGCTTAAGATATCTTGATGGGTAATCATTTTAATTATATGCTGAATGTAATATTAGTTTGTCAATGATTTGCTGAGGGAACCCTCTCAAAAATCGAAAACCAGTCGAGCGCCAATAGTTTGAAAAATTGAAAACAAAAAAACTAAAATTAATTTTGGCAAGCATTAGTTTATAAATCAAACTTGAATTCAATTTTTTTAACACTCCAACACATTTTATAAAATTGGGAATCTCTCGGAAAATTCAGAAAAAAATCAGAATGGTACGTTTCGACACAAGGTCGGAAACAACTTTTCTGGCGACTGTGAGTTTGCAAGACGAGCCGAAGGCGAATTTTGGAACACAGGAGACAGAAAAGTTACTTCTGCCCATGTGTCAAACAATCTTTTTTGATACAATCTGCGTGCGCAGGGTTTCACGCACGCGCAGCGCACGGGAACCGTCGCTTTGCGCATAGTGTGTTAAAAAAAATTGTTAATGCCAATTTTCACCCTCTTGTGTTTCAACGATAAATACAACAGTTCCTCCCTCAAATATAAGAACAATCTACTGACTGAAATGATCTATTCGTCTAGATTTGACATGGATGACTGCGAAGTCGATGACAGTGAGGGAGAAGATGACGAAGTCAACGGAAATGACGATGGAGACGGTGATGCTAACGAAGAGGACAGCGAAGAAGGTAACCCTTGCATTTTCTTACGACAATTACAACTCATGTAATTTACAAGATGTCGATTTAACTGATCTCTGATTACGCTGTAAAATACTCAAGAGTGTCACAAAATTCAAAACAATTTTTAAAATTGCCCGAAAATTAACAGACCTTCGAGGGAATTTACATAGTTTTTGGAATTCTTGAATATCTTACAATGCCAAAAATTCAACATTTTTGAAACTTCATTTTTGAAAATTTTGAAACTTCATTTGCAAATTCATTACAGCATCCGAGGAAGAAGACGAGGATTTGGATGATGACGAAGTTGGCTTAGGAGATATATATAAAAATGACCTGGAGGTAAATATTACAAGAGGAGAAAATTTGATAAATAACACGGGGACTGGTGGGCCAATTGGATTTGTCATTGGTTTACATACAAAACCCATGATTGCAATCGGTAACGAAAATAAATAAGCAGTAAAAAAATTGGAAAAAAACTTCCTGGCCATCATCGACCGTGTTTTATCGTCGTTAAAACAAACATCCGCAAGTCTGAGTCCAGAAATGCCAAATTAAATTTTTTTTTTTGGAACTCCTTCCAAAGTTGCAAAACTTAGATCTAGTCGTTTGGTGATGGCCAATGTCGTGTGGTATATCACAAGAACTAGAACTAAATTTACGCAAATCTGCAAGTGGTTCGATTGACTCTTTCATCTTATCCCAAAACTCACGATTTTTCAACTTATTCTGGGCTATGGTCCATCGAAAATTTGCGCTCTAAAATTGTACCATACATTTCGATAAATTGGTTCTCTTGGGTGTGAGACTGTTGCACTTGCAGACAGGATAAAAATTAAAGGTAATGTTTTTTTTTACAGAATGATAGTGATGAGGAGGACTATATGGGTGAAGAGCATGATGAAGATGAGGAGGACGAGGAAGATGTGGATGAGGGTGACAGTGATGAACCCGATGATGAGGATGGTCAAGTTGTTCAAGGTATTGTCAGATGCGATTACCCTCGATTCTTTGTTTCACAAATTTCTAATTGTTGACAAATCGTTTTTTGCCATTCCCATACTTCGCAAGTCATGATTGAAGAGAAATTTAACTCTTGTCGTCAAAATTTTCAAAAGGATAGAAGTCGTAAAATTGTGATTAAAACAAAATGAACAGTTTTTAAGGAGTTGTTTGAAATTCAAAACAAAAAAAAATTTAATAGACTGTATTAAAAATATGTAAAATAAATCTCTAATAAATTTGTTACAATTTTTTTTTCCAGAAGCCTCTCCAGCCCGAGGCAAGAAAAGAAAACACGAAGATGGAGTTGAGCCGGGTAACTAGAGCATCTTAATTTTTTTTTTTTTCGATACTGTTGAATGAGTGTAAAATTATTACGATATAAATGATAACAATAATGCGCCGACGAGTGAGAACAGCTGGGAATCAAACAATTAAATGAATGAGAAAAAAAAGAAGCAAAGATAAACAAAATAATAATAATACTAATAATAAGAATAATGACCGACCAATGACAGACACTTTAGTATGAAATAAAACCGAACTGTAGCAAGAAAAACAAAAACACAAAAAATCACACCACAAAATGAGGAGTAAATATAAATATAAAAATAAATAATCAGACTGAGATAATTGTCTGTGGAGAATTAAATCGATTAATTATTAACAAGAAACAAAAGGAAAATAAAAATGTAAGAATGAGACGAAAAGATATGAGAGTGAAAATGGAAATGATAATGAATAAAGAGTGAATAGGATTGCATTCCAGTTCGATCCAACACGTTTTAGTTATACTAACGATATTTTATATAGAGTATATAGTTAGAAAATTACAAGTGTTGCACAGGAGTGTGAAACAAAATTGTCACGAGATTAAATGAGAGAACAAAAATAATTTTTTTCTTTAGTTTGATTGAATATTCGCAGGCTTAAGGACTTCTTATGGCATCCTGAGGTCGCAAGCACATTCTTAGGACGTCTCGAAAACGTCCCAAGGACGTCTTGGGGACAGTCATTATTTTTTGCCTCTAAAATTGCAAAGCAGTCGATGTCAATTTTTTTTACATATGTCTCAGTCTATTCTGAGATTCCAGAGAAAGAAAATGTATTTGACCAAAATTTAAGGCGATGATTTTTTTTGCGGAAGAACCTTTGCCAGAAAAAATCCTCAAATTGTTAAGAACACGAAATTTTGCGAAATTTTTTAATGTTGAAAGTTTATGGCATCAACCTTTTTTGCATTTTAGACAATTCCTGAAATTTGATAATTTTTTTGAAGTGAATTTTTGATCTGTCATTTCATTCCACTTAAGGACAAATATCACAAAACTCAAGAAATCCCACAGGACAATGACTCAGGAGGTGAAACGATAATTGATAGCTTAAAAAGGAAAAAAAAATTGTAAGAACATGCAGCATGCACAGTTGATTTCTCAAAAGAGAAATAATGGGAAATAATGGAGCGCTATTTGTCTGTTAGCTCCAGTCGGCCAAAGGCTGGTCACGCTGGAATGCAATCGTCGTTAATCAGTACTAAGATTACATTAGTTACATTTTAAATACATTATTATTGTACCATTAATTCTTAAATGATGATAAATTGACGGTAAAAAAAAAACAAAATTGATAACATTGAGGAACAATTTTTTGTACAGGTTTACAAATAAACCGATGAACCGATTTGCAAGTGTTGTTTTTATTATGTTCAATGGTAATACATGTTCGAGATTTTGGGACAGAAAAGGTAATTGCTAGATTGGTCATCAGCGTAAATCAGCCACTCTCACTCGCACGGCGTTTCTCGATTAAATGACCATTATTTTTTTTCTTTTTAGTTACGTGAATATGTCCATGGTTGAAATTTAATGGGGCATTGTGGGGGATTTTTCGTCCTCCTCTTTCAATTTTTAGAATTCTGGAACAAGTTCTGGAACATGGAGGATTTTTCGGAATTTTTTTTAGATAGTTTTGGAATTTTTGTGAAATGTTTTGATTTTTTCAGAAATGTTCATGGACTCTCAAGTGATTCTTACAAGGTCCTGAGGCAGTTCAGATATTTTTGAAATTTTTTTATTAAATTTTGGCAGGCTGTAGTTTTAGAATTTGTGAATTTCTGGAATTTTCTAAAAAGTTTTAAAGCACTCGGGGAATTATTATATAATTTTCTGCATTTGCTAGAAAAGTCGGTGATACTTTAGACCTTTTCCAAAATTTTCCAGAAAATTCTGGGACGCTGTAATTTTTTTTTTGCTGGTTCTGGAAGAATCTAGATATTGGAAAAAAAAATTAAGAAGTTCTAGAATGTTTCGGATATTGTTAGAACTTTCCATAGAGATCTTGGACAAAATTTCAGACATGTTCAGAATTTTTTCAGAATTCACGAAAAATTTATAGGCATATTTACGTTAAAGTCCTACGGATATATCAAGCACTCCAGATATAGCCGCACTCGTTTTTTTTCTATTAATTAATATATATTATATAGATATACATGTATATGTATCTTTTTTCCCCCAATTTATATTCAATTCGCGAATTGAAATCATGAATTTATGATAAAGAAAATTGTAGTTATATTTTGATAGAAAACAAAAAAATTAAAAAAAAGTGAACGCTCAATCATTCGAAAATTTTTCATAGTTTTCTTGTTTAGTTTATTATTATGCATTGTGAGAATTGGAGGTTTATGTACATTTTGAATTTCATTGATCAAGAAAGAAAAAAAAACGAGAAATAATCGGAATATATGTGACTTGTTTTCTTTTAATTTCTGTCCCAAAAAACATTTCATCGTGAAGATCTACTTAAGTATAAGGCATAAAGTGGCATAATTTGTACGAGAATATTTATATTTCACAAGAAGGTGTATGATCAATTGGATTTTCCCATTTTTTCAGTTTTTTTTAACATTGCAAGAAAAAAGTAAATGCCAGGGCTGACAGTAATTATTAATATTGCTGCGGTTGATCAACCTTTAGGATTTTTCAAAATTCAATGTTCTTCAAAATCTGTCGCCATTTCCTTGCAGTTTCAGATTTTTTCGGGTAATTGTAATGTTCTTGAAATTCTCGAAAATCAGTCTTTTTTTACTTTAAAAAAATTTATAAATGAAACGAAAAATGTTGTTCGTCCCTCGACGGATCAGTCCTTCCCTTATGATTGTGTTTATAGTCCGAGGCCGAACCGATTTCATTCCGGTTTGGGGACGAAATCTACTACTTTTCGCCCGAATTCTTCGAAAAATTAAAAATTTCGATTCTTCTGCGATCATTGCGCCTCATTGGTCGTCACTGGAGAACTTGTGCGCAGCCCCGATTCACGAAATAACCCCAATAGGAGATTTATTACAGCCTATCAATTCCTACTTCACATGGTCATCCTTCTTCAATGTTTATTAAATAAACAATAGGACATTCATCAATTTCAAAGCGCGACTTTGCCATTTGTGATGTTGCAATATTTGCGCGGGCTTCTCTAGAATTTCCTATTGGATGCGTCCGCTGGACTTATGATAAAGACGGCCTGTGATTGGCTGCCGCGGGCAGAAGCACTTCTCGCCGGCACAGCTGTTTGGAGGTGGTTTGAAAAACCTTCGTTTTGATGAATATAAAAATAAGAAAATCCATGCAAGTTTTCTATTGTGACCTGTGATATTCTGAAAGAGTTAAAGAAAATATTTGAATAAAAAACACCAAATTACAAAAATACAACTACCGTAAGTATCTATTTGCCCATCGGTCGGTTCTATCTGTTGAACAAAATGTTTATCCTACATTTGTTTATTTTTAGCGAGCCACACCCTATAATATGCAAAGCGATAATTTATTAATAAAATCATTTATAAATCTACATCAATAAACTTGCGTTGCTGCGGTTAATCAACCTGTACCTGACTGTTTTCCTCTAAATCGCGGTCCTTGAGATTTCATATGAGACAAGTAGATCGAGTCTGATCTATGGAGGCTAATCAAACAAGTTTTCCGATTTGTAGTTTTGACTCGACTGGATTTGATTAAATAATGGAGATAGAGGAAGACTCTATATATGAAAGATTCTCTGCTTCATGAGAAATCATTTAGAATAAAAAGATTGTATGCAGGAAATGCCAACTTTTACTTGGCCCGTACACTACCGCGTATACTGAGTCATACCAAGAAATTCTCTTCGGCTTAAAGCCGAAGTACTCTATATATGACATTCGTATGTTGTGGCATGGGAGTGGGGGGGCCTTCGGGTGGAGCCCGAAGGCAATTCTCTGATGAGACTTAGTATATCCCCCCCCTCCATACTGCATGCTGAGCTGCATCGGTAAATTACAAAAGTCGCCTCAAGATGGCCGCTGATTGTTCCAATGCCGAGTTCCAGTTGCCTCCGCACTTTTCTTACTCAGTTCGTGATCGGTATTACTGGCGATAGGAGATCGCAGTAAATTTTGTAGTTATCGTGTTTTATGCTGAAAGATCAGTGATTCAAAAGTTTTCCCTTTGGAATATCAACAATTTAATCCCCAACTTTCGTGCTCACGTGAAACTTACCAATTCAATTAGCCATTAATTTAATTGCATTATCGATCTGTTTTTTTTTATTGAAAATGGCTGAAAGTAAGAGTGCATTAATCGCCAAAACAGTGCAAAAACATGCCGGTAGGGCCAAAGAAAAGGTAAGCAAATGAACATTGACAGTTTTTGGGTTGCATTAATCAAGGTGGCTCAGTTGGTTGGGGGATTTTTCATTTTTTTGCAGATTTAAAAAATGCGCGGGAAAATGCGAAGTTTTTAAATCCCTATTTTCGCGCAATTTTTTCGGTCAATTGAGTTGAGGGAAATATTCGCAGATTTAAATATTGGAAAAATGTGTGGAGTATGCGGTTTGTAGATGCGCGGAGAAAGCGCGCGTTTTTTAAATATCGATATTTAGACACTTTTTTTTGAAATTGTGGTTAAGGCGTTTTTGACGTAACGTCAAATGGGGAAAATTTTCTGAGATTTATCTCGTGTGATTTATCCTGCTCAATTTTCGGAGTTTATAATAGGATTCATATGGTTTTCAAATCCATTAAAGGCGGGAAAAATTCAAACGAAATTTTCTGCCTTTTTTCTCTAAAACTCAAAAAAAATTTTGAATGTTAAATCTCGGTCGAGAATGCTCCGAATATTTGTTGTATGTAGAACGAAATTTTCGAACGTGCCATTACAAACTAATTTTAAAATTTCGAAAAATTACGCTTTTGGGTTTTTGGAATTTTCAATTTTTTTCTTATATTTTCATTATCTATATAGACATGCCGAAAAACTTCAGTCCGAAAACTACGAAAAGTTCAGTAGAAAATACTTTAATTATCGGTATAAATTGTCACGTGTTTTCACTACGTTTTCAATGCTTAATAAACAAAAAATGATCACGTCCATACGATCGATATATATATATATATGAATGTTTCCGGTGAACATTAAGCAAAAGAAGTTTGAGGCTTTTATGACATACTTAATTTTATGGGCTCTCAAAAACTAAATATTTGAAGTTAAACTACTAAACACATGAGAGTATTGGCGGTTCATTAAGGTTGCTCAGTCATTTCCCAATTTCGAAAGTATTTAAAAACATATGGGCAACGATTTTTCTGACGTTTCAAAATTTTGAAATCTTACAATTTAATTTTTTTTCAAAAGCTTCTGAAGTTATTCTTAGCATAACTTGTTGAAACCTTGCAATTTTAATTCACGCAAGTTACTGACCCACCTTAATTTACTCAATATATTTGTTTGACAGTTGAGGCTATATTGGGGAATTTAATTGACACAAAATCAATGAAAATTTACACAAGCTATCGACACTTAGGGACTCGTATACACTATTATACACTTGCAATTTCAGCATACACAATTTCTATTATATAATCATCGAACCTCTGGTGCACACCTATTATTATGAGCCCAGAGTTTCATTTTAAATGACAATTACTTATGCAATAGTAGTGAACAAATTGACCGTGTCTGTCGTCATTATGGCAGAGACAAATGGGAATAAAGTGCAGTAGCACGTGTTTTTTTGTTCTGATAATTATTGTGAGTGCATGTGGAGGTGGGTGGGGGGGGGGGGGGGGGGGGGGGGGGGTCCAGTATCCTGAAATTGTAAAATTTCTAATTTTTGGACATTCTTATAATACTTGAAATTTTGCATTTTCGATTTGTAGTTCTTGAGATTTTTGAAATTTTTGGACTTTTTCGACATTTCTGCAATATTTATGATATTTACTATTTTCAATTTTTCTAAAATTTTGTAAATTAAAAAAAAGGTGAAATGTCTACAATTAAAAATTTTTTTCGTTACTTTCAAAATTTCTGAAATGAAAAAAAAATTTGCTTCGATTTTTTGTGAATTTGCATTTTCAAATTTTCGGAATTTTCCATTTTCCCTTAATTACTGCAATAATATATTTTTTTTGATTGTCAATTTAGTTTTTCTGCAATTTTTTTGAAATTTCTTGAAAAACTTTATATTTTGAAATATTTAAAAGTTCTAATTTTTCTACACTCTTTAAATCTTGGAAATTAACAAATAAAAAAATTAATGGAAAAATTTGAAATTTTCAAAAGCGCGCATGCGCGCACTTTTTTTCTCTCACTACATTGCTTAGTGCATTGCGTTGTATATAGTCGCAGTTTCAGACAATCACTCGATTGACGATTAAGGGGGAGTAGAAAGACTCAGAAATAAGCGAAAAAAAAGCGTCGCAAAGATTTCTCGGAAGCGATTAATTCAAACATTAAACTGATAATAAGCACCAAGAATGAGTTTCACAAATAATTTTATGTTGATGTGAGGTATCATCCTCTTTAAATCTTCCCAAGTTTGTAATCGATACCCTGTAAGTGCATTAACAAATGGACGGGGATAGGACCATCTACGGATTGAACCAATAACTTCCCGAGTAGCCTCCTATCGTGAAAACTGTGGCAATCTAGTGCGCATGCGCGTGCTGTCACGCGCGCGTTTTTTCCATTGCACGTGAGCCTTTATATTCTACCATTGGATTCATCGAGCATTCGTTTATAATTAATTGAATAAAATACTCGCAGATTCTTCCTTACTTTCTATTATTTTTTTTATAAAATACATGCTTCGCATAATCTATTTTCTTGAAAAGAAAAAAAACAATTTTGACGGCCCAATAATTAATTATGAATTTTTGAAAATGTCTAAATGTAAAAGTCTCTGAAAGCCCTCGTGACGTCATTAAACGAGATCTATACTTTGCACGTGGCGCTGCCCGTCAGAATCTAGTACTACCGCTGTCGGTGTATATAGACGCTAACCAATAGAACAAGCACTCCTCGTTTAATGACGTCACGGGGTTTTTCACAGCCCTTTAAATTTGGACGTGCAGAAATTTATAATTAAGTACTGGGCCCGCCAAAAATTGTTAAAAATGGAAGGGAGAGTATTCCCGCATTCCGTCGGTATTTTGAGAAAATCCACCGGCTGCAACTCCCCTATCTATTCATTTTGTGTGCAAAATTTGTTGGTTTTTTTTTGTCAGTTACTCGTAATCCGGAGAATAATAAGTCGAACTTGTGGCGGGCCCGTTTAACGGGGAAGAATGTAAACCTTTACAGACTTGTCTGGTTGAACCGGTCTCTTACTTGGGTCCACCCTCTTTCGGGCATTACGCTGCTATCATCTTCAACAGGTAAAGGTCCGTTTTGAGGATGTAATTAATGTTTTTTTTTTCAATATAAAACATGTGATTTTTTTTCCGTTTTTACGGTAAAATCAGGCGTAAGTTTATCACGCGAAATTTTTATATAGTGTTCGGAGATACCCACCCATTCACCCACCCACCCACCCCCCCACACACACCCACCCACACACACCCACCCACACACACCCACCCACACACCCTCACACACACACCCACCCACCCACATACACACACCGACCACCCACCCACCCACAGACACACACCGCCCACCCACCCACACCCACACACACACACACACACACTTTTTTAATGACTCTTTCAGTCTATTTAGGTGGCGATAAAAATGATTTATACCACACAGTCAAGTTGACCGGAATTATATGCTTCGACTCTATCAGAATTCCCACGTGTTGCGCGCGCACCTGGTACCGGAAGCGCGCCATCTACGGAGAAATTCCGCGGCATCAACCGAAAGGATTTTTGGCAGATATCTTCAAAACTAAGAATATCAACGAATGTTCATATAAAACTTTATTGTAGCTCTCAATGTGCACTACAAAAAACACTTTCATGAAAATTCGGGCTGGGTCCTCCACATTTTGACATATCGCAAAAGAAAATGTGAAAGATTCGCTCAATGCGCGCCTGAAGAACGTGGGAGAGCCGCTTGAGGAAGTCTTGAAAAAATGTCTAGAAATTACGAATCGGAAATTTTCTTTTTCGTTCTGATGGGCTGCACTCATTCAGCACCACCTGTTTTTCGCAGATTTCCAACTTTTTTTAGTAACAAAACGTCAACGGCGGAAAACCTACTTTAAGAATGTAATGGATATTTTCTAAAAATACACTATATATATATCTATATATATATATATTTACTTTAGCCTCTTTTAACAAAATATGGCATTGAAGTTGAAACGATTTGTCCGTTAGTGAGGTTGTGGATAATCAGGTCGACTAGGTGCCGTCTTACGCACAACCGGTTTGTACAGTTTTTTTTTTCGCTTGAAAATACGTGTGACATGAAGCAAGGCGTTTACTTCCGTTTAAATTTTACCACTAATTCGATCTACGGCTATAAGATTAATCGGACAAATTGTGGTTGATACATAGAGACAATTTTATGTGAACGAAATACATGCAGTAGCACCCCTCTAATTTCCACTGAAAATGCGCGGAGAGTGTCGATTACGCCTTAACGAGTGGGTTTAGAGAAAAACGTTATGAGACACTTTTTGTGGAGAATTTAATGACCGATAAAAAAGTCTAATGCGATCTTCCTCTGCATCGACTCATTCTCGAGATACATGGACTTTTATGTAGTGTTGGTCGGCCAGAATGCAAGGAGTCCAGCAGCGAGATTTCATTTTCGGGGATAATCTTTAAGGTACTGAAAAATTAAAATTGCTTTCATCTTATATGCCAAATTTCAAAGGCCTCAAAAAATCCCGAAAACTTCTATTATATTTTTTTTTTACATTAAAAAAAAATAGCGAATTCATGAAATTTGAGAATCCTAAGAAATTCTAAAGCTGTAAAACTTGAAGAAGAAAACATTACGAGCTGGGAAACTTGTGAAGGTTTGGTGTGTGTGTGTGGCTGTGTGTGTGTGTGTGTGTGTGTGTGTGTGTGTGTGTGTGTGTGAATTAATTCAAAAATAATCACCAGAATACATTTAGCTGTAAATGAACCTCAATGTTTTGATTTATCTCATCAAATACTCGATTTACAGAAAAAAGCAAACAATGTTTTTTGTTGGAAATCGCATGCTCTACAAAAAATGTCCTATAACATTTTGTCGTACCACCACTTGTTAGCGAGATAATCCACTTTCTAAGCAAAAACCGTCAAATCAAGTTTTGCAATTTCTATCGGGGAAGCCAGTGGTTCGAGCCATTAAAGGTCATATCCACATCCTGTTTATTAGATTTATTCATCGCATCATTAATGCGCTCTATAGCAACATGTTCGTATTATATGTGGGTCGGAAAAGATCTTATGGTACGGTTGTTCACAGAATAACTGTCCTCCACTCTCGATCTTCGTTTGCCTCGGTATCCCGTTACTATTCTGGGATAGTCCCGGGGAACTGGTCTTCTTTTTTTTCTTTTTCCTTCCCTTTCCCACCCCTAGGTCCAGTGGGCAAATATATCTACAAGTCGTCGCTTTTCATTATCTCCGTCGGTGTTCCGCTGATAGCGCGGAATGAACTTCTGTACAATTGCCAAATATTTGACCATTCAAAATCAAGGATATTCTCGTTGAGTATTTAAGGAGGCAATGTATGTTTTGTAAAAATATACTCCAAATATTGATCGACTTTTTACACGTCGAAAACATAGATAAGCTCATCTATATACGTATATACGTTCATATAAAAATAAATGTGGCCACCGGGACGGACGTCCATCCAACATTCCGAAAACATGAAGGCGGGAAATTCAAATTTCACGTTTATTCGGATTCTTCCAATGGAAAAATCGAAAGGTCTAAGAGTTTTGTTGGGTTCGAAATTTTCGGAAAATATCGAAATTTTGGATTTTCGTTAATGGAGAAAATTACAAAATTTTTTGGAATATAAATTAAGGGGATTCCCTGAGAGAAATTGACATAGTTGACTCATACCATTTCCTTAAACAGTGATTATCTCGTCAACAAGTGGCGTAACGCAAAAACTTTGTAGAGTATTTTTTATAGAGAAATCGAATTCCGACAGAAAATCCCTTATGTGATTTTCGTGTAAATCGACAGGTTCACGAGATATCTGACGAAGAAGCTTGACGACCACCTTGTTACCTAGTAACTGGAACCAGTGGTTTTACGAAATATTTGAGGAAACTTTTGTTTTCCTCGAGTAACTCTTTCAGTTTATTGAGGTGGAGATGAAAATGGTTTGCCACACAGCTAAGTTGATGGGAATTATGTTCTTCGACTCGATCAGAATTCTCGCGGTTGCGCGCGCACCCGGTACCGGAAGCGCGCCATCTATGGAGAAATTCCGCGGCGTCAACCGAGAGCATTTTCGGCAGATATCTTCAAAACTAAGAATATTCACGAATGTTCGTATAAAGCTTTATTGTAGCTCTCGATGTGCACTACAAAAAACGTTTTCATGAAAATTGAGCTAGCTCCTTCACATTTCGACATATGATCCCAAAATAAAAAGAGAGGGATTTTCTGAATGCGCGCCTGAAGGTCTTTTGGAGAACGCAACGAGCACTGACGGTTCAACTCAAATTAGAGGAGGAAAACGCAATCATCTTTCATCGATTGTCTCATATGAAACATATAGATATATCAATTGAGTGGTGTATTCATGTGACTGCGCGGTCGTAATTTCAGTCGCGGGAAAGGTCATATTTAAATTAACTTGAATTGGGCTATTGAATGGAAAATGTGGCTGACCAGGGTTCAAATTTGCTGCGACAAAAATTACGAGCATTCTGAAATTTTGCAAAATTCCATAATTTTTCCAATTTTGATTTTCATTTTGAAAACTTTGATATGAAAAAAAAAAATCAAAAACATTTTTCAATGTTCAGAAATACAAATTGAAATTCAATGACAATCTTTGAAATTGAGGAATATTTTACATTTCTGAATTTTGAGGGTTTTGAAATTTGAAAAACGTGGGGCGTTTATGAAGTTTTGGGAAAAAACGGAGAAATTTTTAAAGAGCGATTGTTAAATTTGTTTGTCCTTGCGAATTTTTCATAATTCCCGCAAAATTGCATAGGTTTTTTACATTGGAGTTAGTCAAATTTTATTCCTTAAATTCGATTATTAAAACTTCATAAAAATTATCAAACTTTACTGTATTTCAGGATAGAATTTGATTAACCGCAAGTGCTCATGGACATGTTCAGCGAATCGCAAAAAACAAATGGTAATAAAGTAGGAAAAAACTGCCATATTAATGGTGAAGGTTGTATCATTACGGTGCACACTGAATTTTTTTATTTTCCAAACTGGTCTCGGTTTCATCAAGGTAATTGAATTAGGCTTCAACGCGTATGAAAACTGAAATTTTCAATTGAAAAAAAAAAAAAAAAAAAAAAAATTAACGAACTAAATAAAATGTCAAAAATGTAACTTCATTTAAAACATTGTACTCAAATTTTTTTCTCCCAAATTTTGAAAAAAGAATTGACTAGTTGCCAGAAATAAAAATAAAAAAAATTTTAAATAGGCGAATTGCTTGTGTGGTCCTCATGGATCACACTCATTTTAACCCACTCATTTTCCATTTAAATCATTGTGGTGTCCTAAACCGTAGTACATTCAGCTGTTACCATCTACGGATTAATAATGAGATTCTAGTTTCGTTTTATATGGTGACTCGTAGGCGTCGGAAGACATGAAACGCCATTCACGATGAATAATTCAATTAGAATGAAAAATATATGATAAGACAACTAAGGCGCTGCGCAAAAAAATTGTCAAATTTAAAGGATTGAGTAATGAAGGATTGGTTAAAATATAAAATATAAAAAACAAGAATTGAGCCTCAAGGACTTCCCGATTTGGTATTTTCCTCCGGCATCATCCTTGTCCCATTATGTCCTCAAATATTTCATGAATGACAGATTTTACGGAAAACCTCATTCAACATTTTTTCAGGCCAATTGATTCAGGAAAAAAAGTCATGCAGCATTTTTCCGCAATCCGGATTATCCTCAGATGAATCCAACACTGCGATTTTTATTATTTTCTGTAGTCTGAAAAATTACCAGACTGATTTTGCACAAACCCTGGACGGCCCGAGAGTTCGTGAAGATGCATTGATTGGTCCATACAGCATCTCGACCGGATAACTCGTTCATAAGACATCAGGAAACTTTTAGCCCCCCCCCCCCACATACATGCATACGCCAATGACCTATGATAAATTCCGAACGTTAAAATACCTTCCTTGAAGTGGAAACTCAAGATCCCTAATTCTGCACATTCTGTAAATACAGAATACTGCACGTAATTAATTTTACATCATTGGAAAAATGTGCCTCCGGTTATCGATCCAGACAGTGATCAAACTCAATCCAAGCACTTCATAAAATTGAAGTTGGAATTTTACCACTTGCAATCATTAGTTGTCTTTTTATTTTCGTTGCATGCATATGTTGGTGGTCATGCTACAGTAGTGAGAGTAATTTCCAGCTATTCATCAATCAAACCATGAAATTGAGTGTCAAAGCTCACAGTTATAGCTTTTGTAGTTACGAGTACGTGCTTCATTCCGGGGAGGCGCGGCTCAGGCTAACTGAAATTATCGAACTTTTTGATTTTTTTGTCATTTTCTCTCATTCAAAATTGTTCAATTTTTGGGGATTTTTTTCGTCAACATTTGATATATGACAACAGTTCCAAGTGAACGAACAGTTCCACGAATGGTTTCCAAGTGAGTCTCCAAGAACTGTTCCAAGTGGAACTTTAGTTCCGGAACCCGTTCAAGGAACGGTTCCAGGTGGATATTCAATTCCAGGAACTGTGCCAGATGTGACCACGGTTCCAAGAATCGCTCCAGGTGGAGGCACAATTTTGAGAGCTGTTCCACGTGAAGATTAAGTTCTCGGAACTGGAAGCACTCGCCCAGTGGCGCTGCAACCGTTACGCTTCAAACTTCAATAACTTAATGGGAAATTCGCAGACAGAAAAGAAGAGGAACTTTGGCCTTGGAAGTTTGCCCTCTTTTTACCCTCAGTACATTGTGGCTGAAGCGCGCGCCACTGGACTTGCCCTAAAGTAAAAGGGAGAAGCGAAAGAAACTATCGCGATATATCGAAATTATCGAAAACCGTGAGACCGAAACCGACGCGCCACCAGTTCGTGCGGCGGAAACAGGAAGTGCGCGTGCGCAGCACGCGCCATCAACCTCCTGTAGTAAAAATTGTGAAGTTAGGATGAGCGGCAGAAGTAACAAAATCTTTTTCACTTCATCTCGGTAGAGATGGTACTAGGAATATTCCAAGGCCTAATTTGACTCCATTTTAGTGTTGTAAAGTCCGAACATATCCGATGATCCTCGAGTTGTTGAGGGTTCAGGAAAAAGTACGGAACACTCGCGTAAAAATTTTACGCTACGGGATACAATTTTTCATGGTAATGAGGATGAATTTGGTGTTTTTAGGCAACTATTGAGCGAATTTTCCGGATTTTTTATGGCTCAAACTTGAAAATTTACGAATAAAAATTTAGAAACGAATTTTTTCCGCAAAGTTTCATAAAGAAAAATATGGAAAAAATTGCACTGGCGCATCACGTGACTAGCTAGCTGTCATTTTTATTGAAATTCTCTCGTCCTTCATGGCTGTTAAACTTCGTGGGAAATTGAAAATTATACTTTTGTGTGTGGATTACGCAAAAAGTTATAATATTGGCCAGTAGTTTTGGACATTCCTCCCTTTAGCCCTCAATTTAAAAGAAACGGGACCTGCCGTATGTCCAGCGTATGGCCAGTCAGTGAGTTCCGTTATCTTGAACCCACGAAAGATATATTCCCAGATGTATATGTATGTGCACTTTGGTCAGAAAATATATACAATGTCGTACAAGTGCGTAGCTATTTTTTTACGAAATGTCTAGATGATTAACATTGCACAGCTTTGTTTCTATTTTAAGAGTAACGTTTCTTCCTGGAATACACATTGTTTAAGAGGGGGAAAACCAATGCAATATCTTACTTTTTTTGTATTTAAATTGCTCCATTTAAATTTTTTAGGAATTTTCTGAAATCGTCAGAATTTTCAATTTTGTTTTTAATCTATAAAATTCGTGATTTTGGTTTGAAATTTATGTACTTAGGTGGAGATGAAAAACATTTTTACCACATAGTTAAGTTGATGGGAATTATATCCTTCGAGTCGATGAGAATTCCCACGTGTTGCGCGCGCACCTGGTGCCGGAAGCGCGCCATCTATGGAGAAATTCCGCCGCATCAACCGAAAGCATTTTTGGCAGATATCTTCAAAACTAAGAATATTAACGAATGTTCATATAAAGCTTTATTGTAGCTCTCAATGTGCACTACACAAAACATTCTCATGAAAATTGGGCTAGCTCCTTCAGATTTCGACATATGATCCCAAAACAAAATGTGAGAGATTTTCGCATACGCACATAACGACGGATTAAATAAAATCATGCTAATAGTTTTTTTTTTCACTTGTACTTTGCTCTTTATTTAGATCATCTATTCAAAGTAGCGCATATTGACTATACCTGTTACGGTGTAAAGAGTTTTAGGCCATTCGAGACGAGAATTTCCAATGAAATCCAGTTATCCATGTTTTATTCGTTACGCTCCATCGTTTTCGTGAAACACTGCATAACGGACTGATAACGTTGGCATTCGCGTAGATAATGGAATCTCTAATGAATATTTTTAATTTTCGGATTGCTAAAATTTTTGTAAATATTTAATGTTTTTTTTTACGAATTCATTTATGTATTCATTGCAATTTCAAAAATTAAAAGAATATTCAGTGCAAAAAACAAAACAGTTATAAAAATAACGTGTCCAAAAAGATATTTATGAATTTTTTTTTAATTCACTCACTTTACAACTTTCAAAAATGGCGCCATTTTCACGTTATTTCAAATGGCAGATTGATCGCGCTACGATTCTTATAACTGATGCATCTGTGATGAATAAATCCCTCCACATAGATATATGAAAATCAGTGATTACTAATGTGTCATTAGTTAGACATCGAGGGGGGCGAAACAAGTGGTTATTGTCTCGTTTTTAATTGAATTTAATTTGCCCCCATTTTCTCCAATTAAACTTTATCCTCAAGTATTGCATACGAACTTCTTTCTTTGACAAATACAATCCAATTTAGCTCAATTAAGTTTATTGCCATTGAGTAGGTACTGGGTTCCAGCCATGTATGAAAAGATCAAAAGTATACTTTTTTCGTCATTTTTTTAAAATTCTACGACTCCAATTATTAAATTCTTACATATTCGAAAAATTTTCTTTTTCATTTTTAATTTTTTTCTTACATTTAAATCATTTTGCAAATGTTAGAATTGTCGGAACATGATCATGGAGCGCTTTGATCAAGCTTTCTTTTTTCAATTTTTTCATGGTTAAACCCCTAAAATTTCTTTAGTTTGATGTTTGTTTAATCTTATCAATTTTTCGGAATGCCAAATATGAAAAAAAAATGAAGTGTAAACAAAAAAAAAAAAACTCTACTCTATTCGTATACCCTTTCGGGTCTTTACGATTTGTTCCCATCCCACCCCCCCTTAACCCCACTGCACAGCATTCGCCCAGTTTTGTCACTGGAATCGAGGGAAAACCATTGGAAAAAACCTCAGATTTGTACAGCTCGTTTCTTTTACGAAACTCCCGCTCGGTTGTGTGGTGTGAGAAGTGTAAACAATTTAGCGCCATCAGAAACTCCTAATTTCCAATCTCTCCAATTTCACGCCGAGTAACAGCTGATCGAGCGATCTCCGCCATATTGGATTCCGTTCCGGTCCGCCGTCTATCTCCATTAATTATTACTAAATGACCAAAAGTGTACGGCAAATCATCATGAAATATTTGTCAATATTTTTCACGATTTTTTTTCGAAATTCTAATAAACAAATTTGATTTTAATTTATATTCACATCAAAAATATTCATTTCCGCATAAGATTTCAGGTTAAACGCTGAACTTTCAAAATCGATCCCGCGAAAAACTGAAATTGATTTGAACGAAGTCGCCTTCCAGAATTTCAAAATTTTCTCAAATTGACTGAAAAATATTTTTCAAAAATCTTAACCATAATTTCCATATTTTCCATAAATCAAGTTTCAGCGCGTTCTGTTATTTTAGCAGACGTGAAATATATTTGTAGAAGAAAATTCAGGTTGAAATGTGCAATGTGAATCGCGGACATTAAACTGATGTGTATTCAAGAATTACAGTTGGTGGCTTGAGCATTGCTGAGTTGGGCTATTGGCCACCACTTGAGGTTGATGTCCGAGCGCCTAGCCAACATTCCAATTCCATTTTCCTCATGGTCCCTTTATGATCCTGTTTCCATGTAACGACCTGTCAAGGCTGCAATTAAGGCCGGTCCTCAAAAAATATTTTTTCCTAGACATTTCGTACTTTACGTTTTTACTAATAACACTTCGTAGAATGTGTAGAAAAATATGTTTTTAGTCCTAAATTAAGGGTACAGTTCTTACCCAGTCTTATTAGTTTAAACGCCAAATGCTAAAGCACACCAGATTGTCCAGGGAAAAAATATTTTGGAAGATGAGCCTGGATTTCTTGTCAAAATATTTTTATAAAATTCATTTCGTGTCTCTAGTAACTTTTCAGAATTTCCTTTTACTTCAAATGCGGGAAGTTCATCTACCGCAACTCGTGGTAACTCGAGTTGAATATCGCGGTAATAGCTTCTGAGAATAAATCGTGCATTGGTAAAAATCGAAATTTTGTTTCTAATTCAGTAGTTTCAGCATTCAAGGTCCAAAAAAATCGGAAAAAATCTGATGCGAAAGCTATTTTAGACTTTTTTGATTATGGAAAAGAGTGGGTGGATTGGTACAGGATGTCATTAAATTTCGGTTGGTCTCGACTGGTCTCTCATTTGCTTTGAAATTGATAAAAAAAAACAGAGGAGATGGAGAACGGCACTTTGCTCATAGTGCGACTTCTCGAGGGTTGACGAGGCCTCAAATTTTTTTGGGTAGAAATTCCTAGTTGGGGAATTTTTTGGTCAGATGAAATCCCATGGCAAAAAAAAATTGGGAAAAATTAGAAAAATGACCCACGCTCGCATTCACTGTCCACAGTCGCGTCTCGACTCCAAAATAGCGCAGGTCCTAGCCTCCGATTCTATTAACAGCCATTGGGGCGGATGACACGTGGGCTATACCTAGTACGAGACTATAGTCGGTAGTTACGTCTATTATTGTGCAACCCCTATACGACCTGGTTCTATCTCGTTCCAGACACTTGCACTACATTGTTTAGATTTTCAATATTTGAGTACTTCTTCGGCTCTGCCAATCAGGGCTGCGATTTGGCTGTCATTGAAGCATTTATGCAAATTTACAGCTTTGAGTTTCGGAGAATTTCCGAAGAAATCCGGGAAAATTTTTCAGAATTTCCGGGGATTTATGGACACCCAGAAAATAGATGCGATGTGGGTGTCGGAAGAAAAATGAGAGGCAAAAAAGGTCACGCACACATACACCCGCGCGCACGCGCGCTTGCAAAATTATGTAAAAAGTTTTTTATTGAGTGCACGTATTTTGAATTTCGAAAAATTTTGAAAAATGAATTTCGAAAATCTTTGGAAACTGAAGAAAATGGAATTGAAATTTTTTAGAAAAATGGGATTTTTAGGAACGTTTGAAAAGTTGAAAATTAAAGAAAGAGAAGATTTTCTCTTCTAATGCCTCAACTAACTCCTGCAGTTTATTTAGGTGGAGATGAAAAGAATTTACAACAATTAAGTTGATGGGAAATATACTCTTCGACTCGAACAGAATTGTCAGGTGTTGCGCGCGCACCTGGTACCGGAAGCGCCGTCTATGGAGAAATTCCACGGCAGCGAGCGAAAGCATTTTTCGCGGATATCTTCAAAACGAAGAATATTAACGAATTTTTATATAAATATTTATTGTAGCTCTCAGTGTGCACTCAAAAAAACATTTTCATGAAAATTGGGCTAGCTCCTTCACATTCCGAGATATGATCCCAAAACAAAATGTGAGAGATCCTCGCAATGCGCGAAAAAACGCTGAGGAGAGTGACGAGTCGTGGGTTAAACAACATTTCCGGATCAATCACGTGACATGGAATGTCAAAAAATATAATATAATTGGCAACCTCGAATATTAAATTTGGCACGGAAAAAACGAGGTATAACTGACCGGATCTGCGTCAAGGGAAATATGAGACGTTGATGTAACATTAATCTCGTTTAAGTGTATCCCATGAAATTACAGAAATAGTATATAGATGAGTAAAGACAAACCACAATGTGTTGAAGAAACATTGACATTAAATTCGGGTTAATGAATTTTTTGTTTCTGGGTTTTGTTAATTTTGAAAAAAAAGATAAATCGCAAAAATATATGTAGAATTTACGGAATTGTAGTAATTTCATTTTTATTGAATTTTCAAATTTTTGTCATTTTCAATTTCCAATTTTCGATCACTTGACATTTTCAATTTTTCCCATAATTTGGAAAGTTTAAAATCTTTCAGAATTTTTGTTTTTTCCCCTAGTTTTCAAGTTTTGAAGGCTGCAAAAATGGTATTTTTTAAAATTCTTCAATCTTGTTATTTATTAGATGTGTCATGCTTTCAATTTTTTTAAAAGTTAATTTTTAATTGAAATTTGAACTTTATAAAAAAATAATTTTTTCCAACCAAAAATAAAAATTGACCTTCAACTACCAGTTTTATTTTTAGTTTCTAAAATTTTCTGTTGGAAAATTTTGTTATGTCTGCAAATGATCGACTCCAATTTTCTTAATATTTTTTTCTAAATTATGGGAATGTTAAATCTTCCTAAATTCGTTTTGCCAAAACTCGTAAAATTGTACAAATTCAACTGTAAAATTAAAAAAATTGAATTGTAGACAATATAGAGACTTCTCACTTTTTAAAATTCAGAAAATGCACAACTGTTCCAAATTTTCCAATTAATTTCCTTTTCTCTAATTTTTGCCTCTTTTACGGTAAAGAAAATAAGGTTTCCATTACATGGCTCATCAAGTGGCGTGTGGACATTCACAAAGAAAGGAAATCATAGTCAATAATTGCTTGCCTTCACCCAACACGCTCATCTTACCGTTAAGCATTTACCATAACTTATACTACCTGTCAACAATCTAACAGAGATTCTTCTTTCTCGCAAATGTTACAAGCTATATTTCTAATATTAAAGAAAAACAACAATAGGGAATCAATAGCTTTTATCGGCTGTTTTTCCTCCAGTAAATGTAACCTTCACCGTTTAAACATGTAAACTACATTTTTTCATAAAGATCAACAAAAAGTTGAGACTGTGTGTGTGTGTTGTTCCCCTCTCGCTGGCCCTTGTACTCCCCACAGTAGGTGCACTTCAGCATTTTCTTGACTTTCGCCATTTAGGCCATTGTATTTCTAAACACAGGGTAGACCTCCAGAAGCCCATGTGCCACGATGGCAGGCGCCGATGATGGACAGTCCCCTCCCTGCGATGGGTTAGGTTCCCGCCCAGCCGTGAGGCCTCATGTGATGAGTACCGCCGACAGCACACACGGAATGTTCCTGGTTCGGTCGGAGAATCAATGAGAAAAGATTTTTGAAAAAATATTCTCCGGCGGCTGGATGCGAACGTAGGACCTTTGGTTCACTGCGCCAAAGCCCCGACTGTGGGTGGGTGCGGGTGGGCGGATGGGCAGGTGGGTGGCTAGGTGTAGCCGTGGGGGGGGGGGGGGGGTAGGTGGGTGGGCAGGTGGGTGTAGTTGGGTGGGTGGGTGGGGGGGTCTAGGTGAGTGTGGGTGGGTGGGGGGGTCTAGGTGAGTGTGGGTGGGTGGGGGGGGGGTCTAGGTGAGTGTGGGTGGGTGGGGGGGGTCTAGGTGAGTGTGGGTGGGTGGGGGGGGGGGTCTAGGTGAGTGTGGGTGGGTGGGTGTGTGTGGGTAGGTGGGTGAGTGGGGGGGGGGGTGGGTTGTTGGCTGTAGGTGGGTGGGTGGGTGGCTGTGTCTTCATCTCTCTCTCTCTCTCTCTCTTGTACTCCTCACGATAGCCGCGCGCCCATGTGGTCGGGCAAATTTTCGGCATCTAGGCCATCCTATTTCTAAACACAGGGTAAACCTCCGAAAAACCCTGCTACAATGGCGGGCGCCTCTGTCGGCTTACAATGTCTAAAACTGTTGGATTTTGCTTGAAATATCAAGATTCGATGAAAAATATTTTTTTCTTTTATTCAGGAGTAAATCAATAACTTCTTCTATCAGAAATTGACCAATGAATAAATCAATAAATAAAGACATAATTAATTGAATAAACTCTTTTGTTGTTTCAGTTCCTTCAAAATTTGGGAAAAGTAGACAGAACGGCAGATGATATTTTCGATGAACATCTACAAAATTTCACGAGACAACAAAATGCAGCAAATAAACTTCAAAAGGAATTTAATAACTACATTAGATGTGTTCGAGGTGAGTTGAGTTATTTGAACGATAAGCGAATTTAATTTATATTGTATGCTTATTATTTTATTTTTTTTTTCCAATTTAACATGTCAATATATTTGATCCTGCGTTGTTGGATCTATCTAATGAAATTAAAGAAATTAAGAGAAATAGAAAATAAAAAATTCCAATTTTCCCAATATATTTGATTTGTAAAAACTTGGGTGAGCGAAACCCTCACAGTGCGTCTGCCACATTAGCAAATAAAATTTAAAAAGTGTTGATATTATTTTGTAATTCAACTTGCGCATTTGTCAGCACGGATCCTGTCTCACAGCATCCCAGAATCCCTCGGAAAAATTTCATCTCGTACTATGTGCATATATAGAGCGAGACTTAATAGGTTCGCGTGAAACAAGTCGAACACAATGTACAACGATAAAAAAAATGATAATAAAAATATGAGCTGAGTCACGTGCGATCAGTAATTAATCAATCATCAAAATTAATTTTCTCGGCAATTTCTCTAACAACTCTATCTTCCTAACGAGCAATGAATAAGTGCAAACTCCGTTTTCACTTAGTTGAATTTAATTAACAATTGTGTAAATAATGCAAACGGGTATTCGCGAAATAATGTAATACACTTGTGCTTTTTTTGCGGAAAATTTATCTATATGTTTTTTCTAATAAAGACTTCCATTATTTTTTGAATTTGTTAGATTTTCCGAAAGTTTCGACTTTTTAATTATCTTTCTCATTATCCAGTTTTATAATTTTTTTAATTTATTTTTGAGCTTTTGAAGGCTCTAAGATTGTGCAATTAAAAAATATAAAGATTTTTTTTCTGTTCTCAAATTTCTCATTCTTTCGAGTTTTTAAAATTATTATAAAACTTTTTAAGAATTTGCAATTTTGCTTATAACAACTCTCAGTTAATCTCAGAATATCTCGAAAATGGAAAGAGATAGGGAAAAGAAGTTTAAACAAATCTTGTTCCTTGCACTCTGATACACATTTTATGTTGAATAACTTTTTTTCTAACGATCATATTTTAAGAGCGAATGGGGGTGGGGCGGCGCGAGCGGCGTGTGACGGGGAGCCGCGAGTTTGGTCGTCGCCCAACATTCAACCCCCATTTTCGCAGGAAGTATTACAGATAGCGATATGAGTCATAATGTCTAAATGATTACCCATGAATCTGAGAATCTTTTGTACTGGGAGTGTTTTTCGCTATCTCCATTATTTAATCAAATCTAGGAGAGCCAAAGTTACCAGGCGATCTGTTTTGCCGTGGCCACATTCACAGTTCACTTGTTAAAATAACGTTTACAATTTTTTTTTCAATTTGCACTTTTTGGAAATATTGCAACTTTGAGGTTGGTGTTCGGAAAATTTCTATGCATTTTTGCAAATTTTCCGATTTTTTTTGTTTATTTTTTAAAAATATTTTTTGTGTTCTTCAGCTTATTCAAATCTTTATGTTTATTTGATTTTTGAGTTATTGAACTTTTCAAAAAATTCTGAATTTTTGCGAATGTTGGAAGTTGTGTAAAAAAAAATCGAAGTTTTAAAAAGTTTTTCCATTTTCTCATTTTGTCGAAATTTTTGAATCTTTAAAAAAATAATATTAATGAAAATGGATAGGGCAAGTCTTCTATTTAAAAGTCCATAATAATTTTCCCATCGACTTGGCCTTCCGACTAAAATGTCAGGAATTGCCACGCGAGTAACTAGCTCTTAACTCTAATGTAATTCTTCTCTCAACACTAGTAAATGTTCACGTTTTTTCCCCTTTCACGCAAAAACAATTTCTTTTAGCTCATTTGATGTTTTTGCACAATCGAAGTGCATTCATATAGGTAGGAAATGTCATCCCTATCAATGTTGTTTTCACCGATTTTACCAGTAACTGAAAATAGTGAATGATTAGAGTTGTAGCTTTACTCAACTTTCCTGACCTACTTGCAGGGGGGTCGAGAGTACATTCACCTGCCACGATAAGACCGTGGAAAAAAACAACATTTTTACCATTCCAGCACTGGCTCGCACAACATTGACGATCATCAATGTTTCGGGAATCTTGAATTATTTTTTTTTAATCTTTCATATACTTGAAAATTTTGATAATTTTGAAAGTTTTTTTTATTTTTTCAAATTGTTGTATATAATTTTTTCGGAAAGTTAGATGCTTTGTGACTTTTAAAAAAATACCATTCCTAAGATTTGTTGATTTTAAAATTTTAAAATTTCTGAAATTTTGGAAAATTTTGAAAATCCTGAATTTTCTTGGAATTTTTAAAATTTTCAAAACTTGAAATTTTTGAAACTTTTGAAACTTTTGAAACTTTTGGAATGTTTAAACCTTTTGAAATTTTGAGATCTGTGCAGTTTTCGAAATGTTAGAAAATTGTGATATCTTTCATATTTTGGAAATCCGAAAAGGATTTGAGAATTTGGATTTTGTCAAACTGTGTCAAAATTTGACCCTGCAAAAATTGTTAATCATTATCAAAATCATTATCATTATTATCAAATTTTTTCAGCATTATCTCTAGTCCTCATTACCAACATTGGATACCTAAATTTTTAATACTTGAAACTTTTGATACATTCTTCCAATACCAACACTGGAAGGAGATAACATTGATAACCGTATCTAGTGTGTCCAAGTTTGCATCTGCAGTCCTTAAATTCTGGACACACATCTTTTTTAAATTCTTATTTTTAAAACATTTTTTTTTGCCCTTTCTCGGCTCCAGCTGTACAAACAGCATCAAAGACGCTTATGGATAGCCTCAATGAAGTTTACGAGAGTCAGTGGACTGGCCATGATCTGTTATATCTCCAGGCACAGAATTTGGATATGCTCTGGCAGGATTTCACTCACAAATTGGCGGATCAAGTACTTGTACCACTCAACACATATCAAAGCCAGTTTCCGGAGATGAGAGTAAGTATAATTTTTTTTATCACGCCGGCACCCACCCACCTACCCACTCATCCACACACACCCACTCACCCACCCACTCACCCACCCCCCCACCCACCCACACACACCTACTCACCCGCGGACTGACACACACTTCACGTATTGGTTCAACTTGAATCTTCTGTCCCACCTAATCCATGGGACATTACTGAAACGACAAAATAGAACACTGTTGTATCGCAAGATTGGATCAGTGTCCCACTTTCGGATTGTGCCCATACCCCACTTTCAAATTCGGTGATTGTCCCAATTTCCAATTGGGAGACTCCAAGAACGAAATTGGACATTATTCCACCTGGGAATCAGATCATGATTCTGAGTTCATCCTTATGGAAAATTGAAACGTGATGGTAATCAGAAATTTGGTCACCTGTTATCACCCAAAACGCAATAGTATTTTACTCTTAAATGGGGACACTGTCCCAATTTCAACCCGGGCAGTACTTCATTTTCCGACTGGATCATAGTTACAATCACAGATTGCATCATGGTTCCAATCGTAGATTAGATCATGGTTCCAATCGTAGATTGGATCATGCCTCCAATCCTGAGTTGGGTGATGCTTCCAATACTAGGTTGGATCATGCCTCCAAGCCTAGGTTGGATCATGCTTCCAATCATGGATTGGGAGATGGCTCCAATCATTACCGTATCTGCAATACACATTTTGCTCACATTTACCTAGTTGTGAATTCAGCCCTTGTCCCAATTTTGACTACGGAAACTGTCTCTCCCGCATACTGGAACCGGGTTCCAATCTAAAACTGGGATCTTGTCACAACCGAAACTGATACTCCGTCCCCCGTGAAAGTGGGGATAGTATTTCAATTTAAAGTAAAACACGGAATCCGCACTTGGTTCCGAAGTTGAAATACCGTCCCAGCAGAAAATTGGGACAATCTGTCATAATTCAGTAATGCAACTTGATATGAATATAAAAATTTTGTTCCAGAAAAAAATCGATAAACGCGGACGCAAACTAGTGGATTATGACAGCCAAAGGCACAGTTTCCAGTCACTGCAGTGTAATCCAAAGAAGAGAGATGAGCTGAAAGTAACGAAGGGAAAGGAATTACTAGAAGAAGCCAAACGAACCTACGAACAATTGAATTCGGAGTTACACGATGAATTGCCAGCACTTCATGATTCTCGTGTCTTATTTTTGGTTACTAATCTCCAGACATTGTTTGCGGCTGAACAAGTATTTCATGTTGAAAGTGCCAAGGTAAGTTTAGAAAGACGATAGACGTTGTGGAATGAATAAGTTTTATCTTGACGTCAACAAAATGAAAGAGCTACTTGGGACATTAGAAAAGCTTCGCTCGAATATTGCAATTTTCCTATGTCTTTTCAATAATATGAACAAGAACCGCGTGATTAGTGAAACTTTCATAACGCGGTTACAGAAGGTTAAGAGTTGCTATCAGCATGCTCTAGACCAATCTCGTCTATCAAAAACTCTGCGCAAAAAAAATGGACAATAAATCTTTCTTGAAGACTTGAGACGCAAGAACATTTGGAATTTCTAAATACAAATTTTGGCAAATATTTGCAATTATAGAATAATTCATAACTAAGTAATTGAGATAAACTGCTCGGTGATGCTTATCCCACTTGAGAACGCCAGGATAACCGAGTGGTGGCGCCCTAGTCAATTTAGGCGGGAAACCGAAAAGGCTACCTTGTGATTTAGGAGACTAAATTCGAAGAGATTTCCTTTGAAATTTCCAAAATGTTACACATTTCAAAAATTTCAAAAATTGTAAAAGTGTCAAAGATTGGAAAAAAAGAAACTAATTACGAACCTCTAAATTAAAAAGACAACGAACAGTTGAGAAACTTCTGAAGAGAACAATCCGTTCCACACAATCTAGAAACGGAACTAATTCAAGTATCCATGCTGAGCTCCTTTAAAAATTGTAATCTACAGTGACTCCTCTAATAATGTTTATTTAATTTTTGATTAGGTATTCTCTGAGTTGGAAGCAATTGTTGACAAATTGGCTAACGACAGTCAGAGAGGCTCATACACCTTAAAGAAGATTACGGATTTACCATCACCAAAATCGCCCAACGCAAACTCATCGTAAGTTGATTTTTTGTAATGTGTTTCCCTATATAACACATATACGATTTTCAAAAAATTATAAAATTGTAGTTTTTTTCTGCTTAAATACTTGTAAAATTTTGGGAAATTCAAACAAAATTCAAAAATTCTATAACTCTCTGTGGCTAATTCCTCAGAAAATTGAAAAAAAAATCATGAGACAGTTTTTTGTGAGTGGAATCCATCAGGAATTTTTTTTTGAATTTTTTTTCAAACCGCGATGGAAATGGGTGACTGAATTTCCGGGGTTCCCCGATTTATGTCCTACAAAAACTGGACAATTCTCTGTATAAAATATTGATTCTTCAAGATATTTTTTAGTGTGAGATTAGATGGTAAAAATACTTAAATACTACTCATTGCAATAAGGAAATTGAAAATTGTTGAATTATTAATCACGATATTTTCATTAATTACAGACTGATAATCAACACGCAACCACCGCCCCAGAATAACATTTCAACTGGTAAGTGTTCACTTTTTACTCTCTGTGCAAATGCAATGTTTCAATTAAATTTGTGTGCACTTGTGTGGCTTTTTTTATTATTCTCTAATTGCTCATTCACTAATAATCACCACCGCACATTCTGTAGCAAAATGGTAAAACGGGAAGCGTAATTATGTCTGGGTTTGGGATAAATATCTAAAAATGTGGGGTCATTTTTATTGGCCTCCATTTTTTCTATTAAAAAATTTAATTGATTTTTAAAAAATAGGGATCGATGTATTCTGAAATAAAAAAAAATTAACAGTGTCAAAAACATTTCTAAGAAACTGTTTTTCCACAGAATTGTGAACATTATTGTGTAACTTGTATTTCCACTTAACGGTAATTTTTTCATTTTTTTTTTACTTGCTCTTGTTTGTTGAGTGCAGTTTGTTTGTCGCGTGTTACAGCGGATGAAGATTCTCCAGTTGAGAGCGGAGATGTGTCGCCAACGACTCAATTAAATGGCAATGCAAATAGTAATTCTAACAGCAATGATAACTCAATCAATAATCAAACGTCCGTTCAACCAATACAGCCAGCAAAAAGAGTCGAGGAATTGTACGATATCCCAACAGGTGAGTATTTTTTTTATGTATAAATAGAATTGCATAAGGTCACCACAACTTGCCTACAAAAAAACCTGTTGAACAATTTGAAATCTAGAAATTATAAGAAGAATTTAACTTAGGCAAAGAATAATATAAATTTGCCTATGAATACTATGAATAAGCAGTCGGTTTCTTAATATTCAAATAAGAATATTTGGAGTGCTTCAAAGAAATTTAAATTAAAAAAAAAATTAGTTCAGAAAATGAAGAAAATTAAAAAGTTCTAAAAAAATCCAAAATACGAAATCGAGGTTCGAAAAGAAAAAAAAAAGAACTTGGTCAGAAAAATTTTCCAGGTCAATTCAATAATTTTAATTACAAAAATATTGAGGCAGTGATTCCATCACTAGTTCAATTTTTTGTTGACATTTTTTAAAGAAACAAAAAAAGTAAATAATGAAAAAAAATTGAATGGTTCTAGACGTGGAATATGAAAATGGTACGAATTTTTCCCCAGGAGCTACTACTGAAAATTTACCACCAGGTGTTCTATATCGAGTGAAAGCTACATACAAGTACAGTCGAGAAGATGCCGATGAGCTGTCGTTCGATGTTGGGGAAATGATACAAGTTGTGGAGTATGATGATCCAGAAGAGCAGGTTGGTAATAAATTTCAGAACAGAAAATTTGACAAAATTGTTCTCGAATTAATGTAAGGTAATATGATTTCTTCAAAATAAATTAATGGACAGTGAATTTGATAAAATCGACTTAATCGACTTAATTTAATGCAATATAATTTTATCAAATTAAATTAATGGACAAAAACTTTCAACAGGTTTTACAGATTGCATATTAAGAAAATTGACAAAATTTGACAATTTTGAAATATAGGAAAAATTTTAATACTGAAGGGTAGATTGATAAATAAATCGAAACTTGTAATTGAGTTGACCGAATTGCTGATGTAAGATAGAATATTTGGTCACATTTCAAACTCTAAAAAAATTTGGGAAATTTAAGGAAAGTTTTTAACAGAAAATTTTACACAATTATATAAATTGAAACTATTTAAAGCACTTTTTAAGAATTACAGACTGAAACATTTGATAATTTTAGAAAACTTCTAAAATTCCACAAATTCCCAGATCTTTAAAAGTTTTGAAAATTTCACAAATGTAAAAAATGTCGACTACTATAAAAAAAAATTCAAAACTTGCACAGTTTCACTTAACCAAAAGTACCGTTTTGGAGAATTACATTTTCAAAAATTTTAATTTTTGTTGAAATTTTGTTTTGAAGTGTAAGGATTAATTAAAAATTGAACATTTAATTTTTCTTTTTGAAAAGTAGACTGCTGTGATTTTTAAATAAACGAAATAAACAAACTTAAATTAACTACAATATATTAGTTAAACCCGTTCTCCAAAGACACCCTCACACTTCGACTTAAGAACAAAATTCTTTAAAAATTTTTCACCTGTGGCAGGAGGAGGGCTGGCTGATGGGGATCAAAGAGGGTACCAACGAGAAAGGAATGTTCCCGGCGAATTTCACAAAACCTTTGTGAGCAACAAGTGCTCAATTTTTCCCTCCACACTCCAATGCTCACAAAAAAGTAAGAAAAGCCAAACACCTTGGGAAGCAAATGAAAGATCAAAAAAAGGTAAAATTTAAACAGGAGGAAACAAAAATCCTAGATGAGAGATTTTAAGTCATGCGACGTAAAACATTGAAATTAAAAACAAATCTGTGAAAAAGTTAAGGTATTTTTCTCTATAGCCAGAGATTTTTTTCTCTGCAATAATTGAGTAATGAGAATTATTCTTGTAATTAGATACCATATTTTTATGGAAAAACAAAAAAAAAAGTCTAAAAATTAACTTATTAATTTTTGCCCTCAAAAATTGAATTAATTTCGAGAAATATTTAATTCCATGTTATTTTGAATAGGTAAAGAACAAATTTGGCAAATGGGAACAAATATTTCCTTGACATTAATCATATTTTTTGCAATGTGTAACCTTAAAGAGAATTTATACGTAGGTAATGATAATTTATGATGGCCAACGCTGGAATGGTACTGCGGATACATGAATCAGCCCAATGTGCCTTAAACCAGCTGCTAGTCTAGTCAATCTAGAGGTGGGAGTGTCCTAAAAAAACATACGCATGAAAAAAAATTGGCTGATAAAAGAAAGTTAAAATGTTGTTGTATTTTTGTGGGGGAAAATATATTTGAAAAATTCGTACATTGGAGATTTTGAATAGCTTCATTTTTCACTTTTTGAACATTCAAATTCGAGCCGGAAAAATGTGATTCGTGAGAAACAAATCACCAAGAAAATTTTTTCAAAATATAAAAAGTTTTTTTCGGATGGGATCTTCCTTTGAGGAAAAAGTTCTCCTTAAATATCTATAATTTCTAAAATTATAGAAAATTCCAAGAAAGAAAATTATGCAAACTTTATTAGTTTTGAAATTTTGATAACTTGGAGAGTTTCTAAATTTGAAAATTTAAAACTTTGGGAGTTCTGAAGGGTTGAAAATGTTGGATATGTTAAAAAATATGAAGATCTAGGGAATTTCAGTTTCCAAAATTCATTAAACTATACTCCATTCTAGGAGGTCAAAGCATGAAGTACAAATTTGGACCTTAATACTTTACTTATTACTTTAACTATGATTGTGCTGTAAGCACGAAAAATTGTAATGTTTTTTTCTTCACAAACTTGATTTGAAATTATCGCAATTCTGGCCTCAACTTCCGGCAACTTTTTCCTCAAATTCTGGCACAATTCATAGTTTCCTATTAATGAAAAACAGACGCCGAGTAAAAATTTGAGAAACAAATGAGTTTTTTTCTAATCTACAGAATCTACATCTTTCTAATTAGGTTATTTTTTCATGAGGATAAAATTATGTACACCCCACGTAAAATCGTCTAGATTGAATGAGACTATACACTGTATTTGCCAATTGACACACTGCTTGTATAATATGAGACATTTTTTTCTTCTCTCATATCAAAAGAAAATGGAATAATTATCGTATAGACAATACTGATAATCAAATGAACTCAAGCTGATTAAGAGACAGCTCACTTCACCAATTATCAACATGCATTTCCATAATTAGTATTTTCCCTAAAAGTTTTGTCTGATCACGAATAGCAAAAAAAAAAAAAAATTAAAAATTTGCTCTTCTGATGTAAGGAAACAAAAATTCATTTTTTTATCATTTATATATCTCCTTAATTATGCCACTTGGGAAAAACTATCATAAGACACAAAATGTGTATTTTTTCGTGAAGAACAACTTTCATTAACGATGTTTCTTCCTATCTCCAACCGTTCTTGTGATAGAGCACTCTAAACAGTTGCGATTGGTCTGAAACGTCCTATTTGCAAGTCGCAATGTTCAAGAAACTTAGCAACAGGTTCTACAACTAATGACTGATATGCATGGGATTGATACTTAGCGAAATGAGCTGTACATATATATATATTGTATACGCTGCAAATGAAATGTAATAAACTTAGCAATGAAGCTAAAATAGAATTTTTCTGATAAAAAACAAAAAACAAAATAATAAGACTACAAATTGATAACCAAGGTAATTGTTGTCTTCCAAAACTAATTACTATTCGACAAGAAATTTTGGAGCCTCTTTTACGGGATTTGAATAAATTTTTTGGGCAATTTTTTTTGTTCCACTTTGATTATATAATAATGTATTTGTATTTGTAATTAGTTACGGAAGTACGATACACCAGCCAAAACGTTACAATACCTATACATAATTAAACTATTATTTTATGAAACATTGTACATAGATTTATAATGTCTAATGTTGTTTTATGAAATCCATTTGTAACGAAAAAAAAAGAAATAATAATCAACGAATTATCGATGAGTATAATGATATGGTCCAACACTGTTCATCTTTTGAATAAAAAAGGGAGAAGCTTCTAGCGAGAGAAAATAACAAACATCGTAAGATTAAATAATGAAGGAATAATCAAGTCAAAATTAATTCGACTTGAAATTGTCCATCGATCTTTTTTTATTAACTGCGAAATAAAACA